>JBDODC010000015.1:61913-573983 GCA_039880875.1 Aspergillus pseudoglaucus
GGAGCCAGAAGAATCGATCCTTCAACCTCCCTTCGACTAGCAAGGATACGACCAAGCGATCCAGCCAGATGAATATCAAGAAGGAGCCAACTCCATCCCGAAGCTCTAGTCCTACCGCCTCACAGACTAGCGGTGGCGGACGTGATCGATTGATGAAGGAAGGTAGATGTTTCCATTGCCAGGAACATGGACATCTTGCTCGAGACTGTCCTGTCAAGTCCTCAACCCCTGAATTGAAGGAACTTGAACAGAAACCGTCTGAGAATGAACTGGACAACAACACGGGAAAAGTCTAGCCCAGGAGAAAGTCTCCGACCTGGGATTAAATAGTGTCGACCCGGACGAGTTGGATCTTAGTCAACTGATTGGAGGACAAGGATTCAATGTGAATAGTCAGATAGCTTACAATGGAATCAGTATCCCTCTGACTACCCTAGCCGACACTGGAGCGAATGGTTACCTCTTCATGAACACCCGACGAGCAATAGAACTAGCAAAGTTCTTTGGAATCCCAACACGGCAACTCGACGCCCCTATTGCTACAAAAGGATATGATGGACGAACTGGACCAGCAATTACCCATGTTGTTATATGCCACCTGCTCATTGCCGGTCGACGATTCCTGAACCAACCATTCCTGATCACCAACCTGGGCCAACATGACGTGATTGTTGGAAGAAAGTGGTTTGCCAGTCATGACATCTGGCTGGATGTCAAGGGCCGGAAATTGGTCTGGCCAGAACAGCGAAGCCCCATGGATGCCATCATAAGCAGACAGTATTTGGAGGTTCCAAAACAGGTCCTTCAGTGTTCCAAACCCGATCCCATTCACCAAGCAGACATGGAACGGCGTGACAAAAAGTTTGAGAAGCAGAAAAAACATGAACACTATCAAGTTCCTCGGACAGAGGAGTCAGACCAACAATTAAACATAGCCAAGATGTCACGTGCTCTATTATTGGATCAGGAAACTCACAGCACGTCCACCTCTCAGAAGCCCAGAAAGAAGATGACTAGCCAGCAAACAACCCAGATTGATATCGCAGCAATCGGAGCTGCGCCATTCCAGCGACACTTGAAAAGGAAGGATACTGAAGTCTTCATCACCAGTCTTTCTGAAATTGACCGTGTTATTGAGGAGAGGCGCACTGAGGATCGCCAGAAAGAAGATGATTATGAGCAGAAACTTGTACAACAGCTGCTTCCAAGGAAGTATCAAGAGTATGAAGATGTTTTCTCTAAAGCGGCATCTGATGAGTTGCCCCCTCAACGAACAAATGACTACCGAATTGAATTGGAGGAAGGGCAGACTGCAGAGTCTGCAGTGGGCTACAGCCCCTTGTACAAGCAAACTGCAGAGGAACTGGAAGCTGCACGGGAATATATTGTGGACAATCTCAGCAAGGGATTCATTGGACCTAGTGCAGTACCCTTTGCATCTCCCATCCTGATGGCCCGGAAACCTGGAGGCGGCCTGCGTTTCTGTGTTGACTATCGGAAGCTGAACGCCATTACTCGAAAGGATCGTTATCCCATTCCCTTGGTTGATGAGCTGATGGAGAGGATTAGTGGTGCAAAGATCTTCACAAAACTGGATATACGACAAGGATTCCATCGGATTCGACTGGACCCGAAGTCAGAGGACCTGACCACCTTCCGGACACGATATGGAACATACAAATATCATGTGGTTCCCTTTGGACTCACCAATGGACCAGCCGCTTTCCAACGCTTCATCAACGAGACCCTCATGGGGTATTTGGATGAGTTTGTTACTGCATTTGTGGATGACCTGCTCATCTATTCAAACAATGCCATGGAACATGAGGTCCATGTCAAGAAGGTGCTTGAAAGACTTCGTGCTGCAGGACTGCAGGCTAGCATTAAGAAGTGCGAGTTTCATGTCACTCGGACAAAGTACCTTGGATTTATCTTGACAACTGATGGCATCGAAGTTGACCCTGAGAAGACAGCAGTGATCCGCAGTTGGGCAGTACCGACCACTGCTCGGGGCATACAATCTTTCCTTGGATTTTGCAACTTCTACCGGAGATTCATCAAGGACTACAGCCGCGTTGCGAAGCCACTGAACCGGCTGACCAAGAAGGACGTTCCCTTCATATGGACAGAGGACTGCCGGCAGGCCTTTGAGAACTTGAAGAAACGATTGACAGATGCCCCAATACTGCGACATTACCACCCTGACCTTGAAACGAAGCTAGAAACCGACGCCTCAGATGGTGTAGTAGCTGGCATACTCTCCCAGAAGCATGAAGATCTCTGGCACCCAGTTGCCTACTACTCAAAGAGCATGTCTGAGGCTGAGTGCAACTATGAGATCCATGATAAGGAAATGCTTGCTATTGTGCGGGCCTTGCAGGAATGGCGAGCTGAATTAGAAGGACTGCAACTTCGTGAGCGTTTCAATATCTACACTGATCATCGAGCATTAGAATATTTCATGACGACTAAGAAGCTGAATGCACGACAAGCCCGATGGGCTGAGTTCCTCTCTCGATTCTATTTTCTTATTCGATACCGACCTGGACATGAAAATACACTTGCAGATGCTCTCAGTCGACCAATGACTGAAGTACAGAAAAAGGATGAATACCGCAAGCAAATCCTCCTGAAACCAGATTCAGTTGAGCAGCCACTGGAACTTAATGGAACAGAAGTCAATACCTTGGACCTTGACCTGCAAGTGGTTGACCAGATACTTAAGGCCAACCGGGAGTCCGCCGCGAAAGAATACCGTGAGAAGGCTCGGGAGGGAGCAGATGATTGGAACCTACAAGATGGTCTGCTCCTGAAGGGGAATCGACTATTCGTGCCAGATGATGATCCTGAACTACGTACCCAGTTGCTCAATGAAGTGCATGCACAAGTATCAACAGCACACCCAGGAAGAACGAAAACCGAACAACTCATTAAGGCACGATATTACTGGCCAACCTGGAGACAGGATGTTAAGAGATACGTACGGAATTGTTCAAAATGTCGAAGAGCCGAGAACCCCCGAGATCGCGCCCCAGGACTCCTACAGTCCTTGCCTATTGCAGAGAGACCATGGCAGCATATAGCAATGGACTTTAGATCCTTTCCGCCTGACAAGAATGGCTATGACATGGCTTTAGTGGTCGTAGACCGATTCAGCAAGAGACCCATCAGCATTCCCTGCAAGAAGACCGCCACTTCTGAGGATGTTGCACGGATGTTCATTGAGCATGTCTATCGTCATAGAGGACCCCCAGCTACCATTGTATCAGACCGTGGACCCCAGTTCGTGTCAACATTCTGGAATGAGCTGTGTCGAATCCTTGGGGTTCAGCTGAAGCTCTCAACAGCCTACCATGCTCAAACGGATGGGCAGACTGAGATTGTGAATCAACATATTGTCAACCGACTGAGACCATTCGTCAACCACTACCAAGACAATTGGTCTGAGTTGCTTCCACTGATTGACTTTGCTGCTGCGGCCCTACCCTCTGAATCAACTAATGCGTCGCCTTTCCTCATTGACTGTGGCTATGAGCCCCGAACCTCATTTGATTGGACACCAGTGGAGACGTTGACCCCCCAGAATGAACGAGTGAACCGCCAACAAGCCCAGGAAACCGCCAAGAAGATGGAGCACATATGGAAAACAGTATCAGAACAGATAAAGCATACGCAGGACCAACAGAGGAGGCAGGCAGACCGACGAAGACGCCCAGTTGACTTTGGTGTAGGTGATAGAGTATGGCTATCCCTGCGACACTACCGAACAGACCGACCGAATAGAAAACTGGACAGCCAGATGGCCGGACCTTTCCTAATCCTAGAACAAGTGGGAAACTCCTATCGACTAGAGCTCCCTGAGACGATGAAGATCCACCCCATATTCTCACCTGACAAGCTGAGACGTGCCGCTGATGATCCTCTACCTGGACAAGTGACTGAACCCCCGGAACCCATAGTGGTGGGTGACGAACAGGAATGGGAAGTGGCGGAAATCCTTGCATCACGAGTATATCACCGTCGATTGCAGTACCAAGTGAAGTGGATTGGATTCGATGAGGATCGAACCTGGTACCCAGCTGCTAACTTCAAGGGTTCGCCACACCGTATAAGGAACTACCACCAGAAATACCCTGACAAGCCAGGACCGCCGTGTCGCTTACCTGAATGGTTGCAAGCCTGGGAGGAGGGAATTGATGAGATCGAGGACCACCCTGATGATAACACACCAACATGAAGTCTGAGGACAGACTCCCGCTAAGAAGGGGGGTTATGTGACGGCTCGGAACCTCAACATCGCCCTGGTGGCCGATATCAACAAACGCTGCTATGCAGGCAAACGAAGGAAGCACCAAGCGCAGCCACACAACCTACAGATAAAACCCCTTTCCGTCCCGTAGATAGATCCCTCTTCTTCTTTCCCCCCAGATTCGATATTCTCGTCGATGGCTACAATAGCTTAGATAGGAACATCGATTCATTATTATCTTCTATTCCGAGCCCGTGACAAGGGCAGGCGCCCTCGCCTCCCTCATGACTTGGACTCCACCCTCTAGTTACCATCCTCAGCGGGTCGTGCTGAGGATGTGGGCTCAGCAAGGCAGGGATCCTAGGTGGGACAGAGCCCGCTGGCTGAGGGTAAAAAAACAGTAATACCAATATGTGTCCGATGCCGCACCGTCGCCAGTCTAAAGCGGCATGAGCGCCTTGCCCGTTTAGGCGAAGTTCCTGGTGCCAACGACGCCAGAAACGGCCTCATGAGCTGCCGTTTTTGGCGTCGTCGGCACCGAAAGGTTCATTCTAGTTGGTATATACAACTCGTTGTTGATAAATCATGGCGAAAGAATGCTTGATTTTGGGTTGGATGGATACGACATGTGAAGTGGGAAAATGGGAGTTGGTTATCATTGCCCATTCAGGCCACTGTATGAGGGAATAGAGAAAGAATTGATAGGATTGATGAAGGCAGTATATTGGCTCTATATACACTATCATTAACACACACGCACACACAGGGTTTGTGTGGTCTCGTTGAGCAGCTGTTTATCTCGATTATTAGGTTAAGGACTTGTCTGAGAGATGATAGTATGATCTTCACCAGACTTGATATCCGACTACATTAGTTCTAGATGATCGACTCCCGCTCCAAAATTCCCCTTTCTAAAAACAGGAATGGCATCAGAACTCTTTCTAGAAAGACACAAGGCAAAAATAAAATAAATAAAAAAACATACAACAGCCGGGATTCGCTGGTGGTCACCCACCCAACTACTAACCGGCCGGCGTGTGGCTTAAGTACGGCTGAGCGGACGGGAAGCCCTGTTCTCCACACCCTATGGTCGTATGTACTTTTCTTTATTGCAAGGCGGTTCTCTTAGCGGTTTTAAGCTGCTTCTTTTGGTCGCGGGACCTCCGGGGTGGTTGGGTTGGTTCACTGGAGGGACGGCGGTAGGTACTTGTTTATCTGCCTGGCTAGAGCCCAAGGCTATCTAAGTAGAAAGCGGACTTATGCATTCCTTTGTCATACTTACTTATGTCTGTGACTACATGTGGTTACAGGTCGGACTTGGATTTGGAGGTGGATACCAAAGTGGTATCCGCGGAGGAGGATATGTCGCAGTCTACTGCTGGGGGCCCTGCTGGAGCCCCCAGGTTGCCAGCGCTCCTGGCCCTCATTTTCATCCATGCCCACACTCTCTGTGCTGCTATCATTAAGTGCTGGCTGCATCACGTTCCCGGATCGCCAACGGGTTGGCGATGGGGTGACTGGCGTGTCTTGTGTTTCCGCGAATTGGGAGGCCACCACCACCACGGGGTCTCAGCCCTCCCCCCTATGGTGGTTTATAGGTGCCAAAAGGCCCTCATCGGTCGATTGACGCGTGAAAAAGACGTGTTTTTTTTTGGGTGCTGATTTTGATGTTCCAGGCGCCAAGCTTTTTGCTTTCAGTGCAGGTAGTTATTATGATGATATGATATCGATAAGCAGCACTTAAGCCAGCCCCATCCCGTCTTTGAATCACTGTTGCTAAATGGGACTCGGAGTTTCCCATTTTGATGCAGCGCAGGGTGCATACTTTGCCTGCGAATATGGAGGGGATAAGGCAGCCAACCCCTCATTGTCCACAGACTGCAGAAACCAATTAGAATTAGCTCGATATGCACGCAAGTGGAAACTACAAAACATATAAAGGGTCTGAACTTGTTAGACCGGATTTAAAACCTGATTCTAAACTGTTATTCGTCCTCAAACACGCAGAGCTCTCTCGGCTTTTACTAAATCTAGCAGTAAATGACTGATACCAGGGCTTGTGATAAACAAAATGAGATCTTCGTGAAAAAGTACATGGCGCGCAGATTGTATCCGCAATGATGACAACTCAACCTCAGCTGAGCCAACATGTGGATCGCGTCTACAATGACAGCCAATCCAATTTCTACCGTCTGGCATTTCCAAAGGACAAAGACCGGGCACATCTGTATTGATACTCCCCCCCCCCTCGTTTTCCTCTATCCTACGTTTTAAACATGCAAAGCCAACTCAGCCCTTGCTTACATCTCCTATGTACGGGCGGGGAGGTATCGATTCGGAAAGACCCACAATATTCATGACTCTTTCGTGTACTCAGCTCTTGGGGTTGAATATGCCATACAACAAAAATAGAGAGGGGGTCTCCGCGGCAAGGAGCAAGCGAATAGCATGTGTGCAAACCAAGGCTGATGCGAAGACTTCATTCTATCAGGTGTGAATGACCTCTGACAAGCAGTGCATGGATCGGCCACTCATTTTAAATTCCAACTGAACAAGAGCGACGCGCTGTGGTTGCGTCCAGAATGCACAAGCTGACTGTACCGGAACCTGCATTTCGCACATACTACGATTTGCAAGTGGATTTAGTAATCATCAGAAGCATGTTATCACGAGAAAAAGCAAAACAATTGTATTTCCAACAACCGCAAAGGCCGAGATTGTACGCCGAAGGAAAAGGATAAGTTTCCAGGTATATATATATATGCCGTCAAAATTTTCAAGGTCCTCAAGTTTGTCTATAATCCAATATTCTACTTTGTTATCTACTCGAGCATTGTAGTGATTAGCCATTTACCTTGAACAATCATGTCTGCAGATTTGAAAAAGTTTTATGACGAGTTTGTGGCTCAAGCTAACTTCAAATGAAATGTGCCTTGTTCACTAACATGTGCGTTTCAGAGTCGATAAGCGAGCAGATGACGAGTTCATTAACAAGAGTAAGTGATTCTATTTGCGTGGAAATTGAATTCATATCTCATTTCGACTCTAGGACTTAGCACGGCTATCTCCCACCGGTCAGTTTCGAGTGAGGCTGAAAACCGCCCAAATGTAGTAGCAGTATGTATTTAAGTGCCTGAGACAGATATGCAGTGCATGAAAAGCTGACATGCTTTCTAGATGGAAAAGTTCCTGGAGGAAGAGCTGGGCAAATTCGGTGCAGATGTAGAATCATTCCACATGGGAAAGCAACAGAAAAAGAAAGCAACAGACCCAGACCTTGATCTGCCCCCGATTCTTGTTGCGTGGTACCCTCCGAAGAAGAGCATTCATAATGACAAGAAAACCCTTCTCATCTACGGTCACTATGATGTCCAGCCAGAGTTGACCGGTTGGTCGCCTGAACACCCGGCCTTTAAGCTGACCAAAGGCCAAGGCCCTAGTGGGGAGCAGCTATATGGACGGGGCTCTACTGATGACAAGGGACCGGTTCTGGGATGGCTCAATGCTATCGAAGCCCACAAGATGGCCGGAGTTGAAATTCCTGTCAATCTCATCTTTTGCTTTGAAGGCATGGAAGAAATCTCGTCTGAGGGATTCACTAAATTTATTGACGAACATGGCAATGATATCTTCAAAAGTGTGGATGGAGGTGTTATTGCCGACAATTACTGGATTACCACCAAATACCCATGTCTGACCTATGGACTTCGAGGTATCAACTACTTCAGAGTCACCATCACAGGCGCCCCCAAGCAGCTCCATAGCGGCATCTACGGGGGTGCTATTGCCGAGCCCATGACGGACCTCTTCAGTCTTTTTTCGAAATTAGTTGATAACAAGGGAAAAATTCTGATACCCGGAATCAATGACCAGGTAGAAGAGCTCACCGAGAACGAGAAGGAATTGTACAAGAAAATTCGTTTCACATTGAAAGATTTCACCGACACAATTGGCGACACAAGAGTGCCACTCTACGAGAACCCAACTGACATCCTTATGCACCGATGGAGATATCCGTCGCTCTCAATCCACGGGATCAATGGCGCGGATTCAAGCGACGACCCAGGCACAGCAATCCCGAACAAGGTGACAGGCGCGTTCTCCATTAGAACCGTGCCAAAAATGGATAGTGACACTGTCAACAGGAAGGTGACAGACTATCTCCGAGAGGAATTCAAAAAGCTGGGAAGTAAATGTCAAATCAGCATAGAAAAATCACCCGAAATTACTCCATACTGGTGGACGGAAACCGAGGACCCCAATTTCAAAGCTGCTGCCAAAGCCACCAAGGCGGTTTACAAAACTGATCCAGACTACACTCGGGAGGGTGGAAGGTGAGTTCCCTACTGAAATATCAATTGAGACTACAGCTTACTGACGTCCAAAGTATTGGTGTTGCATTGTATCTCCAAAAGATTCTAGGGGAAAAGAGTCTTCTGTTGCTCCCCATGGGTGCATCGGATGACGGACCTCATGGGCCCAACGAGAAAATCAACAAAAGAAACTACATCGAGGGAACCAAGTTGTTTGGTGCCTACTGGCACTACTTCGCTGAAAAGGCTTAAGCGGTGTCTTGGATTTTGAGCTTGTAGTCTGGATGCCTTCCATAGGTAATTTGCGCCAGATAGTGATAGGAATGACGAATTGAAACCGATTGATTTTTGGATACATGATACCATGACTTTCTATGACTTCTTTGTTAGGCTATATTTAATTCAGGGACCTCATTCTCGCATAGAAACCCTTGTTGTTTCAAGGCACTGCAATTTGTCTTGTTTGTAGAGATACAATGTAGAGATGGTGACAACGAAGACAATTTCCGTTGAGTGTTCCACTCTTCATCCTCACACTGAGCCCCTCGAATACCATCATAGGAAGTCGTAGAAGTCTCTCTCAGATCAACATGGACATGACAGCATACCCTCCATTTCGCGCTGCAAGTATTGCCCAATTCGACAACCCGCATCGGAAATCGGAGAGTCGATGAGTTTCAGCTCATTCAGTTCAAGCCACCATGGTGAACCTTCTCCACCAGACTTATCGTGGTGCATCAGATCAACAGTTCAGCTTCTTCTCCAACTGCAAGTCCCACCTTTCGAGTTGTCATTCCACTCGAAGGCCTGCTAGCGGGGTCCCTCAGACACTGGACGATCAACAGAGTCAGCGTCACGCCAGTTCTCCACAGGCCCATTCATTCATCAGTGGGGAACATGCAGATCAATCGATACGCTGAGGATGTCGCTGGTCTGGACACTGAAGCTGCAGTTACCAAGGCAGCTTTGCATTCAGTGGTGAAGTAAACATATGCAAGCGTTCAGCTCCATGGGGGAATTGGCGAGAATCTTGGAAATATCTGTTCCAATACAGCTGCATATTGACGTTCCCTTTGTCTCTCCTCATTTTCTTCTCGATCCCATTCATTGTTCCACCGTACTAGAGTAATTGGGCATGTTGAAGCTGAAGCAGTCAGTGTGGATTTAGGTGACCTTGCCAAAAAGAGAAATCGGGAAGCGAAGAAACCTCATCCTTTGGATCATTGTTGGTCATCCTTCTCCTCTCTTTCCTGATCTTCCCGTTCATTTCATTGTCTAGAACCAGTCGATCATTGTTTACTGTTAGTATCGTGGAACAGGCTGCCAATAATTCTCGAGAGTCAAGATGCTCCACACTACAGTTGTTCGAACTGCTACACAAAACGTACATCAATTCATACATACACGCCCGCTAACAGTTTCTCATCATTTCCTACTACTCATGTTGTGGAAGATGTACGAAAGTACAAGAAATCCCTGCAAACAACCCTAATGTCTATCTTTGTCTTGGTCGATTGTGAATTGTGAGGTGGCTTTGGTGGGCTGAAAGCACTGCAGCCTCCCCGCCCGACTGCATATGCGGGCCTGCCTTAATGTGTCGCCGCGAAATGCACGTCGCATTAGCATCGCAATCAGCCAGCCAAATGACAGTGTTGGACTTACCCTGTTGTATCTATCACAATCTATGCAAGAAAGGAAAATGAGTCACTCCGTGGTCGCCGTCAGCATCTGCATCATGACCCAACGACTATTACAGCCATGATATGCTAGCTTTTCATGCGAGTCCGTATGACCACTTCATCGATGGAGACAAAGATCTAGACACCAGTCACTCAACGGATGGTGATGGTGTGATCGACATTGCTACCTTGATTCTCACCGTCCATGGGTAACCTGCACAAGACGCTCGGAGGATGAGATCGTCGTCTGGATGAGATGATGCCGTAGTTGTGATGTGACTACCGACCTGGAGCGCTTTTGATAGTCAATATTTTCTATAAAAGCCTACTCTCTTCCGGGCTTGTTCTGTAATCCAGACTTAAACATTACAGTCCATCATCCAAGTTCTTTCCCCGTGACAATTATACTTCTCTTTATCCAAGAAATCTTTCCATAAATTTGCCCCTCATGATTGCGTCCAAAGGCGTCGGCCTCGAACCCATTACCTACAAGCCCAAGCATGCCATTATTCAAGACCTGATTGATTATATCAATCGGCAGACACCGATTATAAATAATGAAAGAACGAAGGAAGAAGAGCTTCCACTCAAGCACAATAGATTGGCTTTATTCAAAATGGCCATTGAAACTGCAATTGCTCAGGGCGAAAAGGCAATGGAGGATGAGCACATCACGGATCTGGATAGCTATCTCAAATTTGCCGACGAATTCATTGAGTGGACTCCTACAGTCAGCTCTGAGGGAGACGAAGTCCTGAGAAAGATCCTTGTATTCTACTGGCCATTCAACCAGCCGGAACTCCGAGGCCTTCAAACTCCAATCGAGCCCACCTACACCAACACTGATTTGAGATGGCTTTCCTATTGGCTTGTTGCGTATGCGCGACAATTGGGGGAGTACATGTCCACGCCTGAGTCAGTTGGAAATATTTGGAGTTTCTACACCAGTCACAAATATGGCCAAGGCCCTGATGATGCAGACAAAGGCACCAAGTACGATAAGGGAAAAGATCGCTACAAGCAGTGGAAAGTCCCCGAAGGAGGATGGAAATCATTCAATCAATGGTTTGCACGAGAATGGGCCGATATCGACTACTCCCGCCCACTTGATGGAAAGGGTGATGACAAAGTCATTGTCCAGGGCGCTGATTCGGTGTTTAATGGCCACTGGGACATTAACAATGGGATAGTTCATATCGATCCGGCCGATTCCAAATCCGCCGAGGTGTCTATCAAAGCCAAGGGTATCGACTGGCCCATCAAAGACTTGGTCCGAACTATCAGTGGGGATAAAACGTATGACAACGGGAGTTTCACGCACGCTTTCCTCGGGCCGGCCGATTACCACCGTCAGCACGCCCCTGTGGAGGGAAAAGTGGTCCTAGCAAAGAACATCCAAGAACAAGTTTACCTTCAAGTTGCCCAATCCACAACCAAGGATGGCAAAACTACCATCTCCCCCGAACGAGATATTGTTGTCAGTTCCCAGGAACTACAGCG
Organism: Aspergillus pseudoglaucus; assembly: GCA_039880875.1. Classification (NCBI taxonomy): domain Eukaryota; kingdom Fungi; phylum Ascomycota; class Eurotiomycetes; order Eurotiales; family Aspergillaceae; genus Aspergillus; species Aspergillus pseudoglaucus. The sequence continues at coordinate 73,655 of JBDODC010000015.1, forward strand.
ACGATTCGACAACACTACGAGACTTGAGGAGAAAACCAATTCCAAGAGTCAGGAGAATCTTCTCGCGCTCTACAGGTCGAACAATAACCTCGAAAAAAATCAGTCTGAGCAGCCTAGTACCAACGGTCCGAAACCTGACGTTGGTATCACTGCACCCGACCACGCTGGTTATCAATGGTGTCAAACTCGTGGGCTCGTTGTGATTGACACTAGCTATGATAGCAAGGGCAATAAAAAATCCGTGGACCATGGCATGGTTGCGGTTTTGCCCATTGGAATGGCCCAGGTCTCTTCGGTCATCCTCACTGTGAAAGAGGGACAATTCTTGGAGAAGGGACAAAATATTTCGTACTTCCAATTCGGCGGCTCTGATATCGTGACTGTCTTCCAGAAGCGACCTACCTACCGGGATGGTCTCAAGGCTGGCACTACGAAGTTGCACATCAGAGAAAAGGTGGCCGAGTGGAAGTAATGAAGGACATGCGAAGATGATGTTGGATTGGTTCTCCGAAGGAAGGAACCTCTGGAGGTACTTGACAAGATTATGCTTGGTAGTCTATCATCCTACAAAATGACCCTTTGACCCATTGCCTGAATGCAATGATTCCTTGTTAGTCATAAGATGCAATTGATCTTTTCTTGTCCACTGTTCTCAATCTTGTAGTAATAACAGTAGCTGTTTCAAGTAGTTTCGAGCTTTCGAACCTGACCAGCCCAAATGCACCTGATCAAAACTCCTATCTTCCAATCCATTGTACAAGAGATCGATGCTTGTAGATTTGTACATTTTCTTCTAATCGTGCATGAGTTTCATTCCACATTGCAGTACAATATATGCACAACCTCATTTTCTAAGTTATTCACTATCCAGCAGCGGGGGCACTTTTTTCACAGAGATAATTGACAATCGCATTTGGACCCTGCTGCACCTGCAATCCGGGGGTGATGGCTCAGGGTCTTGGAGATGGATGACCAAGAGATCACTGATTGCCATGATTGGCCATTGTTAAATAAAGAAACTGACGGATATGCATGGACCAGGAATGATAAAATACTAATCTCATCTTGTCGCAATTTCAACCGATGAGGCACGGAGCGAAAAAGGATCGAATTCGGGGCCATAGGGGCATAAGGCTGCTTGTCGACTGCGGCTGCGCCTACCGGTCTTGCACATCATTTCGGTTTTGGTTCTATTCAGCCCCAAAAGAGCATTCACTTCGCTGCTTGTTTCTAATTTGAACAATAACTAACGTATTCAATGGGCGAGCGGCGAATACGGCCGAAGTGCGAATTTTCCCCGCAACCATTACTTTTTGAAGCTTTTCAACCACCAACACCATTCAATCTGACTGAATGAGACTATCTCCTAGTTAAATACATATCTATTTACTACGATATCTCCCTATAGTGTGCCCAGTAATCCCACAGCCACTACAGCGTGGTGGAGCTCGCTGGCGAGGTGTAGCATCATCAAGTTGCTCATTAAGCTGTGCATCAAGCTGCTGAATATGCTCACGGCCTTCCTGTAGAGAGATAAAGAGGTCATCCCCTAGAGAAGTGTGTTTCCTTGCCTTATTCTTCATATTTCGCTCATTTTCAGCCCGTAGAATCTTGATTTCTTCTTATAGAATAAGGTTCATATTCATTGCCATCTGTGCAGCCTTCTCAAGGTGTTGAAGATAAGATACTGGGCTGCTAGATAGCTGTCTCTTCTTATTAGGACTTTTATCATCAACCTTCGGCCAACCCCTGGCCTCTGTGACGGGCTAGGCCCGAAAGGCACCTCGAATCATAAATGATTCTCGATTGAGGCTATTCAGAGACTGATGAATATCGGATGAATATCGGACCGATCTAGTGAGCACCGGAGAAATTTTATCGTACGGCGATGGGACGCTCTTAGTTAGTTCTAGTAAGCACTCTGTGACAACTTGAATACTACGTACGTTCGTTACTGCGCGATACTATTGTTATACCTCTCGGCTACCGTATAGACCTCGTAGGGCTATCCGGACAATCGGCACCGCTGCCCCGAAGTTTCCCCGTTTCAGAAAGTAACGATGGATTAATAGTCGGCCCGGTTACTAACGGCCTGGTTACTGAAAACGGAAGAATCGTGGTATATAAATAGAGACACAATAGCCATAATTCTTAGATGGCTAAGCACTCGTTCTATTATCATGGTGGATATAGCCTATCAATATCACCCTTTCGCGTAGTTCAGTGTTCTCTCTTCTATATAGCCCAGTCCGGATATTCGACTCCCCGATCCTGACTTACCCAAAAGAGACGTTGTATATCTCTTTGACTAAAAGTTCAGCACATACGACCATAGGGTGTGGAGAACAGGGCTTCCCGTCCGCTCAGCCGTACTTAAGCCACACGCCGGCCGGTTAGTAGTTGGGTGGGTGACCACCAGCGAATCCCGGCTGTTGTATGTTTTTTTATTTATTTTATTTTTGCCTTGTGTCTTTCTAGAAAGAGTTCTGATGCCATTCCTGTTTTTAGAAAGGGGAATTTTGGAGCGGGAGTCGATCATCTAGAACTAATGTAGTCGGATATCAAGTCTGGTGAAGATCATACTATCATCTCTCAGACAAGTCCTTAACCTAATAATCGAGATAAACAGCTGCTCAACGAGACCACACAAACCCTGTGTGTGCGTGTGTGTTAATGATAGTGTATATAGAGCCAATATACTGCCTTCATCAATCCTATCAATTCTTTCTCTATTCCCTCATATGGTGGCCTGAATGGGCAATGATAACCAACTCCTGTTTTCCCACTTCACATGTTGTATGTGACGGCTCGGAACCTCAACATCGCCCTGGTGGCCGATATCGACAAACGCTGCCATGCAGGCAAATGAAGGAAGCACCAAGCGCAGCCACACAACCTACAGATAAAACCCCTTTCCGTCCTGTAGATAGATCCCTCTTCTTCTTTCCCCCCAGATTCGATATTCTCGTCGATGGCTACAATAGCTTAGATAGGAACATCGATTCATTATTATCTTCTATTCCGAGCCCGTGACATAATATCGAATCTCGCCTTTTCTTCTTTTCTTCTCACATCCTCCCTTGGCTCGATCCCAGATCGTGGAGCCAGAGAGACGTGTACGAACCGAACGAACAGAACAAACCGACTGACTGAGCAACGAAGAACCCTGACCTGCCACCATGGCGAAGCTGAGTGAGATTTCAAACGATAATGGACGCCGAGAGTCCTTGTTGATCCATGACGAAACCGATGATACCCCCCATGACTTGACCTATGACGAATTTCTCACCGAATATGAACGAGACAAAAAGAACCTCTATGACAAGTTGCTCCAAGTCCACCAGGAGTTCTATGGAGTCAGCATGGAAAAGGACATGAAAATAGCGGAACTAGAACTCCAGACCCAGGAGAAGGATGGTGAACTGACCACCCTTCAGAGCGACAAGGAAGAGGTCAATCGGCGGTTGACTGATGCAGAAAATGAACGAGATGCCTTCGCTACCCAGATGGCTCGAATTATGATGAACAGAACTGCCAGTGCGCAGCAGAGTTCCCATGTGGCTGTCCCCAGCAAGTCTGCAAAGATTCCTGATCCTCCACTACTCACTGATGGCAAAGAGCCCCGATTTGATGACTGGTTGCTACTCATATCCCAGAAGCTTTCAGCCAATGCAGCTCACTTCAACACTCCACAGCTCCGTATGGCCTATGTGGCCAGTCATTGTGAGGGAAGAGCCCAGAAGCACATTATTCCTCGGATGCGAAGCGACACTGCGAATCCATACACAGATTCAGATGACATGCTGGACCACCTGACGACAATCTATAGTGATCCTAACCATGTTACCACCGCGAAGCACCAATTCCGGCAGCTATACATGAAGGCTGGCGACAAATTCCATGATTTTCTCTCTGAATTTCTGTACCTCGCCGCGGAGGCTGGAGTGGCTGAGGAGGATTGGAAGGATGAACTCTACCATAAGCTGACAACAGAACTCCAGAAATTGTGCATCTCTGCAAGCATCCAGGATGGAACTTTCCAAGAGTTCTCTAGCACTGTTTCCCAGACTGCTAGCCGACTAGAGGTTATCAATCACCGATCCTCACGAAACCGAAATTTCCCTCCCAACAAGGACACAAGCAAGGAAGCTAACCGATCTGGAACCACCATCAAGAAGGAACCGACCCCGTCTCGAAGCTCTAGCCCTGCCGCCCCACAGGCTAGTGGTGTTGGACGTGACCGACTGATGAAGGAAGGTAGATGCTTCCACTGCCAGGAGCATGGTCATCTGGCTCGAGATTGCCCCACCAAGGCAGCGACATCCGAATTGAAGGAGCTTGAGCAGAAGGCGCCTGAGAACGAGCTGAACAAGGATGCGGGAAAAGTCTAACCCAGGAGAAAGTCTCCGACCTGGGATTAGATAGTGTCAACCTAGGTGATTTGGATTTTAGTCAACTAATTGGAGGACAAGGATTCAATGTGAATAGCCAGATAGCTTACAATGGAATCAGTATCCCTCTGACTACCTTGGCTGACACTGGAGCAAATGGTTATCTTTTTATGGATACTCAATGGGCGATTGGATTAGCAAAGTTTTTTGAGATTCCTACACGACGGCTCAATACACCTGTTGGGACAAAGGGATATGATGGATGAGCCGGTTCAACCATCACCCATGTGATCATCTGTCACCTACTCATTGATGGACGGTGATTCCTAAACCAACCCTTCCTGATTGCCGACTTGGGCCAGCATGACATGATCATCGGACGGAAATGGCTCGATAACCATGATGTCTGGCTGAATGTTAGACACCGGAAACTGGTTTGGTCTGAGCAACGAGCCCTTCTGGACAGCATCCAAAGCAAGCAGTACCTGGAGGCCCCAAAGCAGATCCTGCAATGTTCTGAACCTGATCTCATCCACCAAGCTGATATGGAGCAACGTGATCGACGATTTAAGAAAGAGGAGCGAAGGGAGTGATATCAAGTTCCATGGAAAGAGGAGTCAGACTGGCAACTAGACATGGCGAAGATGTCACATGCTGTTGACTTCCGTATATGCTGAATGCCTGATATGTTGGCCGCTCCAACTGACCAATCAGAGCCTGAGTCTCCCGCCTACCCTAAACGTCCGACTTACGACTGCACGAACATATTGATGATAGGGTCGGGGACTACAGCTATGCAGCCAGCATCCTTAGGCTATAGACTAGTGCATACTCATAGTATGCACTTCGCACGCCTTTGTCTTCTTCGCAACGACCTTCTCGTTTGCACTTAGTTGATGGCCGCCAGAATATGTATAAAAAGGCCATACGATAGATAGATATTTAGAATCAGAGTTCTCCCTCTATTCACTCCGAATAGTGCCTATGACATCGTACCGAGCATAGTAGTCAACAGATTGCGCGGCGCTGCGCGATGTTGGGTGATTGCTAACCCTCTCTATGGCGCACTCACCCAGACTCTCAGCAACACCCTAACTTATCCCAAAGATACCTGATATACCTTCTTAACTCAAAATCTAGTACATACGACCATAGGGTGTGGAGAACAGGGCTTCCCGTCCGCTCAGCCGTACTTAAGCCACACGCCGGCCGGTTAGTAGTTGGGTGGGTGACCACCAGCGAATCCCGGCTGTTGTATGTTTTGTTTTTGCCGGATTGGCGCAGCGAAGCTCCTTCTCTTAATTTATTTTTGAGGGGCCGGGCGAAGGGGGGAAAGGTTGACATTCTCCCCAAATACAGAGTACAGATGGAGTACATGTGCATGTACATCCGAATCCCAACCCCGGAAATGAATACTCTCAATGCAGAGCGTTAGACAGAAAGGTTGGATTAACCAGTACCTAGTTATATTTTTCAGGCCTGGCTGTTCGTTAGCCATCGCTGTGCTTGATCGATATGATATCTATTTGAACAACCTCATCTACTCCTTATCCGAGATATATATCCACCCTCGACAAGTATACCTGGACAATACAATCCCTTTCACAACGAAATAACTATATCATCCCTCATCGATCAATCCTCCCTAGAAGCGTTATCCAAAATACATCGCGAAAAATTTGGTTTGAAGTGCCGGGTTCCATGTGTCGATACATTATGTGCTGGACACATTATTTAGCAAAGATATTGGATATGTATACAATTATGCAAAATCCAAAACCATAAGCGGTCTCCGTGGCGCAATAGGCTAGCGCGTCTGACTGTTAATCAGGAGGTTGGAAGTTCGAGCCTTCCCGGGGACGTTTATTTATTTTTTTTTTGCATATTGTTTTGCACAACAAAAAAACGATTCGATTGCGGTGACTTTTTCCATCATTGAAATTAATAGAAATAGTTCAATTGAGACGCTATCAGGCTATCGAATTGAGTAAAAGTAGAGAAGTAACCAACCAACTATGCAATTTAGACATTGGTTCGAGTCATTCGACATCATCACGATAAATGCAAAACCAAGCGCAGAGAAGACCAGATACTTGCAAAATGCTGAACCAGACAATTGATAAATAACAAACTGGCAAAAATCCACTGTCGTGTCTGGCCAGCCTTTTATATACTGGCATGGATATCAAAAAAAAATTGACTGATATCACAAGAAGCAGGCAAAAACTCAATTGGGTATAACAGGGGTATAGAGAGGAAAGAAAGGAAAACAGGAGTATGCACCATTAACATTAGCTAGAACCCTTGGCCAAGGATAATGAAAGAAAGGGTGTTCGAGGCAAGAAGGAAAGGAGAAGAGATAAACCAAACAAAATCAGAAACATGCTGTTTTCCCTGCAAGTCTTGCTGTCCCATACCTCCTAAACGCCAACCTGGACCAACGCCGGCTATCAACATAACTTAGTAACCCGACCAACCCATGGGACTTCCGGACTGACCCGGTTGAGGGGGTCCGGATGGTAGCGTCCCACCAGCGGCTGATGGCCAGCCGGGAATAGCACCTCCCGCACTCATGCCCATGGCGAGTCCAGGTTGCGGTGTTCCGGCCATAAAGGGTTGACCCCCGCCTTGAGTGGCGGGATACATGGCTCGAGCCATTGGGGGATACGGGGCAGCCGTAGCCCCAGGGAATCCCATGGAAGCTGCCATAGGCGTCTGCTGCGCTGCCTGGGGGTGATGAATTGGGAATGGTTGCGACATGGAGGGTACGGACGGGCGCGGTTGGTTGCGAGGTGATTGTGAAGGATGCGGTTGCTGAACACCATGCGGCAGAGGAGACGGCGAGTGCTGCGGTGCGGCGTGGAGGTGTGCGTACTGGGGCATGCCGGCGACTGGCGTGCTGGACAACGGTGATGGCTGTGGCTGGGGAGGCGGTTGACCCCACATTTGTTGCGGCTGCGACGGGTATCCGTATGGAGGTGTCTGTGTCGGCAGGGCAGCTGGTCGTTGGTGCATCAGGTCTGGTCGCATGCCTGGTGGAATGGCTCGCACTGCAGGCGATGGTGCGATGGCGGCTTGTGGATGCGATGGCGGATGGAAACCGGACTGACCGCTGCCCATCATGGCATTTTGATGAGACATAACAGGCTGCGGCGTGGACGTATTCATCATTCCTCCCCTGGCAATCTGAGTGGATGGTTGAGATTGTGATGTCGACTCTTGCGCCCCGTCGAGCTGCCCGGGCTGCGACTGTGCTGCTTCCGCTGCTGCTTCACGCTGGTTGGCATAAAAATCCTCCAGGCTCCTATGGCGAAACGCACGCTGCGAGGTCAAGATCTTGTTGAAATCCGCTGTATGCGACGCCTGGTTCAGGATATCTGCGGCTGAGCTGGGCTGGGTACGGTCCTGGTATGATTGGCCGGTGACCTCCTGGCGCGCACGAGGCATACTGTTGTACTCGCGCAGTCGCGGGTCGTCGGTGGTGGTCATATTGAAGATTGGAAGCTGCGAAAGAGAGACAGAAGGCGCGCCGGGCAGCGGCATGCCCTCGAGCGGGTTGCTGTAGATTACGTCGCCGTGGGTTAGGGTTGGTAATAGATTGGCATTCGCGGCCTCAGCCGCAGCAGCCGCATCACGCCTGGCGGCACCCGGTCGCTTTTCCCCGGCCAAATCTTCCTCAGTGAATCCTTGTTTCCGAGCCTTACTCTCCCAGTAGTCGTCGCGTACCCTTCGTCCGTTGACAACGACCCGGCTGCCGAATTGGCGGAACATGGATCTGGCTGAAACAATGGCGATTTGGCGAGATCGATACGAGTAAGGCAAAATGTCCTGGTGGATCATGTCGTCCTTTTCCACCTGCGTCGCAATGATTTTGTGCAGCGAGCGATTTTTGTTGAACAGGAGATATGAATCGCGATACCCCAGCACACGCGCACATTCGGTCGCAAGCATGAAGAGTTTCTTACCACGAGGAGCGACGCGGAAGGTTCGGCATTTGTATTCCCGACCGCCTTGGGGATAGCCCATGGCATCCACTTTTTTCTCACCGGCATCGTCAAACTCCTTGGGGATGTATTCGTCCCCTTGCTCATCGAGTTGGTCCGTGGTGTGGTCGCGAACGGTCGGAAGTGCTTTGATCACAGTGGTCTTCGATGGAGTGGCCTTCTCCGAAGGCGAAGCCTGCGGTGGTGACACGGCGGCGCCCGCCGGCGGAAGCGGTTGCGTCTGCATGCGCGGCGTTTGGACGTGGACACCTGAAGCGGCTGGTGTAGAGGATGAAGCTTGATCAGCGGTAGATGGCCGTTGTTGAATCTTTGGAGGACGTCCTCGTTTCCGACGAGCGTGCTCATCGGTTCCTATGCCGGGTGTGTGTCAGCTAACATGAACGCGTCGGGAAAAGGCAACAATAATAATAGCGCCCACGGAATAACAATGTCGCGAGTCTACTCCGATATCTACTTTTCCTTGTCCTTATCAAGGACACATTGGATTGAACAGAAGCGATTTCGAATCGCAAGTCCCAATTCAACTCGGGAAAAGAAAGGATAATTAAGCAACAAAGAGGAACAGGGTGCACATACCATCATCATGGTCTCCATCTGTAAGTACATTGAATTCCGGGCTCCGACTGCGCTTAATCCCACGAGGGACTATATTGGATGAATCTGCAGGCGTGTGGAGAGCGACAGAGACTAGAAAAAGGTTATTAGTTCAAAAGGCGCCATGGGGAAGAAAGCAAAACATATAATGATCGTAATATGCAGCAAAAAGCGGTCGCGGCAGATATGACAACAAAAAGTGATGACAGCGCCAGCACATGACATGCAACAAAATACGAAAAAAGAAAAAAAAAGCGATAGCATTAAATTTATTTTTTTTAAAAAAATAAAAAGAAAATAAAAAGAACGAACATACCATTATTCAAGGCAGCGGGATTGATAGTACCCGACCCATCGACAAGATCACCGGCGACTCCATTCATTGGGGCGGAGTGGGAAGTGTCATACATGGCGGGCCAAGGCACGACGGCGCGAACAAGTCAAGGAGGGCCGTCGCAAAGCCTCGGTGGGTGAAGAGAGGAGGGAGGAGGGAAAGGAGGGTAAGGCGCGCGTTAGCGAAACGCGAATAGAGTCAATCAGAACGCTTATGCTTGGTCCGGGGGGCAGAGAATATTGGATGGGAGAGGAATTAACACAAGTAGTATAGGCTGCAGGCGGAAGGGGGAGGGGTAAAGGAGGGGAAGGAATGGAGTAAGCAACACAAGGAAAATCAAGGAAGTGAGGTAAGATCCTCGTTGGTTGTCAGATAGCGAGAGAATGAGAAACAAGAGAGAGAGAGCGATAGAGAGGACACGACACCGTCGAACGTCACATATGCAGTCAGCTATGCAAGAAGCACGGACAGTAGTGTTATAGGTGTACTCTGTATAGACAGACTATGACGGGGGATGGCAGCAGATGAATGGATAGGATGGAAGGATGCGATGCGACGGGTGATAGATGAGTGGCGGAACACACCCGGACAGGAATGGAAGCCAGATAAATGGATGAAATATATGGAGTGGATGGAGATGGGGATGTGGATGTGAAGATACGAAAGGTGGACAACTGATCAGCTCGGATACTACAGATCAGGCAAGCGGTGAGTGATATACGCGTGGCTGGTGCCTTTGCGAGATCGCACCGCCACACTTGAGGCTGACGCTAAGTTTGAACCGGCGGAAGACGACGGGTGCAGGTCCAGGGTTCAGGAGATAAGGATCAATAGTCCCGCTAAACATAGTATCCTGGCATATAGTACGCCGTATGTAGTAGTTAGGACGAGAAAGAAAGATAATGCATCGTGGGGGAGATGGTGGATAACTTACCCGGGGATACTCCGATATCCAGAAAAGAATGCTCTGACCGAGAGGAGTAATAACACTCGTGGCGCATGCGAAGATCCCGGAATGAACTCGTTTGAAGAGATGATATGGTCTTCTTATTGCGAAAATGAGCGAGATGAACCATGGATTCCTGAAACCCTGTGACCTGCACTCGTTGATATGTCATTATTTATTATTCTTACCATTTACAGAGCCATCCGTACAAACCCCGAAATACAGATAGTCTATGTGAATATACCCGAATATCGCCGTCGGGTTAGAAAAGTACTTCTACTGCCTGCCCCGGCGGCAATCATAGTGTCACTATACTCAGTACTACTAACAATTAACAAAGTCTATGCAAAGACCTCCGGCCAATCGATCGATCGATCGCGGTAGATGCGATAATAGTGTCTCACTAGTCCTGTATAAGAATAGACCAAGTTCTTTTTTCTCGTCTCTTTTTTCCCTTTTACAGTGCCACCTTGATAGCAACAGCTCAAACGAGAACCAGGAAACCAAACAAACAAGACCAAGTCTATGTGCTGTACAGCGTAAACACAACACAATATACCAAAAACGGCAAAACTAGCATATCCATTATCGATCATCCGGTCCTGTTGCATCAAAACTGAGTTCAGGCCCCCGGCCGCATACTTCTGACTATCTCCATACATTCTTGTATAAAGTCAATCGACAACACCCCACCATCCTTATTGGTGGGAGGGGATCTAGTGCATGACTCGAAACATTTGCTTGATAATCTTTTGGGGTATATTTTGATTCAGTAGTTATAAGGAGAGCGCGTGGGTAGCGTAGCGTTACATTGATGTGGAAGTCTCTGTTTATTAGCGACAATCGCCGAGTGATGGATCTGCCCTATGGCATTCTCGAGTATGTACGAGTAAGAGTACCCCGTAGAGAAAGGAGATACTTGAATCTTGCCACTGAGTACTTGAAACAGCCCGGATGCTCCGTGGTAGGGATATAAATTGAGCTGTGGCAACTGCAGGTGACCACATACGGCAAGTCACTTGAACAGACACACACACTCAACTTGCGGCACTGCGGACACAAGGCAATGAATGCAGGCGAACCGTTCAGACCAGTGGCAAGAATGCAAGCAGCCGGACGCTAACGTTAGCGAATCAATACTGTTTCATTGGATAATGGAGTAGTGGATAGCGACCTGGTGATATTGATTGTGACGGCGAGGCCTGGGTGATTTCCAATCCACGATGTAACTTAGCCAATAAACTGGAGGATACCACAGAGTCCTCTTCAGATGGTCGCGCTGTACGTATTTTGAGTATCCAATATCTGCGCAGCACTGGCCCATTGCCGCTTGGACTGCATTTCATGTGCAGCGTTCTGATTTTGCTGCCGGATTACCCGCCGTCGCAACGGATCATGTCACGAACAAGAGAAGCTAAGAAACGTCTACCACCATCGCTTTCGATTCTCATTATCATATGTCTCCTGGTTATACCCATCCCATTCCTCACGCATACTCTGCACACTCCGCGGCGGCTGCGTCTCCTCGCCACTGACCCTCTGGCCCGAGAACCTCGCATTGCCGTAACAGTTCAGTTGGCCGCATATTCTGCCCTCGCCGTAGAATTGAATCCAGCCGGTGCAGTTCGGTCCAAAGGACATCTTTCCCTCGCTATTTTCACGCCCGCGCCACTTGAACCAGATCTTCTTGAATGAGGATGACCAGGGCCGTTCTTCGAGATGCATGATACCGTGGAACATTCCGAAGTCATATGACCCCCACATGGTATTGCCCGCTAGTCCGAGGATAAGATTGAATTCGTCTTCGGGATACTCGGACCATTCGTTCAAGTCCGATGACCAGATTTGGTATTCACCGTTGACTAGACCTAGTGGCGGCAGAGGAGTGCTTGAACCATCGTCGGGACCATTATTGCCCGAGTAGTCACTATGGGGATCGATGTCCATTGGATTGGGTCCATAATCCTGTCGTGGATGTTAGAGGTACGCACAGCTAAAAGGTTACACAGGAGACCTACATATTCAGGAGATGAGTGGTTAACAGGTGTCGAGTATTCTTGCTTGTAGAGCGGATCTATGGGACGCCTGTCACCGAAGAAAGGTTTAGAGCGACGTGCTGTCTGTTTGGTTCGAGGTCCCCGTGCCGACTCTGGGCTCTCGGTCGAAGCCGCAGGAGTCTGAGATATGCCCCCTCTAGAGCTAGCTATCGCGTCTCCTCTGCCCCTGGAAAATTTCGCCGCCTGTTTTGCTCGAGGTGGCTGGGCTGGCTCTGGGTCAGTTGAGGCTGCTGGAGTCTGACTGTTCCTAGACCCAGCTGTCGAGCCTCCCCTGGAACTAATAGTCGCACCTCCTCTAGAGCACTTCGCTGTCTGCTTTGTTCGAGGTCGCGCTGGATCTACCGTCGGCAAAGGTTCAGGCTCGCTCTTTTTCGCAGTGGGCTTAGCAGCAGTCTTTTTCGCACCAGTTCCAGCACCAGTCTCCGCCTTCTTTGCAGGTGTCGAATTCGCAGCCTTGGTCTTTCTCGCCGTCGCCTTGGGAGTCGGCGTACTTTCCTCACCATCCCTCTTCCTCTTATTCCCACCAGCCGTCGATTTCGCACCAGCCCTAGCAGTTCCAGCAGTTCCAACAGCAGAAGCACCTCCACCGTTCCTAGCCTCCTTATCCTTCTTCTTCCACTCCCTCTTCAAATCCCCCTCGACCTTGAGAATCTCCCTCGGCACCTTCAACCCCCCACCCCTCACCGCATCCAACAACCGCACCTTCGCAACAGCCTTATTCTTCGACGGCGCGAGCCCATAATGCAGCAACTGCGCTTCATACCAGTGTCCCACGGGGTCTGGTGTTTTGTTTGCGGTGCTGGTATCAAAGAGGGACTGGAGCTCGGGGACGGTCGCGCGGCGGTGGAGGTTGTGGTTGGAGGTTTCGACGTAGAAGCTGTCGACGGCGAATGAGAATTTGCCGTTCGAGACGGGGGCTGCGAAGGCCATTACGACGGTGCGACGGTGCGACGGTGCGGTTGGCCTGGGGTGTCGCGGCCGTTTGGTTGGCTGGTTGGTTGGGTGGGTGTGGTTGGTGGCACAGATCACGTGATTTCGGGGACATTTTAGGGTTGTATGCGTTGATAACGCGTGATTCGATTATTGAGAGGAGGCCAGAGAGGATAAAGAATAAAAACCGAAAGGAATGGGTTATATTAATTAGCCGCTGTAGCTCCTACGTGGTGGTCAGACATACATGCCTGTGCGACGCAGTCATGCAACAACCCACTAAGTCTAGCCTTACTCCCTCGAAAACAACAACTTGCCCAAATAATGACACAAAGGTAGCAATCCCATTGTCCCAATCCCGCCCTGAAAGTGCACCTGTCATACAAACAGTCTAGACCCCATTCCTTGGGATCCAACGCGCCTCCCGCATTAAAGTGCGGAACCGGACATAAGAAAGGAATGGGCGAACTCCGGATTACGGAGCAATAAGCACTGCAACAAAAGATGAGGCGAACCAATTGTATTGTATTGTTCCGAAGTATCCCCAGAGTCCGGAGAATCCGGAACAATGCACCGGGAAAGTTAATATCAGTTGACGACGTGGCCAGGACCGAGGCACGGAGACAGAGTACGCATTGAGTGTGTGAATCATCATTAGTGAGCAAGCGTCCACGGAGAGAAGACCCGTAAATCCCCCTAATAATATAGCGAACTAATATATGGACCCTTCCAAGAAATCGCACATTTACCCGTCATGGCATAGATTGGTTTCTCGAATGTCAATCCTGGGGATAGTCCAAGCGTCCGTCGGTACTAGTCTACAGTAGCAGTGGTAGTGCTGGGTGATAGTGAAGACAACTATTGGAAACAGTCAGGTGACAACCCCAGATTGCCATTCAGGGTGTTCCTGTGACCATGCAGCGTGGGGCGACCATGACTAACGTGTTCTAAGTTAAGAGGCCAATAAAAGCCGGCGCCCCAGACTTAACCTTAAATAGTAAGGTGAGGGTCTGCGGGGGGATTGGCACCAATCAGGTCGCATGGGGGTTTCGGTATGCCTATTGGGGAAGGGCGAGTCGCTGTCTTTGAGACACAACGATGGCAATTGTCATGGTTCGATTCCACGAGCGGAGTTCAATTACTACTGTGTACAGAGTACCGAGTATGGATATAGAGGTATATACTACGATGCTAGGGCAAGGTAGGATCTCTACCAGTATCTGTACAAGCAGATCCAACCAACGCATCGAATGTTCCATAAGACAGTAGTGCCGTCCAGCCGGGACCCACTCAAGGTCACCTGCCCGTCCGGTTTTGTCGGTGGGGCACGGCAGAAAGCTGAGTCACAGAAGAGTTTTCAGCTTGACAGAATACAGAGCAGAGTAAATTGAAGAATGTATACTCTGTACTCTGTAGAAAGAAATGTACGAAAAGAAATTATTATATACAGGATGTCTAGGAATACAAGTACTCTGTAAAGTGTGGTACGCTGCGTGCGTACGGTAATACCAGGATCCACGGTCTAGACTCGCCGCTTGCAGATTCTGTTCGATCAGAAGGTCACCTGGACGTTTCCAGGCACCGCTGGCGTAACCCCCCTCCCCTAGGCCACTTTTCTTTTTTAACCCACCTATTCTCTGCCTCCCACTTTCTTGCACTCTTCCCTCCTCTCGCAGTTTCTGTCTTCAAATCCTTGATTTAAATATCTAGATATCATCTCTCGTTCAACCCTACTCAACCACACCTGTTTACTTTCTCCCCCCGCCGCAATCCGGTTTTCTATCGCCACCGGTTCATGACATCAACCACGTAAACCTCTTTCATCATCTTGCACCACAATTCTGTGTACAAAAAGTGGCCTGCTGTGCATGTCCGATTACAATAATCCACACTCAAATAATATTACACCGGAAGAAAAAATACACCTCAACCATGGCGATCACCTCGTTGGACATGAACCCGAAATTCTCCGCCAGCAACCCTTCGATGAATAAACGATGGCCTCCGCTGGCTGACAAGACTTCTCTCCCTTACAAACTCACCTCTCTCTCTCGTCAAAAACTCGCTCGCGAGGCTACCGCTCCGAATCCTGATATCCGTCGTTGTCTCGGCCACTTTCGCCTCCACTGCTCGTCCATGGAATGGGCGCAAAAGGATATGACCACTCGCATCAACTCGTTTGAGATGGAGGACGACGATGAGGACGAGGAGGAAGAGGTGCAGCAGCAGCAGGAAGAGAAGGAAATCAAAGAACTTCCGTTGCTAGGGGCCGATCACGAGGACAAGAACAAGGTCAAGGGTCGCAAGGACGATGAAGATGAGGAGGGCTCGGACACGAAGCCATTGCATGTTCGGTTTCAGATCTCCGTGAAGCCTTCGACTACCACCACACCTTCACAATCCTCTTCTCCGTCGCAGTCATCGACCTCGTCGTCTCCCTCATCGCCGTCCGATAGGGAGTCCGAGAACGCAAAGGACGGCCTCTTAGAAAAGGGCATCAGCTGCATCCAGAAGACACGACAGCACTTCTGGTCAAATCCAGGACAGTGCATTCCAATCCGGATTGCCAATTAATCGACTGTTGATTCTCACCTCCCCCTCACGTCCATCACGACACTGGCTACTTCCAACCAGTCATTTTTCGAGCATCAAATCGCATATTAGGAAACGGGACAAAAGGCGCAAATCGGTACAAAAAACGAAAACGATTATATCAGTATATCTCCTAATTCGCCTTCGACTTTCGATATTACTACCACTACTACTTATTATGAAGTTTACGACCATTACGAATCTCCTTAAATAATCTCTTTTCTTCTCTCACCAAAAATACGCATTCTCAGCTTTGGTGTTGAACGGGGTCGGTGTTTTTCTTGATTTCTTGGATTAAAATGAATTGGATCATCGGAATGGAATGGAATCAGGATCGAATAACAGAGGAACGTCGCCTCGTCTTGTACCCATAGTCTGTTTGATAGCATTTGCTTTGATCAAAATTTAGCAAGCAAAATCCTAATAAAAATCTAATAACCACTCCACCAGTCCAGCAGTACCAACAGAGAACGGGGTACATTATCACTAGCTCACATGATCCTGCCAACTCATACATACAGATCTTCATACATCATCCTTCAATCATATGACTAGGATCGTTACTCGTACTCGTATAGTAACGCACCGTATGGTTACCCAGTAAAATCACTCTATCCTCGTTCTCTTTTCTCTTCCTCTGATGCTTATCGATCTGTACTTCTAGATATGGAATCTGAGCTTGACCAACTACGTCAAATCGCCGCCGGAGCTGGACAGATAGCCGAACAAGAGCGGCGAATGGCAGAAGAAGAGTTACAAAAAGCTGACCTAGAGAAAGAATCGACCAAGTAAATCTATTCGACCGGGCACAAGCAAACCGGTCCCCTATAACATTATCAGAATACTTCCATCATGCCCAAGAAGAACTCGTCCCTACCCTCCCAGTCGAGCCTGATCTGAAAAGCTTTACTTCTGACGCCAACTTGCCAGGAAAATACCACCCGCTATAGACCCGTCGTTTCGGACACTTTCACAAAGCGCATACTCGAAGATTTGATCACTTCGTCCAGACTATTTCAGACAAGCGACTTTTCCCCTCCCAGCTAGAGGTATGCGGTGTTGAGCGTGACATTTTCTCCGCTAGGAAGGATGAGCGAGATATCTGGTTGTTTGCTCGGAGTGATATTGAGAAACCTGTTGTGCACATTGTGAGGGCTTGTATGGACTTGACAGGTAACTCTGGTCGGTTTTACTTCAAACACCACGCCTACACCCCTATAAGGATACCGAGAACTCGGATGAATGTTAACATGGCCCTAATCGCTGGGACAGTCCCAAACAACAGCCTTTCCTGATATTCGTCGGAACCTACAATGCCGCAGATAGACCGCGGACAGAAAAATCCGACAAGTACTCGATTCTTCAAATGCAAATTCGTTCCATGAAACACCAAAGGAATTCACTTCTTACCCAGACATTCCACTACATAGTCAACAGTGGCCTTTGATATGGATATGTTACATTGGGGGAGGCCATCTTTCTTCGGGCTAGGTCTGTGGTTAGCTCGGTTCTTGGTCTAACAAAAACTACCAGGAGCTACTAAACATAGAATGGCTTACAAATAAAGCAAATATTTTGTGGAGGTCGTCTTTATCGCATTGTGAAAAAAAAAAATCCTGGTCGTTCTCGCTGGACTCATGTAAGCCGCTAGTGACAGGCGTGAGGCTAATCCCGTTGAACCTTGATTTCCACAAGCCCGAGTTGCGGAAGAGCTTCAAGTATGCTTGTCTTCATCGGGACGAAAATGCCCAGAATCAGGTATCGTTTGTCTCGAGCAATGGCCGTAGATGCAACGTTATTTATTCCGTACACGAAAAAACCATTCAGTTGCTGTAAAACGCGAGTGAGGGTGCTAGTCACTGTTGAAAAGATACAGACGGAGTCAAGATATTGCCCAATTGAAGAAGAAGAGAGAAAAATCCAGCGCATGCGTATGTCTAAAAGACCTGGTTTTATGGACAGTACAATGTTCTTTCAAAATGACCAATGAGACCCGGTGCGACGTCCTCTCTTCAAAAAGAGCTCAGCTACAATAGTCTTTATCGATGAAGATCAGAACTTCCTCATTTTAGTGCCCTGCGATCAATACAAGGACTCAATGTTCTTGGGCCTCTATCACCAAACCCACCAAACTGAATTGAGAGAGTGGTGCGATGATACCGAGATCTCACCGTGTTGCTAGATACATCTGGAGAACCACCACCGGAACAAGCCTAAAACGGACTAGTCCAGAGGTATTTGATAGACTCTAACCCCGTTCTATGATTGCAGAAGCAAAAGGTGATGTTATCAATGTGGCAAAGATCGGTGCCAATGGAGGATACGAGGGAAAGTCAGGAGACATCGACGCAGCTGAGTCTCAAATGTCCGCCATTCTCGTCCTCTCTCCTAGAACGGATGGAATAACTTTTTGCTTTCAAGCCCTTATTCGCGTTCTCGGAGCATATTGTATTGTGTTTATCTGAGCTAGGACTTCCGCTTTTATCTCTGACCTCTTAGTCTCTTCATCTTCACCCAGGCAGGCGACACAAGCAAGCCATGTGCATTATCACATCAACCACTGACTGCGTACGGGACAAGAAGCCTCTACACTTGGCAGCCTCATTGCTGATCCCACGAGCATCAGTAATGTTCTTGTCACTGCTGACTTCAATGCACCGAAAAAAAGACTACCTCCGCATTAAAAGGTCAAGTCACAGCGGCAGGGAGATTACCTAGTTGCCGAAGTTGGAGATCAAAAATTTGAAAGCGAAAAGAATTGAATACAAAACATTTGCTAACCCTAAAGCCTTCTAGTCGCCTGAAAACGATGGAATGCACAATGAAGAAAAGGAGTTTACCATACAATCCACAGAGGTGGAAAGTGCCGATGAATGGGCAAGGGAGATGGAACGGATTATTCGGACATTCTAGAATCATAGCACTGCTAAATTTACTTTTGCTTGTCTGCTTTTCTTCCATTATTTGTGATTACATTTGGTTGTTGGAGCAAAGAAAAGCACAGTTGATTTGTTCATCTTGTTCGTCGCGTAAGATCAGCATGGTTTTATTGTTCCTACTCGCACTACCCTTGACGCCAACGCAATTCGGGACCGATTGCAAGACTAACACTACTGTTGCAGATTGAGTTCGGTATAAGTAACAGTCACCTATTATGAATTATGTCTTTTGCTTTGCCTGACAGTGATATATCTATATCCAAATCCATCAGCGTCCTGCCAAACGTCCTGCCAAATTTCCTGGTCTACCTGTTCTATGACTCTTCTATATATCCTCCATCGTCACGTAGTCTAAATCCTCTGACAAGCCAAGTTATATCATTCATCAACAGGCGGGCGCCATGACCGTCCTAAGTACTGCAAGAAGAGGGTAGGAATTACGCTGACTCCGACCATCAAAGCAACACCAACGCCAGAGCTCGCAGCCACACCGACAGTCTCAAACATTGGTGGAAACCTAGATCAGCGTCCATTAGCAAGTCACGAACAAAAACTCTTCCTCTTCTTCGTTGGCGACTTCAGGCAGGATCGACTTACCAAAACGGACCAAGAAAACCCCAAATTTGACGAACAAACGTGATAATGACACCTATACTAGCAGCTTCCTTGGAATAGCAATCCACGGCGTATGTGATAAGGACGGTAGTAATGATCTGGTTGCCAGCAGCGCCAAGGGCGATACCGATAATAGGTGCGATGTTCCAGTGGCCCTGTTTGGCCTTCTCCGTGCACACGAGGAAAACGATAATACCAACTATGGACAAGGTATAGCCAAGATAACTGAGCCAAAGCCGAAACTCGGGCTCTGGCTTGCGCTGGATTTTCTTCTGGCGTATGTTCATCCACAGATCGGACATGGTGCCACCTATTTGTTCGCCAATGAAGGAACCAATGATTGGACCGAGGAATTGAAGACCCAATTGTTCCGAATCGAGCTCAAATTTCTCCTGCAGGAGCTGGGGCACCTCGACGGTTGCTAGCACGTTGCTGAGACAGAATACCATGGCGTATGCAGCGGCCGGAATGATCACGCAGGGGTACGTGATCATAGTGAGGGGTTTCACGAACTCGAACCATGTGAACGGGGTCGGGTCAATCCGTCGAATGTACAGATACTCACGCTTCCAGCTCGGTTGATTAGGGTCGCCGGAGCTGCCGATGTATCGAGTTTCTGGTCCGAAGAAGAGATACAGGATGAATTGGCCACCGTTGATCTAATCCGAATCTTGTTAGTTAACGGTTGTTGATCAATGATGAAGCACTTACCATTGCTAAAACCCAGTAGATCCACACATAGCCTGCCCGTTGTGTGACAAACCCGAAGATGAACGGACCGCTCGGGATACCCAAGGTAACCAGCAACGTCCAGACACCCATATATTTTGCACGCTCGTTCTTGAAATACGTTTCCATCACAACCGCGCTTCCAATAGCTAGAGTATGTCAGCATCTCCACAAAGACCTCGTATGATAATGATTCATACCAGATGCAGGAGAGATAAAAAACGCCTGGAGAGCTCTGCAAGCAGCCGTGGAGGCATAATCAGTACTTTTAGCACAACCCACGTTGCATACAAGACTGCATATCAAGGAGATGAGAAAAATTGGACGACGGCCATATCGATTCGACAATGGCTTCCAAAATAATGGCGCACCTCCGAGAATGGCGATCTGGAGGGAAGTCAGGTAACTGGCTTTTTGCACGGTAACCCCATATTCTTCCGAGATGCTGTATCCAGTCAGTATGAGCGCACATGCATATATCGTATGACTCCGGGGAAGTTCATACATCTTATAAGCAGGGATTATACCCGCCGCAGCGAATGTCCCCATTAAAGCATGGAATGCCACCAATGTCAGGTTTGCGAATTTCTAGAATTGAATTAGACTTCGGTCAGCTAACTGTATGTGCAGAAACATTCCTTTCATGGGGCTCAGACCTTCCAACTAGACCAATTGTACGGATCGGCAGCATCCATGCTGGGGATCGGATCGAGTTCTAATGTCCCATGACGCTCCATGAGATAGTCGCGATGTGCTTTGGAGATGCGCGAAGACACTATATCTGCATATGTGGTGGGAAGTCCGGTCCCTGTGCTCTCTACAAAAACATCATTGCTCTTGACAGGATCCGAAGGCTGCTGGACATCGTCTTGTCGACGGCCCTGCATCTCCATCGACGCAGTCATCTCCGAAGACTTTTCACGCCGTCAAAATGAGAAAAATATGTACAATAACAACACAAACATCCAGACAGAGTTAAAAAAGTCAATTCCCGGGAGACATGAGATTAAGTTCCCTGAAAAAAAAGTTAGTCATCTGGACTCCTGTCAATCGGGGAGGTTCCGCTTTTGGGGGATTCCCCGACCCCAGAATCGCAGTGGGGATGCGGAGGCCCCAGACGTCGGCTATTATTACACCGAGTCTAATTTGTCAGTTCTGATCACGCCGAAATCCTGAGTCCACCAATGATACTGATTGTACCTTGGCGCTGGAAACGCCGGCAATAAAGGCCATGATTATTGCCGTACATTTACCGTGATTGATACCGATGGCTTGTAGCCCTAATCCTGTTGCGGGCAGTCTACGTCAGCGGGCTGGTAGTGGTGGTTACGTTGAAGTGCCGAGTACTACTGGGATAGGAAGTAGCAGCACCATAAACATCTACTCAATAAATTCAACGCTACGAGAACTGTAATGTAAATCGCTCTCCAGGTGGAGTATAAATCTTCAATTTTAAACAATCCGAAGTTCGATGCGCAGAAAAAGAGAGAACAGTGACGACGTTCAACGGCGTAAGGGGTACATAGTAGATCGTCGAACAGCGAGCCATATCCTCCACGGTCATTGGGCTGAATCCATAGAGAACAATATAGTCTTTGCAATCATGTACAGGTACTCTGTATAACAACGCAATAGCCAATCATGCGTGCAATGGTAGCAATCTGCAATCATCTCGTGATCTCGAGGTTCCGCATTATATTTCGTCGACTTATGAGGGATATCACCTAATGGTGTGAGTATTCTCCAGAGTGTACCAATCGACTTTCTTCGCTTCGCAATATTACTGCTTTCAAATGGCCAATGGATTATGTCATCTCAGACTATCTTTCGGCCTATCTCTCGGCTTCGGAAACGGGGTATCTTCAAGAGTTTCAGACACTGGCTACTAGAAAAGATTCTTGGGTGGATTAAGAAAATTGGATTCTTAGAGCGCATCACTTGTGTCAATCGCATAGATGCAAAAGACTGTATAATATTTTTTAGGCACATCGCACCATCCGTTTTAGTCTTGGGAGAATCCGAAACTTGGTTCTTGAAGAACCAGCCTTAGCCACCAGGTTTACATTGCATGTGATCCTCTGGGAACTGACTGGTTTGTTTCCCGAGAGCTTTCACAGCACTTTGTGACGTGCCACGTCGGCTTCTGATGTGATTTTCGTAACCGATTGACTTGATGGACTCTGGTCGCGCGGTAGAGAGGTCAAATGTCTTTTCCGAGGAGTAGTCCCCAACATGGCGCAGAAAGTCTATCCACTGCACCAATACCTTGGAATTAGGGGGTGAGTTGCCTGTGTCGTTCTTGTGTGTAGCTTCTTCGTCCTTAGATTTAGGTTCCGCGTGCAGCGAGCTGGTCCGTCAGCATGTGTCTTGTTTTGAACCCAGCCAGTTTGTTAGCCTACTTTGATCCATATCTTCAACGATTATAGATCGAGGCGTGTATCGTGGATGATGCCTTTTCATTCCATCGACATACCGACAATAAATAGACGTAATGGGGTACAATCATTTCATGTCATGGTATTTGTTTGGCTTGTGACCCCTGTCATTCAAACTCGGACATTGCGGTCACGGATTTTGGTCTTTTAGTCTATCGTTTAAAAGCTGATAGGCGAAAACGACGTTATCAGTTGTGAATATATCCAAATATGTACTTGTAGCTTTGTACCACAATCAGCATCTGCGACTTTCGGGCCTTCAAGCTCTTGTTTTCTCTCTTGACAGAAATTCCCCTTGCTACCGTGATGCCCGTCATAATGAATACAGGCTTCTGTAAAACAGGAAAACCTCTTGGTAGCATTGCGGCTCTCACATACGGCTTTTCAACGATTTTCTTGCTCACTCCATCTAAGGGCATTTCCGAAAAGTAGGATAGTTCAACGACATCAGCGGAGTACCCTACTTTGTGTTTGTACGCTATCCGTCGGTCAATGCCCCTGGTCCCTATCTTTTAATGCAACGAGAAATAGCATTCTATGAATGTCGAGGTTTTGGATTACCGGGCAATGGCCCTCATAATTGCCCAATCCCTCTCCCTCAGAGCAAACGAGTAAATGGGGAGCCAATGGCGCAACACATGACCCATCCAATCCAAGTTCAAGGGTATACAACACTGCCTTGCTGTTCCATGTTGTGTTTATGTGCTTTGTGTCTTGACAGGGCCAGACTGACTTGGCCAACGTGTAGGCAGGAGACACTGCTGCTTGCGATAGAACTTTAGGGGGTCAAACAGTGTGACTACTGGGCCATTCTTGACTTCATAGAAGGTGGCGACATATTGTGCTTCTGGGAAAAGTCTTCGGAATATCAGAACTCAGCCAACTGCGTTTTGGTATACTCGTGGATGTTTCTGCACTTGTACAAATAAGTCGTTGTGGCAATCGGAGGTATTCTGCAGACAGCACCTCAGGACTTGCCTTAGCAAGAGCGTGGCGGGGCTCCGGCAGCTCTGCTATTGTGTTCCCTATTTATATGGGGACACCGACGCCGTAGAATGTGCTCTTAGCCTTCATGAAACCCCACATTCTGTCTGATGAAGTTAGTATTTATTAAGGTAGCAGGGCTGTTAAGTCTGGACTCACATGTTGCTGTTGTTTATTCTGGAAACTAATCCGCTCAGTTCCATAGTCTATAAGCAAAGACAATCTCCCCGGGGACTTTGAAGGCCTTTTTCCAAGCAGTTGATTGCTTATAGGAAATATTATACTGATAGCTATTGCTTAATTAGTCTGAGAAGACTTCAGCTGGAAGTCTGGCATCTGTAGAAAGATCATGGTTGAGCTCTAACTCACGGGCAATTCTCAACGCAGGAATCACAAAGCACATACAACACAACCCCTTGATGTTGGGGGAGCTGATTAATCTTTTGAATGTATGCTCGTGGGACATCTCAATATGCATTTCTTTTCTTGCGATAAGCCTCTTGCAGGCCATTATGCCCACAATTAGGTAGACATGCTTGCTTCTGCGGAATCATTGACCCTTGTTGGCATTCATTGTGCGGCAAGCCTCGTGGCTTCTCAATGGCCAAGAGAGCCGCCTTTCGATTGCTTCTGATAAACAGGACAAATCTTCGGTGTTGTCCTTGTGGACTGTATCCGAAACAGTTTCTGCAACGCTATTGACCCCGCCCTGCATCTATACCTTTATCTTCATAGAATGCTCGGCCTTGGGCATTTTACAGATCGTTGAACCCTTGGATATAATCACTGCAGTGATTATGTAGATTGGTTTTCAAAGAATCGGAATAGGATGCAGATTCATAAGAGTATAGGATAATTTAATAGTCTCGGCGAAGTATTCTGAAAGTGCCAATTTCGCCGACAACAAACAAAGTCCGATCGAATCAAAGTTGAGACATTGTCATAATCTCCGGTAATAATATCCCGCCCCTTGTGTTCATGCGTATGTATGGAAGAGAGGGAGCGGATTGGCAAGGATATCGGCTTCTGAGACATGAATTGCAAGAATGGGTGCCACCGGGTCGGCGGCGAGTACCCATGCAAAGAATCCAGATATCGGTTCCAGGTTGTAAGTCTCACTCTTTTCTCAGCTTATCCGGACAACTTGAGATTCACCAAATTTGCAATTTTCCCCCACAGGTTGAATGTCAGGGTGCTGTCTTTGGTGCTCCCCATCTTGCGGCATCGTGTGGAGTGATAAACACTGTGGGGATCCGTTTTCCAGCAAATCTGGACGGATAATGGCAACTTCTGAGTTTGAAGGGTTGATTATGATGTTGCCAATTGCGATTAGGCACCCAGGCCCGTAATGGCTATTGGAACACACCATCCACGCTGCTCCACGAGGTATGACTTTTTAAACTCTTCTGCGCAACTTGGGAAGTACTGATGATGGCGAGTCTAGCGATTACTGTATGCTGCTGCAATTCGACCACTGGTTGTTCGGCACTGGATGAGGTTAGTCGAATGGTAGGGTTCTGACTTAAAAGAGGGGACCAACCCTTGTAGAACTAATTGTGGTGGCAAGGGGCCCATCCACTTGGTTCGTCTAGTGGGTTGTCGAAAAACGCCATCGCTTGATCCGAGAAGACAGACCAAGCACAGACTGCCACCTTTGAGTAATTCACTCGATGGGTGTAATGTGGGAATTTTTCTTCATTCGGGTCATTGTACCCGCTGCCCTGACAACTCACCAGCAATAAAACTGTCGGGGACTATGTTAGCCGGTATTTGTTGATGGCTCCTTTATTGTTCAAAAAATGCACAGGCATTTGATATGGTGTCAACCAGCGCAACCAGAGATGCTCGGAATCCATTTCTTGCTACTGAAACAGGTAGCTTTGAGGTAATCCACGCGCTGCCTGCTGTATTTAGAAATCCACAGATACATTTCGTCTGCACCCTGGGACATCATAACTTGCCTGTAATGGTCAGAAAGTGTCAAGGACATATATGACTGGGTCTTTACTGGTGCGTTGTAATATAATCAAGTGATCGGTGATTTATGAAATCATTTGAGCAACCTCTTGCATTTCAACATGTGGAGAATGCTCATTTGACAGCGTTTCTCGCCCTCAACGAGGGCTTTGGAAACACCCGAAACAATACGGCACTGTTGGTGGAGATTGACCTGAAATTGCTCTGTTAAAGGTCTGATAAGGCGCGCGAAACAAGCGTAAATTGAGTCATTCGTGGAGTTGGTGGCATGTTGTTGATAATGCTTTGGTAGGCGTTGAGTCTATAGCCACTAGGTCATATTATATGGACAGGATGTATAGCAGAGTGGCTCTAACACCATGGACTTGAAAGTATTGATATTGAAGACTGAATGAGATTATAATGATGGAAACAGTGGGGAAATTGGTGGAAGAAGACTTATTTCTGTGCTGAGGGGGATAGTAGTCTTCTAAGTGAATGGGAGAAGTGCGAGCCCTCCCACACGGTGAATAGCAGAATCCAGAGGAAAAAGTGAAAGCTTCTTTGAGGAACGGTTTGTATAGTAACCTATACACATAGAAGAAGACCAGCCCGCTAATAATAATAGCAATACCCATCCCGCTAACCAAAAACATAGCACACCATAATCTCGTAGAACTCCATAACGTAAAGTAATGATGACTAAAACCCAAGATCATCCTCGTCATTCCATCCCAAATGCTCATAAATCGATTTCTCCGGTGTAACAGGTACCGTAGACGAATCGTCAGGAGCAAGGAAGTTCTTTTTAACGGGTGTTTCCTGGACGCTACCTTTATTTACCGGCGTGCTTAGGACGGCAGTTGGTGGTGCGGCCGCAGGCTCGGCTACAATAGGGGCTGGAATAGGGGCAGTAGTTTGTTGCTGTTTTCGGGGTGGTGTTTCTGTTATAGAGGAATTGAATCGTGGTTGCGCAATTGGAGCACGTCGTGATGAGATAGGTGTCGAGGGGGCAATTTCTGTTGGCTGGGTTGAAGAGGGACGATTAGGGACCCGGAAGAGGGTGTTGGATGTATAAGTTGTGCTCTTGGACTTGGAAAAACAAGGGGAATCGAATGGCTTGGTCGGACGGCGAGTGGGTGTTTCTTGAATAGCACCCATGTCTCTGCCAGATTCTCCCGAGAACGAACTCGGACGGACCGCAGAGCCCGGGACCATTTGCGCATCACTCTCGTCGGGTGGAGGTGAGCGCTCAGTCGAATGTCCAGGAAATGACCGCACCATGTTAATAGGAAGCGGCGGCGGTGGTAAGTCAAAAATAGCATCCCTCTTCCGACTCCCCTTTGGCGTAGCCATGACCTGCACGCCTTGCCCTAACGGATTCCGGACGGGATTTTTCTGCTTACGTGAACTGCCACCACCGCCAGGTGTCGTCCTCTTATCCGCATCTTCGGCAATATCTTTGGCGACTAATTCTCGATTGGGCCGTCGTAAGGCATGGATCGCCGCGTCCAATTCTTTCTTCTGGTCTGCCAGCAATTGCACCTTTTTCAACTTCGTTTCGTGCTGTTTGGCTTGTGCGTTGAGGTCCACTTCGCGGTTTTCCACTCGTTTGGCTTTTTGTATGCCGCCCCGGACGTTGGCGCTGGTCATTGGTAATAATGGCTCCATGGATTCCCGTCGACTGTCTGGTTTGGACGGTGCTGTCTTGGACCGCTGGAGTGGGTGTCGTCCTTGAGAGGCGGCTGATTTCTCGTCAGTCAATACACGCTGCAATGAACGACGTGGTTTCAGATGTTGCAGTTGCAGTTGTTGTATATGTCGTTTTGCAGCGGACTCGGATTCTCGTCGTGGTGTTTTCTTTGCTTGGGGTTTTGCAGGGGTTGTGGAACTGGAGACGCCAAATTTCCGAGTGACCAACTTGCATTTGTCAGGAAGGCGCGACGCATAGAATGGAACAATGACTTCTGTACAGAAGTCTCGCACAGCGTCACTCTCGGCTTTCTTTCCGGAGAGGTGGTTGTTTTCCGTATCTTTGATCGATTCGGGGATTGCCAAATCGTCAAAGCTGACAGCATGCCAGATGCACAGGCGATCAAGATGTAGTTCAAGCACCACGTTCAGATCCTGTAACTTCTTGCTCTTGGACTTCTTCGCCGTCTCGGCTGATGCGGTTTCGCTATTTCCACAGTCTTGCTTCTTATCGTCAGGGAGGGCTGACTCCAGAGCCATGGTCTCCAGTATAAGAAGAATCTGTAGTTGAGTCTCGCGCAATCGTAAATCAGCCACATGCTTTTTCATTTCTGCTTCTCGCGAAGTCTCAATCGCGACACCATTCTCCGACAAGCTCCTATCCTTCCACCACTTTCGAATGAAATCCTCTTCATCAGGATACAGCCCATTTTTTCCCAGCTTCTTCTTCTTTCGACTCTTGCGCTTTTTAATCTGGGTTTCATCGTCGGAAACACTAAGCATAATGTCGCGGACTGTCGTTGGCATCGTATCTTTGTATTTCAAATCCATCTTCTTCGCAGGAAGTATAGCTTCTCGGTAAAAGTTGACCAAATCAACGGGCGTCTTAGAAGAGTCTGGCTCGGTAAATTGAAACGCATTACGACAACGCGTCTGCGGACCTTTGGCAAAGTATGCCAGAGATGTTTTAGAGACGTACAGAGCTTGCAAATACTGATCCCTCAAGCCATCCAGTAGCTCTTGGGGTGATTGCAGGTCATCAGCACCTGCGGATACCATCGCATCGAGCTGCTCCTGGGTATCATTAATAGCAATACTTGGCATACGAGCACCGGTGCTCGAGCTCCTCTCGAGATTGGGAGCGGTAATCGAAGCGGTTTGGCCCTCCACGGATTCAACAGGTAACACATTATCCTCCTCCTGGTCGAAAAATGCGACGCAAATATCAGCGTTCGCCCTTTTCCCAGAAAGCGCATCAATATCCACTACAGGCTCCTCAATCTGCGCCACTTCCCACCACTCAACAGTCCCATCCCCAACAGGCGACTCGCACCGCGCCGTCTGCTCATCAGCGACAACAGTAGAAGCTCTCCACCCCTTAACCGCAACAAAAATATCCCCCTCCTGAACCCAAGGCCCTAATCGCGAAACTGCATAGATCCCCTTCTTCACTCTCTCAACAACATATAGACCTCCATCAGCCGTGGATCGCACCGCTAGCACAGAAGGCTCGACTTGATCGCGCAAATCATTCTCGAGGATAGGTATGTCTGCCACGAACAGACTGCCGGATGGGATGGGCCATAGTGTAGATGATGAAGGGTCGAGCCAGGAGAATGGGACCCTAGAGCGGGGGAGGAGGGTGATTGGGTCAAGGATGTAGCGGTCGTCGGATAGTGATGTTGCGGGGGCCTGTAGAATGAGTATTGTCAATGGTGGGTTTAGACGAAACAGATAAGACTTTGTATGACATACCCGAATGATAATCGATGAAGCGCCCAGATCCTTAGCAGGGGGATGCCATGTCTTGCGCTTCTTCAGTGGTGGAAGCGCATGCGCATCGGGGAGTGAATTGACGAATTTGGGAACAACGGGGGATTCACACGAGGCCATGAACGCGTTTAATAAAGCGTACGCATCCTCGTTCTATAAAAAAGCGACCATAAAAACTGCAACGTAAATATATCCAGAATGGCTAGTTTGTATTGGTAGACGTAAAAGTCCTTGATAGCACTTATAGCTGGCGACGCGGACAAACACGGCTTGGCGTCACGCGTCACCGCCAGAGGGGGTTTCGAGCGCAAGAACAATGCAGAGTATTAGAGGCATTGGGTCTATGAGGGCTTCTAGAAGGAATGGCAATGTACAGGGTCATTTAGGATCAATTGCAAAATGCCATGTATTTCTGCTGGTGACCAGTGCGCTAATTATCATGATAACGCCGAGTTTACTCCAACACGGCAAACATCGCCAATTCAAGAACTGAGCAGAATGTATATATGTATGCTACCATATCAAACATCAGGAAGAAGGTATCAGAGGTACCGACCAGGGTAGTGAAGAAAAATGAACCAGAATAACAGATGACCAGAAATCGCTCGCCAACCATCTACTAACGCAACGCTCGCTTCAATTGAACTCAAAGTCATAATACACATATGCCGTGTACTCTGATCCGCCAGCTTCGCCGCCTGCTTCGCCCGGGTCATCCCTCTTGACTCGACCTTTCTTGTCACGCCCAAAGGCATTGCCGGCCAGGTACGAGAACTTGTCGTCCATGTTCCGTTTTGCCTTGTCTGCTTGCTTCGGGGTTGGTGTCTGTTCCATCGTTAGCAACATGAATCACTTGCAATTGCGTTGATGTACGTACCCGAATGATCGTGGAGACATAATCAAGGGGAAGACCATATCGAAGAACAGTCTCGACAAACACCCGGAGAACAAGCACATGAATCCAGACCATCACAGCCTCGCTCCATGCTGTCCGTCCCAGACGGAGGGTTTCGTTCCAGAGCTTCCGCTCATCGCCGCCCACACGCTCAACTTCCTTTCGCTCCTGCTCCTTTCCACCCTCCACGTACTTAAAGTCTCGTGGAATCCACTTGTTTTCTCTGCACTTATGTATAAATTCGGCGCTGTGTTTCTTGAACGTGGTGACTGCGTACAGCGTAAACTCGTCATCAGATGCTACCAGGTTTGCGGAGCGGGGAACGACCATAGACGACACAGTCTCGTATGATTTCAGAAATTCTTTGACTTGCGTTGCAGGGACCGCGATGAGATGTGTTTCGATAAATTCGGAATCCTGAATGACACTGCGAGGATCGACTACGGATACGAGGGACTTGGTGGAAAGGTTACCTCTGTTGAGCCAAAGACGTTAGTGGTCAAGTACCGGAAGTGAAATGGCAGAGACGTACGTCTGTTTCCGTTGAAGTGTGGCCAGGTTGTTCTTGACCTGGTTGTATTGGGAGTATTTCGAGCGGATATCATTGTCGATACTGGCAGCTTCCTGGAATGCGTCAATATCTTCCGTACACGATAAACCAGTGACGGATTAAATCCTGTATAATTACCTTCTGTAGCAGATCAATCAGTTCCCCAAGCGGCTTATCAGCGCGATACTTCACTTTATTCCACGAGAACGTCCGCAAGTACTGATCAACCGGCTCTAACCCGCGATATTAGCCACGTCCTCTCCCACAACCCAGAGCGAAATAACCACATACTGTCATTAACAGCTTTCATCTTATCAATTTGCGCCTCATCGTCCAAGATATTCTTCAACGCATCCCCCACTTTACTCACGACACCCTGGCAGGCAGACTCGAGCTTCGACAGCTCATCGGCCTGCTGCACCAAAGCATCTAGAGTGCCGATTTTGAATTCGGGGATCGGAAACGGAGAGACTGAGCCGTTATCGGGTGATACCGTTGTGGATATAGCGTCAAGAGCATCGTCGCGATGGTTGGAGGTTGTGATAGACGTGGGGAGCGAGACGAGGAGGTACTTGTTCTTGGACATGGTGACGATTTAGGAGAGGGATAAATTGAACAACTAGAAGTAATTCACTGGGCCACGCTCAGGAAGGCGGGCATAAAGCAGTAGATGATAATGGTGTTGACGGTGGTGACGGAGGTAGTCGTCTTGTTGTCTGCATACGGAGAGCTGGGCGGTGCCGGTGGAGGCGGTCGGCGACGTCGATCCATACAAGACAGCTTCACAGCTACTAAATGACTATGGAAAAAGGAATGATTGGGTACTTGTTTATCGATATAATTTTTTTTTTTAATTTGAATTGTAATTGTAATTGAATTCAGGAACAGTGGCAATGTGCACTCTATTATATATGGCAGATAGCCTTTAAAACATAGCTCTGAAAATGATACAAGAACTGAAAACAATGCAACCCGCCTTCTATGCGCCTGGCTATATAGTCTAATTATCCATATTCGTTCTCGATTCCGCACGTCTATGGGGTATCACAGGATCGAGTGAAGATGCGACAAAAGGTGAATGGCTCTATGTCACCTTGTAGAGACTGGACATGGCCTGCAAGATAGAGTCAGCGGGAATTGTTTCGCATACGAAACTTAGGGATAACATACAGCAGCTTGCCTGGGCTCAATGAAGAGCGCCTTTGCCTCCACCAAAACCGCCGGCTCCTGTCCATCCTTGGGCAGGGTCTCAAGGCGGCCCTCCACCCACGCTTTACGGCCTTCCACCTTGACCGTTTCCGCCCTCATAATAACGTAGGAGTCGGCCATTGCGGGCAGTCGATAATCAATGCTCAGGTTCGCAGTTACGCCAACCTTATTCGGGAGAGCGGGGAAACAGCACCGCGCAAGACCTTCATCCAACAAAGTCGCCAGGAGACCACCGTGAACAATACCAGGGTGTCCTGAAAGATCGGAACCGAGATAGAGGAGCGAAGTCATGCTCTTACCACCCTCCTCGCTGAAGACAACCGGCGGGACAACAATTTTATTCGGTCCTGCGAGGGTCCCGGCAGTAAGATTGCGCGCGCGCATGTACTCGGGAATCTTCAAATGCGGGCGTGACTCTGTAAACTCAGGGTTCTCGCGCAGAGAGACGGAAAGGGGATGGTTGTGGATGAAATCTTCGATCTCTTGCGAGAGCGCATCGGGAGGGGTGAAGCTGGTGAGGGTCTCCTCATCCGAAGGCATAGGGGCGGCCATAATTCGAGAAGTGGTTTGTAATGTCTGATAGAACAAGCCGGCAGTGAAAGCAATAAATGCGATAGAAGTAAATCCGAAGAAGCGGCGTAAGCGGGAACGAGGTTGTTGGGGTTGTTGAGGATGCGGCGGGAGGGGAACTGTTTTTTTTTATTAAAGGAGAGTTAGATAACCATTGACCCTTGTGAACCAAGGAAAGAAAAATTTCAACACATGAGTAATCTGACGACCACATACCAGTTGAATAACGAGATTTAGATCCTCGCAGGTATACAGAACGAGGGAGTGGAAGACGAGGGCGTGCTGTGAGCCTGGCAGTAGTGGGGAACTCCCGAAGCGCGACGGACGATGGGAAATACCGCATGGCCGCTAGACCGTCAGATATTCTTGGAAGAATATGGTGGATCCGTGGGCTGAGAAGACAAAAGAGTCGAATAAATGGGACACGTAAAAAAGACTGAGAGATGCCTCGGGATCCCCGTCGATTCCCGTGAAATTAATTGGTGAGGATGAAAGAGAGGTTAAGGCAGGATGGCGGTGAGTGACTATAACGGCATTTTATTGGTTATTATATCTGCGGCAGAAAAATAACCTCGGCTGATCGGTGATTACTAAAGTAGTTGTGCAGAGTACTTGTACATAATATAAACATAATTCTTGACTCTCTGCACAGACGGAGGCACTTGTTGCTACGAGGTTTTAGAGATGCCGAAGGAAGCGTGGTAGACGACATGATAGCAATTGGCAAGACCAAATATCGTTATAGCTCCGCATACTGCAGTTCCGTGCATTGGCGCTTCGTTTGGAGACTGTTTAAGGGCATAATTGTCGAGTCTATCCCCGATGATACGCCATCGACAACATGCTCTGTGATCGATCCTGGTCGTTTTATGTATAGGAAGGAGAGACCTCGACTATAGAACAGAATATCTGTACCAACTTATAGTTTCGCTGAATGTCACAGTTGCTCCATGTACCGCTTTCCTCACCGCCTACATATACTGTGACGCTAATGGCTAGAGATAGTGTTATGTCTCGCAGAAAGGATCCGTAGGCGGTCATGCATGGCAGTACGACTATATCTCACCTCGAGTTGAAGAGTTCGTACGTATGTTCGAGTAATATGGCCCTATATAAAGTGTAAATATGCGAGCATCATAATATATCACAGTCGGAACACCATGCAGCATTTTGCAGACATGAAGCATACTATCCGGTTCTTAGATCTGCGAAATGACAATTCACGTCATGGCGGTAGTTTTTCCGGCCAGTCAAATGTCGGCTTTTCAACAGATCCTTCCGCTCAGGGCCCGACATCTCCAGTCATGGAATTTTATCAGTTCATTCATATGTTCTCTGTGGACATGTCCAATTTGACCTACTGGCAAGAGTGAGCAGCAATATTTGACCCCGGATGGAACAGCAACGCTCCCGACTACTTGCTCCAGCTCCAGCCAAACCTCCACTAGCGCCCTCAAAAGGTCCTATGAAGAGGGCGGCTGAGGTTCCTCGTCGAGAAAAGATAACATCTGCCTGCAAAGAATGCAAAGTGCGCAAATCCAAGGTGCGTCGATATATGCGTCCTCGCAATGGAAGGATATTAATTTCTGTGTCCGATAGTGCAATGGGGGAAAGCCTTGTGGGGCATGCGATAAGAACAACACCCGGTGTGTTTATGACGAGAATAATGATAAACGCCGGCGTACTATCATGAACCAGAAGATCAAAGAACTGGAAGCAGATCGTGACTTGCTGATTCGACTCGTTACTACTCTTCGAGAGACCAACGATTACCGTGCTACGCAACTCCTCAACCTCATTCGCAGTAATTCCTCATTGGAAGAGATCAGTGTTTACATTAATGATCGCCTCTATACTGAGTTGGAGAAACCGCCCGAGTTGGTTGATCTTGCAAACCAGCTGCGCCCATTAAGTGAATCCGAATATCGGTCGCAGCGAAGAATTCTAGATGTGAGAAGACTCACAGACATTCCTACTTGGAAGGTACCGGCTAAACCATGGACCAAAATCACGGACGATGATGATTTTGTTTCTCATTTGATTTCCCTGTGGTTTACCTGGTACCATCCGTACTTCAACTGGATCGACCGTGATATGTTTATCCGAGACATGCAATATGGAAATGCACAAACTGCCAAATACTGTTCACCATTTCTCGTGAATATCATTCTAGCCGGTGCCTGCGTATGACGACCACCATTTTTCCTGTCGCCACCGCCTTCTAATGACCATACCAGGCCTACTCAGACTATCCGGAAGCTTACTCAGAAGCGAATGATCGATCTTCAAAAGGGGGCCACTTCTACGAGGAAGCCAAACATTTATATGAAGACGAGGAAGGACGGGTCACATTGACGACTGTTCAAGGGTTGTGTGTGCTCTGGTCTTGGTAAGTATATCTATCTCAAGCCGTTGGACAGAAAGGCTTACTTTATTTCAGTGCAGCATTGATGGGCAGAGATGGATGCGGTTGGGTTTACCAAGGTCAACTTGCATACGCGCTGCAGGACTTGATGGACAGTATCGAAAAGGAGCATGGACTGGGGTACGAACTACAGGTCGTGGATAATGTCGTATGGGGAATTTATAACATCACAACGTAAGAGTACTTGTTATTAAATTCTTGTGTGCGGCATGCTTACTTGACTAGCGCAAGTTCTATAAGCTGTCAAAGTTTTCCTTTGATCAAGACGCCCAAGAGACCGAATCTACGCGCCCCGGATTCCAACAGGGAGAGCTTGGACGTGTGGTATCCATATCCAACACAATCCTACACCGTACCTTCTCACACGGTGCATCTCCTGAACGCTTCTTCTGACCTGAGCAGAATCACGCATGACGTGTCTACAATATTTTTTGACCCTCAATCTGGATTGAAAAATATGTCATTCCCGGAGGCGCTGCAAAATGTCCAAACCTTGCATGCTCGATTACAGGATTGGAAAAAGAAACTAATAGCCTATTTGAGAGAAGAGAATAGCAATGCACCTCACGTTTTGGCTTTACAGTAAGTTTTGGCAGTCACCCCCAGTCACTCGGCTTGACAATAATAGGAATAGCTTTTAACAAGGTTCTCAGCATGTATTATTGTGCGATCGTCACCACCATATTCAGCTTTGTCGAAAAAAAAGCCAAAGAATATGAACTGGCCCAGGAAAAGTACCAGGATGCCCTAAACCTGAGACTTACCTCAGCTCGCAAGACCGCGCAGTTAGAAGGAACCCGCCGTGCATCATGGGGCATTGACCATGCCCCAGCTGGCAATGTCCAATGGATAACCGTCGCTCTATCCACACTTCTGGAGCATCTCGATGACAAGAATAACCGTGAGGCGTTTATCAGCCTCTGCATCGCCTCAAAAGCCATTTCCCGGCGCTGGGTGCTTGGAAAGACAATGCTTCGTTCGATTAACAATACTGCGCGACAGTTGAATATCACGCTACCCACTGAAACCAATGCGCTCTTTTCTGAATTAGACAATCAGTACACTTCTTTGAGGGGCGCAGAGTCGGTCAACAGTCTGTACTCGAACTTAGTCATGGCTCACGGATTCGATAGGAATGATGAAGCGGAGATTGGCAGGTCTTTGGAGGGTATATTGCTGAGCAAGACCTCTACTGAGGGGTAAATTGCTCGTTATCTCACCCCTTAGCAGAAGGACAAGAGGTGGATTTTGTAAGACTCGCCCATGTGGAATAGTCCCACTAGAGACGATGGAGCCTTGTCAAAACAGGCTAGCCTTCGAGGCATATTCAGTAAGTTGTGCATCGACAGCTATCTCCAATTTCATTTATTTGTACCTAGTCTCTTAATAATAATGCATTCTCTTCACATGTACCCGCAGGCACATCTTGGCGCTTCCATAAACTCGACTTGATATCCTGCGCCACGGCAAACGGTACTCATAGACAGCCTTCCCAGAAACTACCTCAACAACACAGAAAAAGCAAAGCAACCATGGATCTTGCCACCAAATTAAATAGTACGTGACGGTGCTACAGAAGAGTGCATAATCAAGTCGTACAAATATAAACCACAGGCCCCATACCAATTAACCTACAGAACAACAAACTCCTCTGCAGCGATCGACAGAGCTCCTCAAGAAACATGTGCCGGATGCCCGCATTCCAGAGCTAACACTGGCACACACATGAGAGGTGTCATTGAAAATCCTATCCCTGGATTACAAGTACTCGCGGAAGGGGGGAGCGATACGCTCATTGGCATGTGGCTACTCGATAGTATTCTTCAGGTTTTCTTCACCCCTCGCTACATGTGAATAGGAAGTCATTTGCAGTTACTTGTGATGATGGGTCCTCGTTCGTTTTTGTCGTGTTTTCCTGTGAGTATCTTCGGGTTTCTGGCGGCTGGTGCCATTGGTCAAGATACGTTGGATTACGATGTGTTGGAGTATATAAACCCGCTTATTGGAAGTACAGAAGGAGGTACTGTGTTCTTCATATGTACCATGGTATATCCGACTAACTTGCCATTTTTACTGCAGGAAATGTATTCGCCGGCGCATCAATGCCGTATGGCATGGCCAAAGCCGTTGCCGACACGGACTCCCCAACTAACCAGGGAGGATTTGCATACGATGGCAGCAACATCACCGGCTTCTCGGGTCTACATGATTCAGGGACCGGAGGATCCCCATCGCTCGGAAATTTTCCTCTTTTTCCATACATGAAATGTGACAACGACAACATCAATGGCTGTGTCTATCCCAAGAAAGATCGCAAGACCGGCTACGACGCGAATTCTGTGACTGCGAGTCCTGGGTATTTTGGATTGACGATGAATTCGGGGATTATGGTGGACATGACTGCATCCCATCATACATCACTTTTTCGTTTTCGCTTCCCGAGCGAGAGTGGCGCGAGTCCGTTGATCTTGCTAGACTTGACGGATTTGTCGGATAGTAGGCAGGATAATGGTACTGTCTCCGTTGATCCATCTACAGGTCGGATGACAGGCCATGCGCGTTTTCTGCCAAGTTTTGGAAGTGGTTCCTATGTTCCTTACTTCTGTGCGGATTTTCGAGGCGAGGCAGGGTTACGGGATAATGGGATCTTTGTTAATTCCCGCGCTAGCACGGATGTCAAGGAACTGAATATCTCTCGCAGTATAAACGGATATCCTCTTCCAGTATGTCACTCCCTCATACCAACATTATATAGTCTAACTCCCTCAGGGCGGCGCTTTCGTAAGATTCAACTATGCACCCGACCAAACAATCCAAGCGCGTGTCGGTATCAGCTTCATCAGCAGCGAACAAGCATGCAGAAATGCGGAAGCTGAAGTCCCAGGTTTCAACTTTCCGGGAACACATTCGGTCGCTTTGGACATGTGGACAGAGAAGATGGCTCCTATTAGGGTGTCGAGAAAGGGGGTCAACTCGTCTCTTTTGACGAACTTTTATAGTGGGATCTATCGTACTATGATTAATCCGCAGGACTATACTGGGGAGAATCCGTTGTGGGAGAGTTCGGAGCCGTATTTTGATTCATTTTATTGGTATACAGTCCTTCTGCCTGTGCGTGTTGCAATGATACTGACAAAATAGTCTGTGGGACTCGTTCCGCTCTCAACTACCCTTCTTGACAATCTTTGACCCCAAATCCGTAACACGCATGATCCGCTCATTAATTGATACCCAAAAACACCTAGGCTGGCTCCCAGACTGTCGCATGTCCCTTTGCAAAGGTATCCCCATCTCCCCTGTATACTCCCATGCACACACCCACTAACAACCCAGGCTACACGCAAGGCGGCTCCAATGCCGACATCGTCCTCGCAGACGCCTTCATCAAAAACCTCACCGAAAATATAGACTGGACCGCCGGCTACGCCGCTGTTAAAAAGAATGCCGAACAAGAACCCTTCGAATGGTCTGCGCAAGGCCGCGGCGGGCTTGACAGCTGGAAAACCCTACACTACATCCCCGTCGAGGACTTTGATTATATTGGGTTTGGGCCGATGACGAGGAGTGTTTCAAGGACGTTGGAGTATGCGTATAATGATTTTGCGGTTTCGCAGATTGCGCGCGGGGTGGGGGAGATAGCAGATGCGGAGGTTTATGAGGAGAGGGCTGGGTATTGGAGGAATTTGTTCCGGGAGGACCAGGGGTCGTTGATTAATGGGGAGGATACGGGGTTTAGGGGTTTTTTTCAGCCGAGGTATTTGAATGGAAGTTGGGGGTATCAGGTGAGTTTCACTATCCATGATATGAAGATGGGGTGTTCTAATATGCGATAGGATCCTATTACCTGCTCAAGCATCGACACCAGCGGCCGCGCATGTTCCCTCCAGAACAACGCCGCGGAGACCTTCGAAGACAGTATCTGGGAATACCAATTCTTCGTTCCTCACCAAATGCACACCCTAATAACCCATCTCGGTGGCCCCATGCCCTTCACAACCCGCCTCGACTACCTGCACAACAACCATATAACCAACATTGGCAACGAACCCTCCTTCCTAACAGTCTTCCAATACCACTATGCCGGCCGGCCCGCGAAGTCCACCGCACGAGCACGCAGCTACATACCCTCGCATTTTGCCCCCACTGTTAATGGATTACCAGGGAACGACGACAGTGGTGCAATGGGGTCGTTTGTCGCAATGGCGATGATGGGGCTTTTTCCAAATCCGGGGCAGGATGTTTATTTGATATCTGCGCCGTTTTTTGAGGTGGTGGAGGTCACTTCTCCGACAACTGGGAAAACGGCGAGGGTGAGGTGTGTGGGTTTTGATGCGGGCTTTGAGAGGGTGTTTGTGCAAGAGGCGTTTTTGGATGGGGAGGTGTATAGCAGAAATTGGGTGGGGCATGATTTTTTCACGCAGGGACGGGAGTTGGTGCTTGTTCTTGGGGAGAGAGAGACTGAGTGGGGGACTGGTAAGGGGGATTTGCCGCCTTCCTTGGGTTAGTAGGGACTGGTGTAGGGCTGGTATATGTGAACAGTTTATTCATATTCACATTCATATTCTAGGTTATGTTGAATGTCAAACCTATATCATAAAGAACGCTTTTAAAAACGAAAGGGGTTGAAACCACGCCAAAAATTATATACATTATAACAAAGAAAATAACCCTGAAAGTGATCACGGCCGAAAAAACTTCGTTTCAACCCACGGCATCCCCACAACACTAGCCTTCCGCACCTTATTCCTAACCAAAACACCAACCTCCGTTCCCTTCTTATTCATACCCTGCTTCACATACCCCATGGCAATATTCAACCCACCCAGCGACGGACTCGGCAAACCAGACGTAATAACACCAATCTGCGTGCGCGACTCGTCGTTCAAATCAACGATAATTGCGCCCTCGCGCGCGGGGGGGCCCTTTTCCACGGTGAACCCGACACGGCGCTGGGGAAGGGTCTTTGCGGGGGAAGCGATTTGCGGGAGGATCACTGAGGAGCCGTTGAAATTGGTGTTGCCGGTGGAGGGGTCGCGGCGGTCTTTGCCGACGACCCAGCCGAGGGATGCGCCGGGGGGTGTTTGCGCGGTGGTGATGTCCGAGCCGTAGAGGCACATTCCGGCTTCGAGGCGGAGGGAGTCACGGGCTGCTAG
Organism: Aspergillus pseudoglaucus; assembly: GCA_039880875.1. Lineage (NCBI taxonomy): Eukaryota > Fungi > Ascomycota > Eurotiomycetes > Eurotiales > Aspergillaceae > Aspergillus > Aspergillus pseudoglaucus. The sequence continues at coordinate 113,428 of JBDODC010000015.1, forward strand.
GCCGGCGAGGCGGACTTTATCTGGGTTGGCGAGGAAGAGGTCGACGACTTGTTGGGGGAGGGTGGGAGTCGTTGTGGGGATGGAGATTTCAAAGCCGTCCTCGCCGGTGTATCCTGTGCGGGAGATGAGGAGGGGTTCTGCGGTGCGCGAGCCGTCAGGGAGAGTGAGGTAGAGGGTGCGGGAGCTGCCAAAGCCCAGGGTGGCGAGGTCGGCTTCAGCGCCGGAGCCGTGGATGAGGGGCTGGAGCACGGAAGCAGCCAAGGGACCCTGCAGGGCAACAAGAGCGTTGTCAATGATCTCCCACTTGATGCTGCCTGCGCCGTTGGCGCTGCGATAGGCTTCAATCTCCGTCTGCAAGAAAGCCAAATCCTCCTGGCGGCGGCCGGCGTTGGTGACAAAGTAGAAGCTGTCTTCACCCTGGCGAGTGATCACGCAGTCATCAATGATACCACCAGTTCCATCCTCCAGAAGACAAGACAGAGTAGACTGGTTCGCGCGGAGCTTATCAAGCGACGAGGGAGTCACTTTCATCAAGAGCTCCATTGCCCCGGGTCCGCTCAGGCGGTGCTGAACCCTGTTCAAGTCAACGCCATTCCTCTAACTCTCTCTGTCTTTGCACAGGAAACATACATATGGCTAACATCAAACAAACTCGCCTTCTCCCTCGTCCAGTTATGACTCTCAACATGGCTCAAATCCGAATACTGCAAAGGCATCGCAAACCCCGCAAAAGGAACCATCCGCGCACCATGCGCAACATGCAAATCATACAGCTGTGTCTTGCCAGCTGCCTCCGACGACGCAAAGCGCGCCTGCAACTGAGGCAGCGCCGGTCCGAGTCTAGCTACCGGGCGTCTAGTGGCGGGAGAGCGGAGGCGGAGGGCTTGTCGCGAGCCATTGGAGACGACAGGAGCGGCTTGGGAAGTCAGAGACCTTGCGCCAAAAAGGCTGATACCTCTTCGCAATGGCTGGAGGCTGGACATTATGAGTTGATGTGTGTTATGGCAAGGGATTGTAAGAAAATGGGAAAGTCGCACCGGAGGACGAGAGAAAACAGTCGGCGAGATAACGGAAAAGTCACGTGGAGATAGGGCATCCCCGCGGAATGACGCAATGTCCGACAGCGGTATCAAAGAGAATCGGAATACGTTGAGCTTATCTACGGATTGAGCATTTTTTACTCGACTGGGGATGAATCTCCATCCTAGAGGTTCAAAGATATGGTACTCCGCCGAGCTCGTGGTCGACTCTTCCCGCGGTCAATCGACTAACTTTTGCAATATTAAATAGAAGAAAATCCCACCCGGCATTATCAATCTAAAACACCTTCACGCCATTACGAACCTCCAGGAGCCTTTCTCGAACGTAGATTCCTTGAAATGGAAATGATCCAACAATTATAGAGAACATTGTAATCTAGAGACCATTGTCGGCGCAGGAGAAGGGGCTTCCCACGGTTCCAGCCCGATAATTGAGAATGACACTCATAACAGAGGCCTGCAGTCATTAGTTACTGGTCAAGATAGAAAAGAAGAGGATTTGACTTACATATGTTCCTGGACCTAAGAAGAAAAGACCCACGCCAATGAGTCCAACATTCAGAAGGAAGCCCAGCCAGCCGCGGATGCCACGATTCTTATAGAAGTCCGGTCCATAGTCTTCTCGCCTCATCCTGAGATAAGCCACACCCCAAAAAATGAACCCAAAGAAGGAATCGAACAGGGAGCTCATAATGGAGAGCAAGTCGTTGAAGAAGGGAATGACCGAGGCAATAATAAAGGCCAGGACCCAGAGCACTGCGAGAATGGCACCCCAGGAGACCCATCCAACCACCGTATGGTTGCCCTTGTGGCGGGTGTTTTCAAAGATACGGAAAAAGACAAACCGAGCAGAAACGGAGGCGTAGAGAACGCCAAGGAAAATCAAGGTCGGGACCATGAATGAAAATGACACTTTCTTGAGCACCTCGTCACCAATTGATCCAAAGGCAGGCGTTGTCATGTACTGGTTGCCGGTGTAGACGTAGACGACGGCGCCAACTATACTGAAAACAATGATCTCTGCGACGGTCACGGCTGTCACGGACTTCCAGAAGTCCTTGGGCTCCTTCATCTCGGCAATGAAACTGGGAAGCGTGATCTGGCCAATGAACGTGTAGCTGATGTTCAGGAAGGCATTGACGGCGGACACGAAAGTCGTTCCCGCGACTGGGACAGCCGTATAAATCGGGTCGCCCTTGGCGGGAGTGTAGCCGGCCGGATGCGATTCGATGCCGACGAAAATCATGGCCAGCAGGACCGAGATGAATGTGAAAAGCGCAGAGAACGTGGCGACCTTGGATAGGGTGTCGAATGTTCGTGGGAGCGAACAGATCCACGAGACGATGCCGGTAACCACGGAGAAGACAATAGTGCAAGTGCCATGGTTGCTTATGGTGTTGAGCCACTCCGCACCGACCAAGATGTGCACGCCCTGCATGATGTTAGATATGAAGTAAAATAGGTCCAAGAAGAAGTACCTGAATAAAGGTATTGTTCAACAGGAACATCACCGCAGTCAAGTACCAGACAGTCTTAGAGTCCCAGAACAAGTACTGGCCAATGTCGCACACGTCCCGAACTTCGGGATGTCGCAAGCAGAACCGCCTGCGGGAGTTAGCTCATTCTAGAATCGCACCTCACGCGCTGTCCAACATAAACCATAAACCTACCAAATAATAAGCGATGTATAAAGGACGACTGACGCAATAAACACCGTCAGAATCAACCCCGGCACCAATCCCAAAATGGAATACGACCAGGGAAACGACATGATCGCCAGACAAATGTACTCGGAGAACAGCAGCGCGGCCGTCTTCTGCCAACTACAAGTGCGATACTTGATGGCATTTTCCGACTCCAGCTCGATCTGCCGCACAACCTCTTCCTCCGTATCCGAGTGTCCACCACCAACGCTATGTTCCGCATTGGCCGGATCGTAGTCCTTCAGCTTGGCAGGGTTGTGGTCGTGGTCATTCTCGAGTTTGTCGGAAAGCGACGAGGACTGTTGATCATCTTGAGGGGAGACAGTTGGCAGCTTGGACTTGTCGTGGTCCTGGTCGTAGTCGTACGCCGCCATTTTATGAAGCGGACGAGCCGCGAGTGGAAGGAAGCGGTAGAGCGAAGGGAAGAGGAAATACTAAGCACCTTGGGATGCATGTACTGCGCCTGGCGATGGGGATTGGAGTGTGGAGGAACTGGAGGAGAGGTTGTTAGTATCGGGAGTCCGGGGAAAGCCCAGAGATGGAGACAGGGTAGTATTCAAGATGGAGCCCTCACCTTCGATTACTCAAGAGAAGAGAAAACGACGACAAACAGACGAACGCAGAAAAGAGAATGTTAAAGAGAGAGAGAGAGAGAGAGAGAGATCGAGCGAAGAAAAAGGCAACGAAGAGGCAAAGAAAAAAGAAAATAAGAAAAGACCTTATCCGGGTTCCTAAATAGGTAATGAGCGGGCTACGAACGCTGCTTGATCACGGATGCAGCCGATTTGACAGAAAAGGGAAGAAAAAAAAAATCAAAACCAAAATTCAAAAAAGCAAGGAATAAATCGTCATTATTTATGCCCAATTGAATCTCAACAGGTCGTTGATTATACGCATTACAGCCTAGAGTGAGAGATACGTATTTAATTTTACGAGAATTACGCCGGGGTCACCGAGTAGTGACGAAGCCTACTAAAACATACCCAAATCAGCGGGCCATGATGTTTACACTGTATGCACGGCCCACTTAACTTTTCCCGGTTATTGGCCCATGCCAAGGCACTGCCCCGCATCCGTTTTTAGCGCGTTTATTATATCAGTCGACTTTATACCGAGTATACTTGTACAGAGTACGGAGTACAGAGTAAAGCAGAGTGAAGGATTGATCATGAGACGATGAAATACAGTATCAGATACGATACGCTAATAATCCTTTGAAAGTCTGGAACCAGGAAATTTTAAATGACAGTCCCAAAACGGTTAGTCGATCTGAGATGACCGGGAGTGGATATGGCGTGATACCACGTGCCAACAGCCTCATACAGTACTTTGTACACGGCTGTACTATGTATATCACACCATGATAATTCCTACATCAACATTAATACATGGATCCTCAACAGGATATACAATCGGAGGTCCTGGAGCCTAGCTAGATAAGGTTCGTCTGGGAGTTCCGGTAGTCGTCCACGTGATGTCATGCCTCTACGTACTCTATACGGAGTGCTCTGATGTACTTCTTAGATGAGGTCGGAATTGGCTGTATGGTATCATTAGTGTCCTTTGTGCATAGTAGCTCTACATCACATGACCATACAAGTGAAGATGTAAATGAATGCTTTTGGTATCTGCAATACTATGTTCAAGTGAAGAAAAATTACATCCCATCCTCTTCCCCATCCAGTAGCGCCGCGTAGTCGTCCGCAGATGCAAATGTAGGCAGGTGTTTGAGCTTGCGCCGCTTCTTGCGCTCCGAGTCCTTCTCCTTGGTCGGTTTCTCCTCCTTCTCTTCCTCCTCCTCTTCGAACGCACCCATGTCCATAGGCAGCTCCTCGTCACTTCCAACAAAGGCATCGTCGTCCGAGACGTCCATGTCGAAGTCATCGTCCTCGTCCGAGGGCTCTTCGTCCTTCTTCTTAGAGTCCTTAGTCTTGGGCTTGGGCTTGGGTGTTGGCTCTGGTTCAGACATGTCTTCGTCAACGGGCTCCTCTTCATCAGACTTGTCGGACTCGTCGTTGAAGATAACGCCCTCGTCGGCGCTGCCTTCGTCTGCATTCTCTTCCGCGTCGTAAGCAGACTCAAGATCATCCATGTCCAGATCATCGTCGCTATCGCCTTCCTCCAGTTCCGGCCGCGAATCAACAAGGGCCTTCCAAATCTGATCCTCATTTTCACTGAGATCCCCATCCTCTTCGTCCTTGGCAACGGGATCCTTATCATCCTTCTTACCCCGCGCCTTGCTCTTCTCCTTATCCTTCCCAACACGGCTGAAGTACTCGTGGAAGAAGACATCTTCCGCAGAAACCTCGTCCGCCTTCTTCTTCCAGAAGGCTTCCGAGTTGAGCGGCACGTGGGTTGCGGCCTTGCCAGCGCCAACCAACCGATCGGCTGTTTCTCCACCTGCAAGTGGCTGCATGATAGACGCTCCCCGTGCGCCCTTGTCTGCCTTGGGCGTGCGGTAGATGAAGCGGTCAAGGAAGTGTGAAAGGGTGTGGATGGTTAGATCGGGCTTGCCGCTCATCGTTTGGTGGTCGAGGATATGAGCTGCATTGACCGATACTGATGGGTGGAAATGCGCCATGTAAGGGAGCTACCACGTGTTAGTATGATTTAAAGGTATCGTGCATAAATGTTAAAATAACTCACCAGTTCCCAAAGACAAGTCTTATCGGCGTTGCTGTGCTCGGGGTCTCTCTTGCGCGGGTCATACAAATTCAGAGGCTTCTGCGGCTTTGTTTCAGGCTCCTCTGGCTGCTGTGCTTCATCATCCTCGTCGGGCACATCCCGGAATACTTCTTCCTCATCGCTTTCATTCTCCTCGGGCTGATCAAGCAACGTCTGCAGACCACTGTAGGTCTTCTCTAACTCACGGATCAGATAGAAAATGCCGCAGATAAACGATGGTTGATGCAGGCCGAGGATTTGAACTAAACGCTTGACAAACGCCTTGACGCGTCGGACGTTCATGTCATTCTTCAGCGCCTTGAACAGAAGGTTGAGGTAAAGTGCTTGCTTGGATGACGTGGCAACCCGGGGATCAAGTAGTGATTCGTATAATGTGCGGTAGAATCGGTCAGCGCCGACCTGGTGCGATGAGGTTAATTGCTGGATCAACATGAGAGCCTGAATGCTTGTGTTGAAGTTTGACGAGTGTGTAATGCGGAACAGAGTGTCGATGTGTTTCGAAAGACTGTAGTAGTTTAGCTAGTGCTCACCGCAAAAGGAAAGAAGATAACATACCGAGCAGTGTCAGAGCTTGTAAAGGGGTAAGCTCGATTGACACCAGTCAGAACGCCAGACACAAGCTTGTCCTGCATCTCCTCCTGCTGGGCAAGACCCTTTTCCTCTTCCTTGGCCTTTTTAATATACTTCTTGTTACCAAACTTGTTCTTGCCTTGTTGACCTTTAACGGGCTTGTGGGACTTGAGCAGAGTAACAAACAGCGCAAAGTAGATATCAAGCAGCTTGGCCGCGGTCTTCTCCTCCTTCAAACTCAGGACTGTCTGGTTCAATGTGATGATACCGTAGTACTTGGCGTGCTGGCTTTGTCCCGATCGGAAAAGCACCTCTTCAATAGATGTGACGACCGTCGGCTTCATAAGGGGATGCGCTTGTTCGAGTTGCAGGAGCAAGTACGAAGCACGGGATGCGATCTTCTTACTCGGATCACCGAGCTTGTTGACCAGCAGTCGCAGAAGGTTTGCTTCCTGTTCGGGCTTCTCCTTGAGCAGCTCGTAGACGTAGCTCAGGGCTCGGGATCGGGAGAACTCGATCTCGTCGTTACACCAGACTTCCATGATCTTGAGAACTTCGAAGAACTGGTCCTTGAGGAAGTTTTCGTAGGCCCACAGGATGAGGTGTCGGTTTTGAAGACCATTGGGAAGAGGATCCTTCTCAGTCCACTTCTGGTCGACTCCCTGGAACGCAGCCATGAGGGAGGGCTGGTTCGCGAATGAACGGAGTCGTCGGTCATTCGGGAGAAGTGTACCTTGGGCGAACATGTCCTTCAAAGATCGAAGCACTTCGACTGCTTGCGTACGGCTCCGCTTCTTTCCAAGACCGATCAGAGTTTCCAATGCCTTAGTGTTATGCACCGGAGATTCTTGGACGGCCAGTGTGAGGGCAGAGATCTTGTCGCTGAGGGTACCGGAGGCCATGATGGTCGAGTAGAACTTGTGGGATGAGGATGCTGAAGCTTGTTGCGCTGCATTGTACATCTTTGTATCCTTCTCTAGCAGCGACAAGGCATGTGCGTGTAATCGCTCGACCACATAACGGGGAAGTGTAGTCGCTAGTTTCGCAGCTTTGATCGGAGGGAGAGATGTCGCGTACCAGTCGGACCTTGGAGGAATAGCCTGTTTTTATGTTAGTCTCGACAACCCCCAACAGTTGGTCTGGGTTTAGTACACGTACAAGACTAGCGAACTCCTTGGGAACAACGAATTCATCTGATTTCACGGGTTCCTTTCTTGTCTCCTTCAAAGGCTCAGAAATGGCATCCTCTTCCGCATCAGACTCCTCTTCCTCAGCTTGTTCCTGCTCATCGCTTTCATCATCTCCATCCCCGTCCTTTTCCTCCTCCTCCTCCTCCTCCTCCTCCTCCTCCTCTTCCTCTTCCACCTCGTCATCCTTCAAGTCTTCTGGCACGACCTGACCCGCGGCCGCCAGCATACCCGACAACTCTTTGCGCAACGCATCATCATCAGACTTGCCCGATTTTTTCGAGGTATTTGCGTCTGCCACTTCATCCTCAGACTCAGCATCCGCAATCAAATCGAGATCCTCCTCAGTACCTCCGAGAGCCAAAATCTCTTGGCGCAGGGTATCGTCGTCATTCGATTTCGACGCCTTATCCTTCCCAGCAGCATTTTCTTCCCGCGCGATCACATCACCGTTGCGGTCCCGTTTCCTGCCCTTATTATCATTCTTCGGTTCTTGCTTTGGCGCAGGCTTTGGTGCTGTTTCCTTCCTCTTGTTGTTGTCGTCCTTCTTAGGGGTATCATTCTTAGGAGCATCTTTCGCGCCAGCTTTGCTCTTATTTTTCGACTTGGAGTTCTGGTCCTTCAATTTTTGTTCGATTTTCTGTCGCAGACCGGCGAATGCGTTTTCCTCGAAATTGGGGAGGGAATCTCCCCCGGCGTTAGAGTTGTTTAATGCGACGCCGCCATCTGGAATGGCCGAGTCTTTCCCTTTATTATTATTCTTCGCCATGGCGAATTTGTATGGTTGGGAATGTGAAATTGAAGATCATAAATCGAGGCGTGAACTTTTTTCTTGTCTTTTTTTCTGCCGCCCAAATGCCCCGAGATTGTCAATTCCGCCGGGGAAATGTTGATGCGAATTTCCGCTTCGGAATTTGTGCTGCATACAACGCATTTGGTTGCTTGTAATTTCTGAATATAATATGCTTGCTCTGTGAATATTGACTGTCTTTTATTCAATTGCTCTTAGCTGGTATCCAAATATCCCATATTCATGGTGTTCGGGCTTCGCCCACGTCCGGGGCGTATATCGGCGGTGGATCGAGTATCTTTGGGGATTGTCCGATTCCATAGAATCCCAAGATGCGGATTACATGTATGTACAGCAGTTGGAATTCAATCCACACCAAACGCTAAGCCTCGTCACAGACCGATGGTAGAAGTCGGATATCCAACTTCTGGATCCCGACGGGAGGCATCTCCAAGAAAGCCGTAGAAGGCGAGAAGGGTATGCCCTCGTATCCAAGGACAAAGAGTGATGAGGATTAACAGTATCCAGAGGATGCAAATGACCTTCTGGTCCGGGGTGGATTCCTTCGACAGGTTATACCCTCTTCCAGAATTCAGGATAGCGGACCCTAACTTGACATAGGCGTACTCTGGGATATTTCATATGCTGCCTCTTGGTTTGCGTGTCCAGGATAAGCTTGAACGACTTATTGACAAGCACATGAGATCTGTTGGTGAGCTACATCTTTCCCTCTCGGAGTATTCTTGTGTTAACAGGTAAAGGTGCATCGAAGGTCTCGTTATCATCGTTATCCTCCCAAGAGCTCTGGGAGAAGTCTGGTCGGTTAAAAGAGGGCTCAGAGGTGAGCATTTCAACGCTTTTCTAAATGGGTCTTGGTTAATAGGGCTTGTTAGGTCTTCCGATTTCACGATAGAAAAGAATCCCGTTTCCTTCTCGCGCCAACACATGAGGAGGAAATCACAACATTAGTCGGGAGTCTCACGAAATCGTACAAAGATCTGCCTTTACGAGTCTATCAAATATGTAAATCTGACTCTGAATGATCTGAACAACTGAAACTAACGCAGCGCAGCAAGAAAGTACCGCGATGAGCCTAGACCTCGACAAGGCCTCCTCCGCGGCCGTGAATTCATCATGAAAGACCTCTACACATTCGACTACAATGTCGAAGAAGCTCTAGAAACATACAAAGCCGTCAAACTGGCCTATACGCACCTGTTCAACGAACTGAAGATACCCTACCTCGTTGCCGTAGCAGACTCGGGCAACATGGGCGGAAGTCTGAGCCATGAATTCCACTTCCCCACTTCCAAGGGAGAAGATACACTGATCAGCTGCTCGAACTGCGATCATGTTTACAACGAGGAACTCGCAGATGGAAAGGCCCATGGTGCTGGTGCTGTCTCTTCGCCCTCACAATCCGGGTTCGCTACGGAGGAATCATCCACAAATGGATCCGGGACAGTCTCGACAGGTGCTTGGTTCGCCATCTCGCGAGACAAAAGGACTCTAGTACGAGGCTGGTATCCTAAGTTCTTCAAACAGCCCGGGTCCCAAGAACCCACAGAAAGAGAAGTCAGCTCCCACGCCGTAAAATCCATCGCCACAGCAGCAGGAATCGATATCGACCTGAGCGTTGAAAACCCGCTCGAACAATGGATCACATATGTCAAATCCCAGAAGTCCTCCGCCGGCTCAACACCCAGCGTGCTAGACCTCTACGACTCCCAAGTACGGGTTTACCAACGCCCACCCCTCAGCGACCTCCTCCAAGGCACCGGCTGTGCAATCACGGAAATCGAATACTTTATGCTCGACAAATTCCCTAACACCAAGGACGGCCTCAACCTAATCGAAGTCCACGACGGCGACACATGCCCTAAATGCACGCAGGGAACTCTCAAGCTCGACACCGCAGTCGAATTAGGACATACCTTCCACCTGGGAACCCGCTACAGCGACGTCCTCAGTGCCTCAGTAATGGTTGACAAATCTCTGCTAGATACCGCAAACTCAAAAGACCAAATCGTCCCGATGCAAATGGGCTGTCATGGAATCGGCGTCTCACGAATGATAACCGCTGTGGCAGACTGTCTCGCAGATTCGAAGGGCCTTAACTGGCCACGGGTTATGGCTCCGTACGAAGTTATCGTCGTGCCTGGGAATGGCCTGGAGGGTGAAGCAGAGAAGATATACGATTCGCTTGTATCATCGAATCCCGCTGCTCCTGTTGATGTTATCCTCGATGACCGCGAGAAGCAAATGGGATGGAAGCTTGGTGATGCTGATCTCATCGGATACCCGATCATCGTGGTTGTTGGTAAGGGATGGAAGAACCAGCAGACATTGGAGGTGCAGTGTCGTCGGTTGGGCCTAAGAGAAGACGTTCCTTTGGATCAGCTGCCGACGTTTGTGCGGACTTTACTGGAGAGATTATAAATGATGGTTACGTCTTCATAGAACGTATTTTATGTGGTTGTCACTGTACTATAGAAATGAATATCAATCTCCCTCTTGTATGGCAATGTATATCCCATAGTGCGTGGTAATACCATCTCCACCGCAAAAACACCCGTGGCCAAAGCCCACCATCCCATATATCCACGCCCGCCGACCATCATCAAAAAAACACCGTCACCACAGCTCCCCGCGCACGCATCACTACGCTCCCTCCTCTCTCGACATATACACCATCCTTGATATCTCTGGGTGGATTACACCCCGGATACATAATTGATATTCTGTCCACCTGTGCAAAAGAACTCTTCCACCCGAACAACCCACCTCAGACAAAATGAGCGCCCCCGCATCCAACGACGGAGCTCCCCCAGGCGCAAGTACGCATACTCCATGACCCCATAGCACCAATTCCTTCCTCAACACTTTTAACCAGAAACCACACACACTAACAAACCACGCACAGTAAACGTCTCTACACTCACCGTCCCTCAACTCCGCGCCCTGCAAACCCGCCTAACCACCGAACTCGAACACCTAACGACCTCACACACGAAGCTCCGCGCCGCACAGACTAAGTTCCAAGACTGTGTGCGCTCAATCAACGACGGCGTCAAGGGGTCGCAGGCCAAGGGGACGGATGGGAAGGATGATATTCTGGTGCCGTTGACGAGCTCGTTGTATGTTAAGGGGAGATTGGCAGATCGGGAAAAGGTGCTTGTTGATGTTGGGACGGGTTTTTATGTTGAAAAGGTAGGCTCTTTCTGAGGCTGGGGGCTATGGTGTTAGGTGGTATGTTTGGGTGTGGCTGACTTGGACAGACTACGGCAAAGGCGATCGAATTCTATAACACCAAGATTAAGGGCTTGGAGAACAATCTGAAAGATCTGGCCAAGGTGGTGCAAGGAAAGGATGTGCAATTGAGGGCTATTGAGGATGGTGAGTGTCAAGTTGCCCTGGAGTACAGATCAGGCGTCATAACTAACTTTCAATTTAGTCCTAAGGCAAAAGGTTCTTAGCGGTGAGGCCACTCCGGCAAACACTGGATGAAATTTTTGGGATGTACAGTATCGATCGGTGCACAGTCACCAGGCAATCAGGAATGAAAAGAAAACGGAAAAGAGAAACAGAAGACGTAAACCACTAAAACGAATGCGTGCTGGGAACGTATTTCACTAAATAAACGCCTCGAATCGCATCATAAACTGCAATAAGGAAATAATAACGAAAAGAGAAAAGCAAATAGAAGAAAGAAAAGAAAAGGTGACGTTGGATCAGGACCATCAAGCTCGTGGACTCGTGATGAACCAAGCGGCACTGCATTGAACTTGGCTTCATTCAAAATAGAGTACCAAGATCAGCATCAATCATTCCGGTAAGACTTTTAGCGTCAATAGTGGGCGAAGAACTGTTTGAAGTAGTCTTGCCTTTCTTGCCACCAGGACTTGCCTGTTTTTTAGGGCTAGACGAAGTCTTACTGGTGCCCGCCTTGGGCGCCGGCGGCGACAAAGGCCGCGCTGGACTAAGAAGCTCTGCGGCTTGCTGCACCAAGTTGACGAAGTTCCAGAAACCAGTATGCTTTCCTCCTGAGCCCGATTGCTCTTGGGTTGCGAAGTAGGGTGGGAAGAAGGTGTCCAAGTTGGGACTGTACCGAGCCGAATGACCGACAGGCAGGTTCGCGTGCTGTCCTAGCAGATTGTCCCAATTGGGATCGAACACGGACGCGCCCCACGAGGTGGATGGCTTTTCCGAAATGGAATCAACCAGAGTTGATGGATTCTGTCCCGGGGACGCAGGAACGAGAATGCGACTGTATTCGTCGTATCTCGCGATCTCAAACGTATATTTCGTTCCCATCAGTCGATAATGAATTGCTGTTTTCTCCACAAATCTTGACACCGGAGCTGTTACGGGAAATATAACCTTCCTCTGTGGCGCCGCCGAAATATCGTTCATGTTCTCAGTACGGCGAAAATTGATAGAGTGAGAAAAGGATCTCAACGCTGAGTCGATCAAGGATGCTTCTTGAAAATCTAGGCTTTTGATCTCCAGCTGCCAGTCGGACCTGCTCAAAATTTAGTTCATTTCGCTCCGAAGGAACTCGAGTAACGTACCGTTCAAAGTCAACAACAGCAATCTGGAGAGGCGATCGCTTGTCGATTGTCTGGCCACCGCTGCGAGGTCTGAGCCATCGTCGCTGGGTCACTTCATACTCTTGCGCGCCAGTGCATTTAGCAAATTCCGCTTCCAGCCGGAGGAGATCATTGTTGGAGCCCAGGAATTCGAAGTTGACGGAAAATGCAGGCTCCACACATTCCAGCGCGCAAGTTGCACCTTCGTTTGGCTCGAGGAGAGCAGTGGCTTGGAAGCAACTTGCAAGGAGCTCATCTTGATTAGTCCCTAGTCTACATATCGGTAAAATGGGTTAGCATTTTGCTATAGCAAAAAAAAAAAAAAAAAAGAACAAGAAGAAAAAGTTTCCATACCCGGGTACCAAACGGCCTTTTGTCTGTTCATGCATCAACATCTCCCTGAACTCTTCGAATGCGTATGATGGTTTGTCGTCCTTTGGGCGGCGATATTCATCCAACACAAATGAACCGATATTGACGCGCATGCGAAGATGTCCACGAACAAATGCAACACCGCGTAGGGACTTCTCGATGGCACTGAGAATGCGGTCGTTATTCTTCGATTGTATCAAAGCAGCCCTGTCAGCCCATTGCTCTAAATCCAGTCCCTTTTTGCTATTGCCATGCAGGAAAGCTCTCGCAAACTGTTTGTTGTTTCTAACCACAATCTGTCCTCCCATGAGATTCGGCCCAGGAGGTTCAACGACGAGGATCTTGGATTTAACGTTGCTGCTCACTATTATCTCGCTCCATCTAGTGCGGAGACGCTGAGCGATCTGTCGCATAACATCGTGGTTCTGGCCAAGGACACAAATACAATCGGGGAGCTCCTTCGGGATGAACAAGTGACAGCCAAACCTTGCCCGAATAACATCAAGAGCTTCGAGGTGCGATCCAAGAGATTCATTGAGAGGCGGTCCGTCTTTCGGCCACAGAAAGAGCAACTACAAAGCAAGCCGTTTAGCACTCCAAACCCGTAAACGCTAAGTCCGTTAGATGGCACTCACCTGCTCAGGGAAAGCCGATGGCAAATCCGGGACCTTTCTTAACTGCTGTAACATCGTTTCATGTCTCTCCTTCAAGTCCATATCTGCCTCTTTCATATTAGAATGAGCGTAAATCTTGGTCCATTCAATTTTGTTCTTCTTGGTAGACCAGGCGCTGTTGCATTGCTCAACAAGCTTATACAGTATGTCTTTTGCAGACCCAACCTGATTCGTGTCCCCCCATATGTAGAGCACCTGTCCCACTGTCAGCTCTTGCTGTGGCAGGCCGTTGGAATTGCTCACCTGCTGGGTATACGACGACGGCGGGTTCACAAAGGCGCCTGTCTTTTGGGCAATATCTTCGAAAACCTCGTACCGTCCAGTAGGAACAGCAGTCGTCCTTGAAATGAGCTTGCTCTTTGCTGCAGTCAAAAACCTGGAGACATATTAGTGCCTAGCATCAAGCGATCAATACAAAAACAACTTACACATGCTTGATCGACCCCCAGGAAGTGGGCAACCTGATGGATCCTTTCCCATTGTGTTAGCTCAACATCAACTAAGTGGACATAGCTCTGCTAACCGTTAGCTTCCTGGCCAGCCCTCCACTTAGCCTTCGCAGGGGAATCTTTGAAGAGATGGGTGGAATTGCGAGATGCTGCAGCGCCAGAATTGCCGCGACCAGTGTTGAAGCTCCCACGTCCTCTTCCTCGAAAGCCCCCTCGACCCGATCCACGGCCATTCTGGGTTGGCACTTTGGCTCCAGGGGTGGGATTTGAAAAATGGCGTTGGGCCTGTCCGACGGCGAGCTTTTGGCTGTCTATGGGATTTTTGGAAGCGGATGCTGGAGCTTGGGTCGTTGTCTGTTTCGACGACGATTTGAGTATAGTTGGCGTTCCTCGGCCATAGCCTGGTAGCTGCCACTCTTTGGTGATTGTTAGTCAAGAACAGGAATGGGTCGTGTGATGCTGTGAATGATTGGCTTGTACCTTGGGCACCGGAAGCTTCGTGACTGAAGGATGTCAGTCATTGCAAGATCTAAACGAACACATATTTCTATACTCACTCCATTACCCAAAATGAGGTTGTCACTGTGTAATTGACGACAGACTAGAGGTTACTGTCTCATGGAGCCGGGGGGGAGCGAGACAGAGCGAAAGGAAGAGGGCAACAGCTGAAGATGGAGAAGAGAACAGTAAAGCTGCGGTTATATTGAATAGCTACTGGGGTTAAATTGCAAGAGATGAGACGAGATGGGGGAGGGAAAAGAAAAATTGAGGGGGAGAGGTAGGAAGGTGGGAGAGATGAAGAGATGAAGAGATGAAGAGATGAAGAGGTTAAGAAACCAGACTATGTGGCACCCAGAGAGAAGGTGCTCTTTAAATTCACCTACAGCAATACATACAAAAGCAAACATTCACTGTTTTGATTGATTAAAGGCATATTAGAAGTATTCTTCTGGCTGATTGCAGCCAATCTGCATTCACAAAGAAAGATTGTTTGCTATGCAACAACCAGCCAGTACGTCCATTCCCTGAAATACGGAATACAAATTGCATCCAGTCCAATTGTGTTTTTTCTATTTAAATAGCGTTTCCAGCAAATAACACCTAGAGTTCTCTCGAACCTTTATATGAAAACACCATATAGATCCAATTCTAGCCTCTTATTGGTTGGCTATTCCCAGAGTACGCTAACCCGATCGGGACCAAAGTGGACAACGCGTCTTCCGGAACGCGCCTCTTTTTTCATTGCGCCTTCAGCCTAATCACTCTTCTGCCATTTACTACTGCTTATCGACGATTTGAATGGAAATGTCGCCGGAACCTACAGTGGAGAGCGCTGACCGGCAATTACGCAGACGCAATGCCGAAGAACGAGCCCAGCAGTGGATGACCAAGGGCGGTTTGGTCCGAGAGGATTCCGACGACGAGCTCGGCGACGAAGACCTACCCTGGGAGTGGGTATACGAGACGAACAACGACGAGCAGAAGAACACCGAAGAGAGTGTCGAAGCGACGCCGTCTCGAAGACGTTCCGCACGGCCGGCTACGAAGAAAGGACCCAAGATTGTCGGCGCACGGATGGGCACGTTTGAATGCAGATTGGGTCAGGTCGTGTTGTTAAAGTCTCCAGAGCCTGGAAAGGATTGGGTCGGGATTATCACGCAATTCACTGAGGAGGAAGACGATGACGAGGATGAGATGGTCAAGTCGGCTAATATTATGTGGTTTGCTTCGCCGGACGAGTTCATGTCGACCAAAAACAAGAGGAGAACGGACGCATTGCCGAATGAACAATACTTGACGGCGGATTTCAACAGTAACCCACTAACGTCGGTTAACGGGAAAGCTACAGTCATGTCCAAGGAGGTCTTTTATTCCAAGTATCCGAACGGTGTGGCTCCTAAGGGGAAAGAGGCATTGGCAGACTACAACAAGTGTATAGTCTGCCGACGAGGTGTCAATCAGCTGCAGGGGAGATATACAGATGAATTCAAATGGGAAGATGTATATCGGGAGGATAGGATTTTTGATCTTATCAATATGATCAAGGATGGATTGAAGGCGGCCAAAAAGCGCAAGACGGCCGATGATGATGTGAGTTCTGTTCCAGGTCCATTGATATATGCAGTACTAACTGGATCTTGACTAGTACGTCGATACGAAGGACGATGATGCTTTCGAGCCCGCTACTCCGAGAAAGAGACAGAAAACGGCTGTCGGTGCCACACCGCAGTCGCGACGGCATAAGACCCTAACCACGCCCAGCAACAAGCGGTACGGACGGTCCTTGTCTGGTATCCTATACAAAAGCTGACTATTCAACAGAATCGTCGTCAAAAAGCCCCTTGAATTCACTCCTCTTGGTACTCGTGTCCTCGCGCCCACACATTTCGCCTCTCCTTATCGTCAAGCACGTAACGTCCTCCACGTCTCTACCGTTCCTGAATCACTGCCCTGTCGAAAGACCGAATTCGATACTGTCTACAGTCATCTCAGCGGCGCAATCATGGAAGGAACCGGCACCTGTATCTACATCTCAGGCACCCCGGGTACCGGGAAGACAGCAACTGTCCGCGAGGTTGTCGCACAGCTCAACACAGCCGTGCTTGCAGAGGAGATGGACGACTTTATATTCGTTGAAATCAACGGAATGAAGGTTACCGACCCTCACCAGTCCTACTCTTTGCTCTGGGAGGCACTGAAGGGTGACCGCGTATCTCCATCGCATGCGCTTGACCTTCTTGAGCGAGAACTCTCTCACCCGTCCCCTCGACGAGTATCTTGTGTCGTTCTCATGGACGAACTCGACCAATTGGTTACGAAGAATCAATCAGTCATGTATAACTTTTTCAACTGGCCTGCCCTCCGGCACTCACGTCTCATCGTCCTGGCCGTCGCAAACACCATGGACCTGCCCGAACGTACACTGAGCAACAAGATCTCCAGTCGTCTGGGCTTGACCCGTATCACATTCCCAGGATACAAACATACAGACCTGATGGAAATCATTACGACACGTCTAAGCAACGTCCCAGGAAACATCGTCGACCCAGACGCCATCCAATTTGCCAGCCGAAAAGTAGCAGCTGTCAGCGGCGACGCCCGACGCGCACTAGACATCTGTCGACGAGCTGTCGAAATCGCAGAACAAGCCTACGAAAACGCAACCGCCAAAGAAAATAATTCCGACATTGACGATGATATTGAATCCCTCCCCCCAACACCCAGCAAAACCCCGGCGCGAAAACAAAGACAACAACTCGCACCCTCCAAAACTGCCTCACCACAGAAACCTGCCCCAACAGGCCCCACCAAAAATACGCCCGGCCGCGTCACAATCGCAACCATAAAACAAGCCATCCAAGAAGCAACCTCCACCCCCCTCCAGCAATCCCTCCGCACCCTCCCCCTCTCCGCCAAACTCTTCCTAGCGGCTCTCCTCGCCCGCGTAAAACGCACCGGCATCTCCGAATCCACTTTCGGTGACATCCTCGATGAAGCGAAACGCCTCGCCGATGCAGCCGTCGCCGTAGCCGGCGCAGCGGGCGTCGGTATCCGCGAGTTCCTCCTCGGCGGTAGCGGGGGTAGCGGCGCGCGTGTGAAGGCTATGGGGTTTGCGGCGATGGAGCTTATGAATTCAGGTATTTTGGCGCTGGAGAATAGTGTTGGGTCGAGGGGAGCGTTGGGAAATAGTCTTATTCCGAATCGGGGGGATAGGAGTAGTAAAGTGAGGTTGAGGGTTGCGCCGGAGGATGTTAGGGCTGCGTTTCGGGAGGATGTGGAGGCGAAGGGGTTGGGGTTGGGGAGTGATTAGGTTGATGTGTTAGTGTATTAATCCATATAGAACTATATTAGTGTAATGATACCCTGTGTTTACTAGGTTTGGTAGTGCAAAATAGACACAAATGATGAGTGTATTAGACTTATTTTCGAACCAGTTCCACAAAACAACCTGATACTATTGTTAACAGAAATAAAGAAACGCTAAACTCCATATAGTGCGTGAATCAACCTCTTAGTCCACCAAATTAACCACCACTTAGGGTATAAACAACAGATTAATATCTCTGCCTGCCCAGCGTAGGAGCCCAAGTAACAGGATGCGTCTCCGGTGTCGCCTCCTCATCCTGCTTCCACACCTTGATAGTCTTATCCGCCTCACCAGTAATCAGCCGCAGCCCCGTCTTATCAAAAGTCGACGCCATAATCCCGGACTCCGCGTCCAACGAACCAGGCTGCGCCATGGTATCAATGGATTGGAACCGGTAGCCCGTCTTCCAGTCCCAGAAGGACATGGAGCCGTTGTCGCCGCCGGAGAAGAGCACGTTGTCCTCGTTTACGGCGAGGGAGTTGATGACGGCGTTTTGGCCCTCAAAGTTCTGCATGAATGCCGCTTCAGGGCATTTCCATTGCTTGATGCTTCCTGTGCTCGCGCTGGCGAAGGTGAATTCCGTTGGGTGGGTGGTAAGGCTGCGGACGCCCTTTTTGTGGTGGGTTAGGACGCCCATTGATTTGCCTGCGGCAAGGTCCCAGAGTCGGACGGTTGAGTCGAGAGAGCCGGAGATGATTTGTGGGTCAGCTTCTTGACATTTGATATCTGCGACGGTACCCTTGTGGCCTGTGAGGACGTGAACGTTGCTTCGTGTGCGCATGTCCCAGACTCTGGCGACACCATCCCGGCCACCAGTGACTAGGAGGTCGAGACGGGGATGCAAAGCGAGCGTGTATACACCACTGAGGTGACCGTGGTAGTGTCGGATGACCTTGTTCGTTTCCAAATCCCAGCACTTCACCATCTTATCCTCACCACACGAAAACAGATACGGGTGTCGAGGCGACACCGCCAGCCCTCTAACCGTCGAGATATGCCCCGTAAGCGTCAACCGCAGCTGCCCCGTTGCAAGATTCCAAATCTTTATCGTCCGATCGCCAGCACCACTAGCAAACCACTCATTGTTCGGTTCCACCGCCAAACTCCGCACCCATCCCAAATGCCCCGAGATCACACGCATCAACTTCCACGGCGCGTGCCAGTCCGGCTTCTGCTGTTTGGTCGCCGACGGCCTCTGAATCAAACTCTTCGGCATATCTTCACCGCCAACACCACCAGCAGTCGGGCCGGGTGCCTTCTTCACAAGAGACATCGACGCGCCGCTTCCGTCCACGGGTGCTTGTGCTTGTGCTGTCGTCTTGGGACGCTTAGCTCGCCCGGCGGCGGCGGCCTTGGCTTGCTTTTCGGCGAGAGCCGGAGGCAGCTCTTTTACATCATTATATTCTGCCTTTCTGCGATATGAAGTACCAATCGAGCCGCCTGCGACAGAGGGTGTGACCATGAGGTAGTCAGAGCCGAAAAGTTCGGCGGTCCTCTTTGCGGAAGTGCGAACGGCTTCGTCCGCAGTCATATTCGGGGGTACGACGTCCATTGTTTTGAATAGGGTAATCGAGGTGTTGGATTAAGATGTCGAGGTTCGGAATAGGATCAATCGCCGTTATTCGATCGACCGGACGCAGTTAGACAGGTAGGCGTGTCGCGCCACTCAAACCCTGTGCGAAGGGTTGATATAAATAAACTGGGATCTCACAGACAACTTCACCGCATTCAAAATTGGCGAAGATATAGATCCAGCGAAACAAAGGAATAGGAACGTTGTGGTGACAATAGTGTTGAGCCGGCGCGTTGATTCTGAGTCTTTTCACTTGATGAAGTCGGAGCTTTGCTATGCGGAGGAATTAGACACCCGAGGCAACAAGGCCGCTACGTCAGGTGTCAACAGCTTCCCCACCGATCAACTCCCGGAGCTCTTCTTATCACCAGTTGACAATTTAACCAGCAAAATGGAGCCTGATCGCAAGGATAAGTTCGCTATACACGAAGCCGCTCGGGAAGGAAATGGTATGTCATTCCTAACAGAGACACTGATATCGAATGCTAACTGTTCGCAGTTCAAATCGTCGAGTCGCTCTTGAGCGTAAGCTCCCCGCATATCTAAACTTCGCCATCTCGCTTGACTGATATGTAGATGCTAACCCTCGCGGCTCAGGCTAACCCCCGGCTCGCAAGAACGAAAGACGACGATGACCGTCTTCCAATCCACTGGGCCGTGTCTTATAATCGGTTTCCTGTCGTGGAGCTACTAGTATCCCAGAAGAGCTTCGATCCTGACGTTGAGGTAGCTACCATACCTTCTCCAAGAGACTACTTATGGAATGAATGCTTACGGATCGGACAGGATGGATCTGGTTGGACCCCGCTCATGATCGCAGCTAGTCTGCGAGACGCCGAAGGGGACCCCATCATTGAGCAACTCCTGCAAAAAGAAGCCGACGTAAACGTCAAAAGCACATCCGGCCAGGTACATCCCATTTATATCTCCCTCATAACCATATCTAACAAGCAACCCAGAACGCTCTCCATTTCGCAACCTCCAAAATCAACATCACAACCGTCCGCCTCCTCCTCGCCAACAAATGCAGCGCCAGAGTAAAAGACAAGCGCGGCCAACTCCCCCTCCACCGCGCCGCAGCCGTCGGCTCAGTGCCCATTATGAAGATGCTCCTTGAGGAAGGGAAGAGTCCTGTTAATGCGATGGATATTGATGGTTTGACGGCGTTGCATCATGCTGTTGCGGAGGGGCATGGGGATGCGGCTATTTTCTTGCTGAAGGCTGGGGCGGAAGCTGATAAGAGGGATTCGGAGGGGAAGTTGGCGATTGATTTGGTTCCTGATCAGAAGG
This sequence comes from Aspergillus pseudoglaucus, assembly GCA_039880875.1. Lineage (NCBI taxonomy): Eukaryota > Fungi > Ascomycota > Eurotiomycetes > Eurotiales > Aspergillaceae > Aspergillus > Aspergillus pseudoglaucus. Next base: position 134,218 of record JBDODC010000015.1, read on the forward strand.
TAAGTTCTTTTTACTCTGGTTTTGTTGGGGTGAGAGGCTAATGCATGATAGGTGCGGGAATATATCTTGCAGACGGCTGAGAAGGAGGGTGTTGAACTTCCTTGAATCAGTGTTGATCATTACAGCAAATTAAAAGAGAAGCTGCTAGGGGAAACAATCTTTAGATACCCAAGACCACAAGGTCCGCGTTTGAATTGTTCGATTAATAAATTTGGATAGGAAACTAAGTATGCTCTACATTTGTACATCAACACATGCCATCGTATAGTCGGAATTAAGCCCCGAAAAGCTATAGCGAAAAGGAAAATATGAAGTTTCTCACTTCATCGTACTATCAACCAGCTCCCGATATATCTTCTTAAGATCAGTAATATCGGCCTGCAACTCTTCCACCTGCTCACTCTTCTCCCCAAGCATCTCTAGTGTAGTCAGATACCGCTGATCTAACTCCTCCATTTGCGTTTCCAAGTCTTGGATACGAGAATCGGTCTCTTTCTTCTGATCAGTCTCCCGCATCAAATCAACAACCTGCTTCCGGGCCTCGTCACGTTGAGAGGTGATCCGGGCAAGTTCGTCTTTCGATGCGGCGCGCTCGCTCTCTAGTCGACGAACAGCGGCGCTCATGCGCTCTACTAACTGGACAGATGGTCCGGCTCCGACAGTCGACTCGGAGATGATGTCGTTGATTCCGCGAGACTGAGCCCCGTATGCGGATGGCGTACCGAAGCCGCTCATCTCGTCCGGATCTAAGTTGATAGACGGCATTTCTGTGATCGGTTGGTTGTATAGGCTGCCTGCAACCGGTGGAGAGAAGAGACCTTGTGTTGAGGCGGGGAACGAGTTCTGTCGTGGTGGAGTGCCAATATCTGGTGATGCGATAGGCATCACGGAAGAGCGACGGCTGGTAGGTCGGGAGTCGGAGAAGGACCCAGGAGGGTCGAGGGTCATTGCTTTGCGGTTGAATGTTACGGGGGATTCGTTTCGAGGGGATTGGAAGGCTGGTGCAGGGGGGATTATTTGCTCGCGCCATCTTGCGCGCTCGTCTTCGAGTTTCTGTGTCCATGTAGCTTCGTATGCTTTCTTTTGGTCGGTGAAGTCCTTATGTGCTGCGGTAAGGTCGCCGGAGGCTTTCTGGAGCCTTTGTTCCAGCTTCTGCATTTCTGAAGTGCGTTCTTCGAGCTGGTTATCCAAATCGTGCGCTGCTTCTTTGGCATTTTCGAGCTCCTCGTCTGCCTTCTTGACCTTGAGATTCTGTGCATAAAATCAGTATATAGATCCAAGTGTCGAGAATGATGAATTGTGCTTACCACTTCCCGGACCTTTCTTCGCAGCTCTCCCTCTCGCTGCACAACATCATCCCGTTCTTTCTCTAGATTCGCTAACCTCGATAGTAGTGAACCCTCAAGGGTCTGCCAGTTCTCACTGGCCACAGCATACTGCGTTTGTAAAGTTTCGATTTGCCGTAATAACTTGGCCTGCGATTCCCCTGCAGCCCCAGATGAAGCCTCCTCCGCTTTGGTACGAAGGCTCTCCATTTTGCTTTCTAGAACCGATTGCTCGCCTTTCAGTTCGGTTTCGAGCATCCTAGCTCTTCCTTTCTCTTGTTCAACCTTCTCCTTAAGATCATCGATCTCTCTATTTAGCTTCTCTTCGTTCAGGTCGTGCTCGGCCTTCACGTTCGTGAGCTCTTCCTCCAGTTGACTTGCTCGCCGTTTCTCCTGCTCAAGAGCATCTGACTGGGCTTTAGATTCAGCGGTCTCGGCGCGGGCAACAGCTCGCGCAAGCTGTCCCTTCATTTCTTGAATGGTCTCGTTCAATGCGTTCCGTTCGGACTTGACGGCATCCAAATCCCGAGACGTTCTCATATGAGAGGTCAGTGAGTCGTTGGCCCTCTTCTCGGCCGCCTCGGCACGCTGGGCTCTAGCTTCCGCATTAGACAGGTCTATTTCAAGTTTTTCTGTCTTCTTCTTTGCTTCTGCCTGGGTCTTCGAATTCTCGACAAGTTGTAGTCGAAGCTTCTTGAGCGCGGTTCTATGATCCATTTCCGACTTTGAAAGCTTCTGTCCTTCTTCAAGCAACAGCGCGATTTTCTCATCTTTCTCTCGGAGTTGTTTCTCAATGCTTCCAGATTCGGCGGATGCTGCTGCCTGTTTGGCAGACTCTGCGGCATCCTTTGCCAGGTATTTGAGTTTGGACTGCAGCGCATCTATCCGTTCGATATATCCATGCGTCTCTTCCTGCCATTGGGATTCAGCAGCCTTGTGTTCGGCTTGCAATTGTGCAATCGTACTTTCGTCACCACTGTATCCTTGCTCCGGAGAGCTTTCTGTAGCGCTTTGTGTTGTTTCCTTGGACGCACGGCAACTTTGAGACTCGTCGCTTCCCGGCTTGGTAGCATCATCGATTGACGGTCTGGTATCTGTCGACTCTTCAATTGCAGACTCATCCGCAGCTGAGGCGACCTCTTTCGCATCTTGCAACGACATGGCGGACTCTTCGCTGCTTCTACCCAGTTTTGGCACAGTCGATGAGACCTCTGCCTGAGTAGACCTCTCGGGCTGTTCCTCCACATCTACCGCCGGGGAAGCGCGGCCAGAATCGATATCCACGCTTGGGCGCACATCAGTACTCGGTCTCGGACTGGCGGCTGGGGACGAGGCCGCGCTGGCGGATGACTGAGAGGTGCGATTCCCAGGCGTATTCGATTTGTTGACCATGGCACGAGCCAGGCGTTCCTGGAGACGGTCGTTTTTGCGCGCGCTGGATGAGCTTCGTGAGACTATTATGAGATAGCATCATTAGCGATGCGATGCGACAGGTACCTGAATGGTATAAGCGCCATACCCCCTCCATTCTGTTGTCCCTGGACCTTCGCAGCAGGATTCTTGGATTGCATCTGCTGTAGCTGCTTCTGTTCCTCCTCTTCAGACAGTATCAGGTCCAATTTGGATTCTACCCCGGCCACGGCCTGTTGTAGAAACGAGCCGACCTTCCATTTCGGCTTGGAGCCTTGTGGGTTTTGGGACATGATGACCGTTGCTTCGTCTTATTATCCGCTATATTGGCGTCCTCTTTTCTGCGCGATGAAAACTCCGGCTACCTTCTCAGCAGCAAGATGTCTGTTTTCATTTCATCAAAGGTAGTAGTTGTAGATTCGAATTATGCGGGCTTGTCGTCACCGGGCGGGACAAGGCAGACTCGTAAGAGAAACGAGGGTGTGAAACAACAAGAGCGTCTCCCGTAATTTAAAGCAAACGAACGAAATGAACAGGATTAGCCATTCGAGGATGGCGTGTAGAGAGCGTGCGTGTAATAGTCAAGAGGAATAATCATCGGCCAGGCTTGCGCGTTTTCCGCTCCGGGAGGCTCATCTCTTGGCGTGGGGACTGGGCCGACGGCGGACAACTGAACGTTTCATCATATCAAAGTAACAGTCACTCCTCCGTTGCTCTCTACGGAGTACTCCCCAATCTCAACAGTACAACCTGACAATCCGGAAAAGGAACCGTGTCAACAATGTCGCTGGAACCGCCAACGTATCTCAGTTCCCTGCAGAATAACATCCGCGCCCGTCCTATCCCATGGGAGGGAGCTGTCCGAGCTGGTAACATCACCGATGACCACCTGAAGAAGATCAAGGCTGTGGACAAGGTTCGCAAGGAGCAACGACGCCAGACCGTTGATGGAGACCTTCAGGGATATGTCAGCTTGTTTGCTGGGGGTGGAGATGGAAAGAGTATCCTGGAATCGGCATCGAAGAGGACCGATATTGTACAGTACATCCTGGTGTTGGCGGTGGACTTGATTACCGGTATGATCTTGAATTGATCCATTTCTTGGTTATAATGAAAGATGAATACTGAGGCGAGAGTTCTTTCATGCAGATGCCCCGTCACTCGCTTCTGCGCTGATTGCGCACGCCGACCCCTACAAACCATTCCTTCCTCTCCTCCGCCATTCTACGAACGCTGAAGATCCCATTCCGCTGCTCACCTCAACATTCCTGACGAATCTTGTGTCTACAAGCTTAGTGTCGTCATCAAAACCCGCTGCCAGAGATGACCAGGCGCTTCCTCAGCTCTACGCTTATCTCTCCACCCTGGTCCGGAATCAAGATAGCGGACTGCAAGACATTGGAGTCCAGGAATACTCTGCATTGCTTCGAACAGCAAGGGCAAGAGAGCTTTTCTGGAACCAGGGAAAAGATACCGTGGAGCCGTTGGTTGAGATCCTCCGTGCCGCCGCTGGAGCAAAGGACAATGGATCAAGCACGGCTGGTGGCAGCAGTGTACGGGCCATTGAGCCCGGTCTTGCCGGCGGTGTTGGGATTCAGCTTATGTATCGCGTGTTGCTAGTTTTGTGGCAACTAAGTTTCGAAGCTGAACTGGTTGGCGACGATCTTCAAGCGTATGTGTTCTCCGTCGGAATAGCATATTCAGTGCTGACAAACGCAGCGATCATGAACTCATCCAACTCTACACACAACTGTTGCGAGTGTCGCCCAAGGAAAAAACAACACGACTTCTTCTGGCAACCCTTCACAACCTCCTCTCCGAGAACCAAACCACCCTGCTTCCCGTCGCAGCGTTTGTCCGCTTACCCGCCCTCCTGACTAACCTCTCTGGCCGTCACTTGACCGACGAGGATCTCCTCGAGGACCTCAGGTCCCTGTCCAGCATGCTGGATGAGTACACCAAGACGCAGACCACATTCGATCAATACGCAGCCGAGTTGCAATCGGGCCACCTCCGTTGGTCGCCGCCGCATCGGAACCCTACATTCTGGAGAGACAATGCGCGTCGGATCTTGGACGAAAACAACGGTGCTTATCCCAAGAAGCTTGCTGAGATCCTCGCCAAGCCTTGGGAAAACGACAAGCAAGTGCTGGCGATCGGGTGCAATGACGTGGGCCAGCTGGTGAAGGTGCTGCCAGAGCGACGGAACCAGCTCGAGAGGCTGGGTTTCAAGACTCGCGTGATGGAATTGATGGCCGACAAAGATGAATCGGTACGGTGGGAGAGCCTGCGAGCCGTCGGGGAATGGCTCCGTTATACCTTTGATAACTAATGTCTTTGCTTTCTGCTTGTATTCTGGGTTTGTTATGCGTGTGATTTGAGATGAATACTATTCTTTGGTTGCATTTATTACGGGTTGTCCAGCGTATTATGCCTTTGCTTATCTTGATCTGTGTATTTGTGGATAGGGCAACGAGGTTTTTTTCAAATTAGCCAGTCTGATATATGTTAGAGCATACCTTCAATGGATATCCAATACTCTGTTCTCCAACAGTAGATCCAAAGTCACTGCCAATCGGTTCTATTGCAGTCCCGCCACCGAGAGGAGAAGCGAACCATTCTCCAAGCCAAATCCTCGGCACCCCGAGGATTGAGTTTCTCATCTTTTCTTCCATTTCAGTCTCTCATTCAACATTGACAACGCTATCATTTAACCTATTACTATCCTTGATATATTGCAATTTACGCTCGTTATCTCAATCGCGCCCTCCGAACAATTTCTAAATCCGCAACCTCCGATCTGCAGTCTCCCCAAGAAAAATCCCCGCAAAATACATCTCACTCGAACATAAGGACGGAGGAGGCTACGGACCACATATGTCTCGGTCTTTCACGGGATGCAAAAGATGTAAGGCGCGACGTCAAAAATGTGACGAGCAGAGGCCAGTCTGCGGTCGATGTCAGACGGCGGGTGCGCAGTGTCGGTATGCGATGCAGCTGCAATGGGGAGGACGGGCGTTTTCGCGATCGAGGTTTGGGGCTTGTGTGGGGGATGGGATGCAGAAGTTTGGTTTGCATCCCTTTACCATGGTGGTATAGAGTTGAGTGTTAACGCTTGGTAGAATACTCTCCCGGGGAATTTATATATACCACCAGCGGCAATGCCAACAACGCAAACACCATTGTGAAATCGTCACCTACCTCCCCCACAGACAACCTTTCCCTAACACGACCGGTCGATCCCTTCTCGTCGCTATCCTCAGAACAAAAATCCCTTCTCCACCACTTCATCCACGATGCGTCACAAATCACCGCCTGTCACTCAGGAATGCAAACAGATATCTGCAAAATGCTCATCCCAATGGCCCTCCAAACTCCCTCTCTCCTATACGCAACAACGGCCCTCTCCGCAATCCACCTACAGGCAGTAAACAATCGATCAGAAACGGTCAAGTCAGCACCAGAGATCGCGCGCTTCATGGCTCTCAGCCTGGAACATTTCCGGAACGAATTGCAGAATCCCAGTACGCGGGGGTCAGATGCGCTCCTTGCTACGGCCCGGACGTTATGTCTCGCGGAGATTCACTCGGGGGCTATACATCCGAATTCATGGCGAGCGCATATTGAGGGGGCGAGGGCGTTGATGGGGACGACTGCGGCGGGACAGGGACAGGGGCATGCGCAAGGAGGGGGGGAGGGGTTCCGGTGGTATTTGGATCGGTGGTATCGGTCTATCGTGTCGCTTACGGCGTTGACGGGGAATGGGCCGCCGATTGGGGGTGTTACTGATCAGGCTGCGCCGCAGGCAACTCAGCCTGAGGGTTCTTCGCCGGATTATCTGGATGATTACTGGGGTTTCACGGTGCATTTGTCTGCGATATTCCGGGGGATTGGTGCGGCCGCGTGGCGACAGCATCAGAGCCGAAGTCTTCAAGGTGGAAGCGAGGAAGCCAATATCCAGAATGAAGCATCGGCTCTTGAATCCTCGGTGCACCAATTGATGGACCGGGAAGCTGGGACTGTACCCACGTTCTACCCCGGGATAGTGGAAGGGCTATCAATGGAATCTATTCGAGAATTCATCCTCTGTAACGAAGCGTTTCAACACAGCGCCCTAATCCAGATCCACCGTCGCCTACGAAAAACCCCGACCTCATCATCCGCCGTGCAAGCATCCGTCAAGCGCATCCTAGAATGCACAGCAGAAATCGGTCCATCATCCGGTCTGAGTCCGTGGGTGATGCTAACAACACCACTATTTATCGCTGGGTGCGAAGCACGAGGAGAAGATCGTAAGAAGGTACGAGAATTACTCGCATTGCTGCACGACACGATCCGTGTACCGAATGTGCTGCAGTCATTAAAGTTTCTAGAGCAATATTGGACGAATCAGATGGACGAGGAGGAGGATTGGAGTCATTACTTGGATCGAATGAGGTTTGATTTTATCCCGTATTGAACTGGTTTGAATCATGCGTTTGCGTTTGTTACGAGTCAGGATGTGCTATGTATGCTATGTACGGTCGTTTGGAGTCTATATTTGGGTTGCGCGTGCTATGTATATATTTGGAGTTTTATAGGATAGGTTTATTATATTTGTGTTCTATTCTTATCACAGGCTTACGTGCAGTTATATATTCCTAGGGCTGGTCTAGGCCAATATTCTGTTTGAAATATACATGTGGCCACAGCACAGACCAGAGAGTAGATGTACAAACTAGGACCATCTCTAGGCCAGTTTACAAGTAAATATACGGAGTAAATACAAATACAAATGCAAATAGCATAGGCAGTCAATAACATCAGGACATAAATCCGGATCACGCAGTGTGAATAGAATAGCTGTGTGTGAATCACACACTAACATGCATTAGCTATTGCTTTTCCGAGTCTATTTGAAGTGACAGTGGATGATACGGAATATACATTGGCTGGACAGAGTGGAAAGTACGAATTCAGATAAACAGAAGTACGTACTTTGTCCCGTCCAATATCTCCAGTCCCTTGCAGACCCCTGGGTTTGTTTATCGGGCAAGCAGGTACAGTACAGATACTCTGCAAGCACAAGACCTTATGTCTTCGAACTGAATACTCTGCTCCCTTCCAGTCCACACACATATTGCACAGAAGACATGTGCCCTACGTACTCGATATGTAGCCGTCCCCATAGGGTAAGCACCCCACGACGTTATCAATCTTGCGAGTCCAAGCTTCAGTGCAGGGACCCCTGAGCTGTCTGCAGGCCGTGTTGAAGGGCTAATAGGGATACTCGGAGGGGACCGAGATCTACAGTGTACTTTGCGTGCGAGTAGAGTACGTACAGAGTACAGAGTATAAGTACAGAGCACGGGTAGGTGTCCATGGATCATTTGGTTGTACCATGGTTGTGTGAATTCTATCCGGCCATGGAATTGGTGTTTCCATGGCGTTAATAGTATCTTTGGCTGGTAGTTGTTTGCATTCAAATGTGCTACTATGCTGGAGACCCCCCTGAAATGTGGGTCGGATCGGCGGCAGTAGTAAATGCGGTACAGAGTAGACGGATTGAGGCAGAAGACTGTACGAGTACAGAGTACAGGACAGATAGAATGAGTGGAAGTACAGAGTACAGGTAGCATAGAATATACGGAGGAGAGAGAATAAAGTATTGTATAGAGTGTATGCAAACAGGCAGTATGTACTTGTAGGAGTAAAGTACTCACTATGGACAGTGCATTGAGTGTAGACCTCCACACTCCGGACCGTCTCCAACTCCTTTTCGGGAGACTCTTTATCTTTCTAACTCTAACTACGGCACACTCATTCTACTACTCTCACTTACTCAATACACTTTGGATCATCCTCCCTGACTGCTGACTATCTTTGCCAATCCATGCGCTGCCAATGATTCCCCCAGACGGTCCAGTGCGACCTTCCTCTCCTGTTGTGTCGCTCCAGACTATCACTCCCTCTTCTCCTTCACCAACCTCCTCTCCCTCTTCTCAATACTCACCACATCCCCCGGTCTCGAGAAAACCCTTACCGGATAATGCTGCTACGCCAGCAGCCTCTTCTTTTCCTTCTGTCTCACACTCTCCCTCTGCTCCAATAACGTCCTCCTCTGCGCCTCCTGCTGCTCCTCTTCCGCCGCCCCCTCCGCCTCCGGGCGAAACGCCGCGCGAATACCCTCATCTTCAACCTCCAATCGCATTTGCTGAGGATCCCTCTCTGGGTCCTCTGTTCCCTGCTTCGCTGGCTTCCACAGCTTCCTCGTTGGTCGATGAGGACTCTCTTCTTGTGCCAAGGGACCTGGATCGGTACGTTGTGTTTGGCTTTCTTTATCCGCCGGGGCTTTGTCTGTCTGCCTCGTGCTTTACTCTAGCCTCTTCTTTTACTTTTCGATATTGATTCTTCTTCTCCATCTTCTTCTTCTTTCTCGTCTTAAACTCTATATACTAGCGACCAATTGCTCATTACTGACGAGTGAACCGGTAGACTCCCCAATCGTGGTCCCTCCGCAGATAACACTCCCTCCGCACCCGCCACGGAGCACGACGTTGACTACGGCTCACAATTCTCGAATGGGATCCAATTCCACAGCCGTCTCGTCAGCGAACCCTTCATCCCCGTGCTCCCCTCCCCGCCAGCAGGCCATCACCGCGACCAGCCCGCGATGGCCCTGCACCCGCCCGAAAATAATCGCCCTCCTCCCCTCCGTATAGATTCCGCCGGCGCGCGGAACTCGTCCGCCAACTCGTTCGACTCTAAACAACAACCCAAAACCCCCGGGAGGAAAATTAGCTCCTTCTTTGGTTGGAAGGGTCCCACCTCCCCCGGCGCCGAATCCTCAAGTACAGAAATCTCAGACGCGGGCCGGTCCCCGCTAGCTTCACCCATGCCGCCGTCTTTCCCCAGCGCCTCCTTCTCCATCACACCCTCTACCACCGTTCCCCTCGATAACTCAAAACCCGTCCGCAATGGATCCCTCAGCAGTGCCACGATTCTCGACACCAAGGTCTCCGAGTTGGAAAATGAGTTGCGTGAAATCAGCTCCGAGCTGGCAGGCTCCATTCGCCGCGAGATGGAGCTCGAAGACCTCGTCGAAAGATTCCAGTCTGAGATGCCACTCGATGTCACAAATCGGCGCACAAGTGACTACTTCTCCGACTCCGGGACCAGTTCCACCATCCGTTACCCTCATGATTCTGGCCGTTCGGAAGATCTGGAGAAGTTTCGCCGGTCCGCTGAGCAGGAACGCGCACAGCTCAAGGTCGACCTTTCACAGAAATGGCAAGAAGAACGGTCAAAACGACTGGCCACTGAATCGCACGTCCAGATTCTAGAAAGCCAGGTTCAGCAGGTAAGTTTTGGCATTGACCTTCCGCATCGACGTGGAAACATCAACGGCTAACTGTCATAGCTTCGCCGTGAAAGAGTCAATCTCTCAGATTTGTCCTCTCGAAACCGCGAGCTGGAAGGTATGGTGGACTCCACTCGTCGAAAGCTTGCCGAGGAGCGACAGATCAAAGACAACTTTGAGGATCTTCTAACCGCCATGCGGGTGGAACTTGAGCAACTCCGGAACGAACGAGACCATCTCCGCGACGAAGTAGTCCCGCAGATCTCAGGTGGCACCCACAAGCCTCCATCGTCGTCGGCTGACCCGTCCGAAATCGAACGTCTGATGGGAGAAATTGAGGCGCTGAAGATCGAAAACGCTTCATTGGCTCAGCTCCAAAGCGGTCGGTTCGCATCTATTGCCGAAGAGGACGATGGTCGGTCCTCGCGGGGAAGGACCTCGGGCTTGGGTATCAGCATGTCGCGCTCGAACTCGCTCGCTCGCATGCACACCAAGCCTTCCCGGCCCAGTTCGCTCTCCCGATCGAATTCGTTCTCGGGCAAGGAGCGTGACACTCGCGAGAATTTGGCTGATCGCATGAATGACGTTGAGGCGCAGCGTGATGCGCTCCACCAGACCTTGCGGAACTTGCTTGCGCGCCAATCAGTCCAGGCCCGGGAGTATGAAAAGCGTTCTCGGATGCTGGAAATGGAGCTGGCGCGCGCACAGGAAGCAGGCTCCCCGCGCAGACTGGGTTACGAACGAGACGTCCGTAACTTGCGCGAAGAGGTCAACGACCTCCGTCAACGAGCCGAGGATGCCCTGGAGCAAAAATGGCAGTGCGAAAAGGGCCTGGCAGGTCTTAAGATGGACCTGGATCGCGCAGAGCAGGAGACTGCTTCGTTGCGTGAGCTGCTGCAGGAGCACGACGTTTCCCTGTTTGAGAACTCGGGAGCAGCAGCCGAAGGACGCGACGGATTTGCCGAGGTCCTGGCGACCACTTCCTCTCTCGAGTCCGCCTATGAGCAATTGCAGGCCGACCGTGACCAGGTTGTCGCCCAATCGCCAGTGGAAGCGACCGGCGAACTGGCAGAATCGCTCAACCGCACGGAGGCACTCACGGCTCATGTGCGGAAGCAGCTGGAGTCCAACAGCACCCTGCGTCGCCGTCTGGCCGAGGCCATTGGCCAGGGTGAGAAGGACCAACAGGTGTCTGCTTGCCGGATCAATGAGCTGCAATCGCAGCTCAAGTCGCTGGAGGACATGCTCCTGACAGCGCAGCAGCTATCCGAGGAGGAGATGGCCAAGCACGAAGACGAGATCCGCCAGTTGGAGGACAACCACAACGACCAGCTCCAGCGCATGAAGAACGGATCGCGCAGCCCTGCGGCCCTTTCTCCACGACCTCCGCAGTCGCCTTTCTTTGGCGCTCGCTCTCCCCGTCTGGATAGAACTACCAGCGGCAATGGAGTTCCATTGACGGAGATCGTTCAGCCAGAGATGCTGGCCAAGCGGGTCCGGGAGCTCGAACGACTCCTGCGCAACGCTGACATGGAGATGGAAGAAGTGGTTGGACGCATGAACCGGGCGCAGATTGATGTGGCCGAGCTGCAGTCGGATAGGTATGTTCCCTTCTCTCGCCTCATTGTCGTGGATCGCGACGCTAACGAAAAACAGAGACGAGGCCCTCCGTCAAACCCGGAAACTCCAGTCTGAAATCCTGGCCGAGCGTGAGCTGTTCAAGACTCTGTTGAGTCAGTAATTAATCATACCCTCTTGTACCTGCTTTGTATATTTATACCATCACGATGGGGGTCTGGCGTTTTTTGGTTGATGATTCAGGGCCCAACTGTAGATATCCAGGCCTGATTGACATAACAATGGTGGATGACTACTGTATATAGATAATTATAATTGTGCGATGTCTTTCTGATTTGAACAAAGGTGTACAGAGGTAACTAGTAGATGCATGTGACGGACATGGATAATCCCTTCCGGTTTGTTTGTTTTGCATCGACTGCCACTGATTAGTGCCGTACTTTCGGTATTCAACGTTTTACAAAGAAGCAAAGAGCACAAGAATGAAAGACCTCTATTAAAAGAAGATAGATATACCTGCAAGTTGGAAACAGACTCAACAATATTCCACATCACACTCAACTACCACATCTACGCAATATAGAGTCATAACTCAACATGGACTTCATACCAGGTAGGCTACCCAACCACTCCCCTCTGCACAACAAACCTATTCAGATACGATCAAGATATACTAACAGAAAAACAGAATACCTCCAACCCCTTCTAACAAACAACCCCCTCCTCAGCAACCTAACCATCGCCCCCGAAGTCCTCTCCACGCACATCTCAACCCTCCGCACCACCTACCTCGACCCGTACATCCTAACCCCCCTCTCCTCGCTTCTGACCTCTTCAACGCCAGACCTCATTTCCGTCTTCCTCCTCTTACTCATTCTATTCCTCTCGCTGAAGATACTGGATTACACGCGGCGCATGGTGCTGTTTTGGGTGTGGTTGGTGTTCAGGGTTGTTTTCTGGGGAGTCATATTTGCTGTTGGGTATTGGGTGTATAGTGTGGGTGTTGAGAGGGCGGGGGTGGAGACAGGAAAGGCTTTGGGGTTGGCGAGGGGGGTTTGGGAGGAGTTTGAGAGGGGGGTTGATGGGGGTGCACTTTATGGGCAGGGCTTTGGGCAGTATGGGAGGGAGTTATGATCGCGCGGGGCGTGAGAGGGTATGGAGAGAGTTATAGTCTGTGAATTGCCGCTTGCTACGAGAGCGAGGATTATAGTTTAGGGATAATGGTTGGTTGAGTTGGAAGAAGGGATTGGAGTGGTATGCTTGACTGCGGTCATGATTATGTCGCTATGGATTATGCTATGGTTGAGCGGATGCATCTTATATACATGGGTGTTAATAGCATGGGTATCTTCTTTTCGGAATGGTTTCCTGCGCCGGTCGGTAGCGGTGTATTTGCTGGGTTTCAGCTGACCGGTGTCAGCGGCATGTTCTGTCCGACGACTGTAACGGCGTGGTGCGAGTGTAACTCGTAGATAAGAAATTCGGTTCTCGATTGGTGGTGGTCAGTTACCTCGGGAAATCGACGTTACTCATCCCCATCCTCTAGATCAAATTCCTGCTCATCCTTGGGCTCTTTTGGTTCCTGCGCCTCGTGATACTGAATAGCATCATCAATATGGCTCAGGATGCCCGCAACACTATCCTCATCCTGCGCATCCAGCCGTAAGAACGAAACCATACTAAAATCATCAATCAACTGCGCAACGGCCCGATTGAGCTGCTGGAATGACCCCCCGCTCATCAACGCATCCTTCGACAAGGGATCACCCGCCGCGTCCTCACCAACCTCACCATCCTCACCATCCTGCAGCAACTGTACATCCACATTCGTAAATCTTTTCAACTCCTTGCGCGAGATCATATCCCGCACCTGGTCCATCTTACTCAGGATATTGATATGCGGCATCTCCAGCATTAACATGGACGACATGGCACTCAGCGTGCCCGCGAAGAACTTCGCCTTATCAACCACAAACGTACTTTCGAGCAAATACGTCGCACAAAGACTAATATTCAACGGCCCCTGTCTGCTCAAAAATTGTACTAGCGACGGTAGTAGCGGCACATGCGTATACAGCTCGATCTGCCCCGGCATGTCGAAAATGATCAAGTACTCCTCGCTGAGCGGGTCCAGTGCCTCTGATAGGAAATCCAGGTTCTGTAGCAGGAACTCGAAGCAGTAGATAAGGCCGCCGTTGGGGCCCAGTTCCAGCTCCTCCATTACATCTTCAAGGGTAATGAGTTCGCGGATGTCTAGGTCTGGCTCGTAGGCGAAGGATTCGGCGGCTGGGTCGAGGTTGACGTAGAAGCAGCTGCGGCGGGTGGTCTGGAGGTGCTGGATTAGGGCGCTGCAGAATGTGCTTTTGCCGGCTCCTGCCGGGCCCATCACTAATGCGCCGAATTTGGACATTATCCCTTGATTCTTCGAAAGAGCTGTACAGCAGTATAAAATCGATATTGCAGCGTATCTAAGCTCGTGTAAGCTCGGCAAGTAAAAATGCCGCCCACTTTTTTCTGCCAGTACTGACCGCCCGGTATCGCGCCATCGTGCATTTTCGGCCCGCATTAATTGAATATCCCGTTCCCCGCCTGGTTTTTCTCCTCTTCCCCTCTCTCTCTTCTCTTTTTCTCTCCTTTTCTCACGCTCGTCTTACTCTCTTTCCCTATTCATATTCTCCTCTCCATACTCTCTTTTCCGTATATTCAATCATCTACAGTCACAATGGGCTCCGTCGCACCCAAGAACACTTTCCTCTTCACCTCCGAGTCGGTGGGTGAGGGTCACCCTGATAAGATGGCGTGAGTAGCTGTCCTGTCCTCTGTCCTCTATACGAGCAATTGAACTGACACGGAATAGTGACCAGGTGTCTGATGCCATTCTCGACGCCTGCTTGGCGGAGGACCCTCTTTCCAAGGTAGGATTCATCGCTATCAGTAATTTCACATGGGACCAATCAATTAACTGTGCGACTGCAGGTTGCTTGTGAGACTGCCACCAAGACCGGTAAGTTGCTTATCATTCAATTGCACATGCATGATCTCTGTGGAACATGTACTGATAAGCGCAGGTATGGTTATGGTTTTCGGTGAAATCACCACCAAGGCCAACCTTGACTACCAGAAGATCATCCGTGGCGCCATCAAGGACATTGGCTTTGATTCCTCCGACAAGGGTTTCGACTACAAGACCTGCAATGTCTTGGTTGCCATTGAGCAGCAGTCTCCTGACATTGCTCAGGGTCTTCACTACGATGAGGCCCTCGAGAAGCTCGGTGCCGGTGATCAGGGTATCATGTTCGGTTATGCTTCCGACGAGACCCCTGAGCTCCTGCCGTTGACCATCTTGCTGTCTCACAAGCTCAACCACGCCATGAAGGAGGCCCGTCTTGATGGCACCATCCCCTGGGTTCTCCCTGACACCAAGACCCAGGTCACCATCGAGTACGCCCACGACAACGGTGCTGTCAAGCCCTTGCGTGTGGACACTGTTGTCATCTCCGCTCAGCACTCCGACGACGTCTCTACCGAGGAGATCCGTGCTACCCTCAAGGAGAAGGTTATCAAGAAGGTCATCCCCAACGAGCTCCTTGATGACCGCACCGTCTACCACTTGCAGCCCTCTGGCCGCTTCGTCATTGGTGGTCCCCAGGGTGACGCCGGTCTGACCGGCCGTAAGATCATCGTCGACACCTACGGTGGCTGGGGTGCCCACGGTGGTGGTGCTTTCTCTGGAAAGGACTACTCCAAGGTCGACCGTTCCGCCGCTTACGTCGCCCGTTGGATCGCCAAGTCTCTCGTCAGCGCTAAGCTCGCTCGTCGTGCCCTTGTCCAGCTCTCGTACGCCATTGGTGTCGCTGACCCTCTCTCGATCTTCGTTGAGACCTACGGTACCTCCGACAAGTCCTCGGAGGAGCTGGTCGAGATCATCCGCAACAACTTCGACCTGCGTCCCGGTGTCATTGTCAAGGAGCTTGACCTTGCCAAGCCCATCTATGCCGCGACCGCCAAGAACGGTCACTTTACCAACCAGGAGTTCTCCTGGGAGAAGCCCAAGGCTCTCAAGTTCTAAGCGTTGTGCCACTTAATCCAAGTGTGGCCGCGTAAAAAGAACTGTACTTTTTAATATCTGCCTTTTTTTTTCTTTTTTTCTTTCACGAATGTGATGATGTAATTTTTTACGCTTTGTTTTCAACAACTCAAAGCACGGTTATAGACATATAAAAAGCCTTGTCTTGGATTTTATGTTGTCTGTTTTTTGTGAGTTGCATTTTCTTTTGTTTGTTTGCATCGTTATCTTTGCAACGAGATGGGTTTGGCGAAGATGAATTCAACATGATACCACTGGCATTGGATGGGAAGGGATGTTTCGGCGTTTCTAGGAGCGACTGTCTTCAACATGTCTCCTGCACATCGTCTACATAGGCGAGACAAGTTAGATATCGGCTGTTGGAAGGTATCTTAGGAGAAGCTGCTAAATTAAACATTAGCATCACTGCAGTTCATCAGTAGTCGCCTGTCGTATTGAAGTCCAGTACTCTGTAGTTCTAGGGTATGCACTCGAAGCACTTGTACTCCGTATGCACACGACTGTAATTGAAACAATTGGCCACAGTACTACATCCTTATTCCCGCAGCTTGCGTACATCAACCCCTGGAACCTGGCAGAAGTACCCCGCCGCGCAAGCATTTGTTGTGACGAATACAGCACTTTCAGGCGCAACTATGGTGGAACTAAATAGATATGAATGTTCTTGTGGTACTATACTCTAATCTAGCCTGAGAATATAATAAAAATAGCGATGGCGTGCTCAATCAACACCGACAGTATCAACCCCGCGATCAGCGCCCCGCTGTCAGAGGCCACGGTACCGTTGTAGAATTTTATCTCAGGACTCCTGCTGCATTCTCCCTCTCCCTTCCTTCAACAACCACCACCGCAAAAATGTCTACGTACGTCCCCTACCCGTATACAAACAACGAAAAAGCAAAAGCACTAACAAACCAGAAATATCACCTACCACGCTAGCGCTCTCACCCGCCAAGAGCGCAGCACCCTGCGCAACCAGCGCGGCCTGACCATCTGGCTTACCGGCCTCTCCGCGTCTGGCAAATCCACCATTGCCGTCGAGCTCGAGCACCAACTCCTTCACAACCGTGGAGTCCACGCTTACCGCCTGGACGGCGACAACATCCGCTTCGGCCTTAACAAAGACCTGGGCTTCTCCGAAAAAGACCGCAACGAGAACATCCGCCGCATCGCCGAAGTCGCCAAGCTCTTCGCCGACAGCGCTTCCATCGCAATCACCTCGTTCATCTCGCCCTACAGGATGGACCGGGACACTGCGCGCGCGCTGCACGAGGTCCCCACGCCCGGCGAGGAGAGCGGATTGCCGTTTGTCGAGGTGCACGTTGATGTGCCTGTTGAGGTTGCGGAAAAGAGGGATCCGAAGGGGTTGTATAAGAAGGCGAGGGAGGGGGTGATCAAGGAGTTCACGGGGATTAGTGCGCCGTATGAGGAGCCGTTGAAGCCGGAGGTGCGGATTGTGAATGATGATCAGAAGCCCGTGCAGGAGGCTGTTAGGGAGATTATTGCTTATTTGGATGAGCAGGGGTATTTGCCTAAGAAGGAGTAAGTTTGTACTTCATGAATAGTTAGGTAGATTCCATATGGCATTGCATGCAACATGTATATATGTTGAGTTTTTTATGCTGTGTAGACTATTCTCGAAGGGCGTTGCACGATCAGATACATACAATAATACGTGCAGCAATAACCCAATCAATTGAGCAATTTGGATATACTTTGCTTTTTCTGGGTAGTACTCCGTGTGAAGCACGGAGCAAACAAGTAGAGTAGTCTATAGTACACAATAACCAGCAAATTTCTCAGATGGCCGCTTAGCTCAATGGTAGAGTGTTGCTCTCCTATGATCGCAGATTGTATGGGCTCCAAGCATTGGTTGCGGGTTCGAGTCCCGTGGTGGTCGGCCTTTTTTTGTTTTTTCGACCGACAAATTCATTTTTATTTTCTCACTTGGTCTAACATTGAATAAATGAAATACTTTTTTCGTCTATATATGTGCACTATGTTCTAGCAAGACTAATCACCTTCTTGGCCGCATCCTCGAAACTATCAAATGCATGGAGAGAAAGGCCACTTTCAGCGATCTATAGCAGTCAGCACCACAACTCAACCAACATAAAACCAAAAAAGGGAACATACCATCCTCTGCCCAACCTCCTCATTAGTCCCCCTCAACCTAACCACAACAGGAACCTTCAGCCCCAAATCCCGAAACGCAAGTATAATCCCTTCAGCAATCATATCACACCGCGTCAATCCGCCGAATATATTCACGAAGATGGCTTTGACGCGCGGGTCTGAGTTTATTATTTGGAATGAGGATTTAACGGTTTGGGAGGTCGCTTTGCCGCCTGTGTCGAGGAAGTTGGCACAGTGCCCGCCGTGGATTGTTAGGGCGTCGACGGTGTTCATGGCTAGGCCGGCACCGTTGACTGCGGTATTGTTAGATTCGATGGATGGATGGGGAGGGTTTGGAGAGGGAGGGTACCTAGTGTGCCGATGCTGCCTTCGCCGTCGAGCCTATATTAACGGTTAGTTTACACCGTTTGTTACAGAAGGACAAGGAAAGGAACGTACTTGACATAAACAATCCCATCCTTCTCAGCCACAACCTCCTCAGGAACCTCCTCCTCCTTATTCCGCAGCTTATGAACTTCCTCTTGCCGTCCGGCACTCCGATATGCAGCATCATCGAAACCAAAACGCGCATCATATACCTCCAACTTGCCATCCGCAAAAGGATGCACCTTGACCTCCAACGAAAACGCCTCTTTTTCCCGGAAAACCTTCCACAACCCTTGCGCGAGGCTCGCTAATCGAGGATGCGCTGTTTCAGGAAGACCCAATTTCAAAGCAAGTTCTCCAATGAGTGGGTTTTCAGGGTTTGTTATGTCTGTGGTTGTATATGGGAAGGGGAATTTGCGGGAGTGTTCTGGATCAAAGTCTGGTGTTGGGGAAGCGATGAAGCAGGGTGATAGGGCTGTTCTGTCGACGGTGAGGGAGAGGGAGAAGTTGGATTTGGATTCTGATTCGGAAGGGGGTACCTCGCGGACTGTGAGGGTTTTTTGATTTAGTATGCCGAGGGCTTGGTGGGGTTTTATGTAGAGAGAGCGCGTCTGGGTTTTTTGGGGATATGATAGATTGGGAATGGTATGATGTGCGAGTGTAGTTCGTCTCATGGTATGGAGGCCTCGCTTTTGGTTTATGGCTGAGCTGGGGTTGGACTGTCTTCGTTAGTATATTCATGTAGATTTGGGGAGGGATCCTTACGGATGCTCTGCAACCTAGAAGAGACCTCATTCCCTCGCCAAATTTCTCCGGATGATTGACCATGGTTACACCAACACGTTCCAAAGCTTGATACTTAGTTCTCGCATCAGGCTCACCAGGAGCTGCCCAAGCACCGGCATGACCCATGATGCGCCCAGGAGGAGCTTCCAAGCCACCGATGAGAGCCATTATCGGTCTGCATACGTTAGTACTGTCCTCAGCCAGATCAATGAGCAGTACATACTTAGGATTCGCGCAACGCCGCTGATAATCCCGAATCCACTCCGCAGCATCCATCTCCGCCGTGCCACCAATCTCCCCAACAAGAATAATACCCTCCGTATCAGGATCATTCTCGAAGATCTTCAAGGCATCGACGAAATTCGTCCCTGCCAACACATCACCACCCATACTAATACACAGACTCTGCCCCAGACCGGCACGTGTAGTGGAAGCTACTGTTTCATAACTCAGAGTCCCTGATTTAGCAACAATACCTACATTACCAGGTGCAAAGCAGGGTAATGGCTGGAACCCTATGCGGCATTTACCAATGGCCGAGATAATGCCGGGACAGTTTGCGCCGACGAGTCTGGTTTTGGATTGTGTTTGGAGCATAGAGTGGATCTACAACATTAATATACCATTTGCAAATATATAGAGAAGACGACCTACCCGCAATATATCATGAATAGGCACATGCTCAGCTACAGCCACGACGAGCGGGATCTCTGCTTGGATGGCTTCTTCGATTGCCTGAGCAGTTTGGTTCCCGGGGACGTAGATAGCTGATGCATCTGGTTTGGCTTTTTGTTGGGCCTGTTTTCATTAACATGGCACTCTCGCTTAGGTGGTAGATGAGACGATTACGCACGGCTCTGACTGACGGGAATACGGGTAATCCCAGATGCTCGCTTTCAACGCCTGGTTTCACGCCCCCGACGATCTTGGTACCCCAGGCTAGGGATTCTTGGACGTTGGCGGTGGCCTGTTACGGTTTAGTATACATCACGGACTGTTCTTCAAATTGAGTGGTCATGTACCTGTCTACCTGTACACTGTTGTCAGTACGATACACATAATATGCTGAACACAACATACCCGTAAACCCCTGAAACAAAACCCTCGTATGCGCCCCAATCATTAAATTAGGAAGGGTATCCGCAT
Organism: Aspergillus pseudoglaucus; assembly: GCA_039880875.1. NCBI lineage: Eukaryota > Fungi > Ascomycota > Eurotiomycetes > Eurotiales > Aspergillaceae > Aspergillus > Aspergillus pseudoglaucus. The sequence continues at coordinate 154,391 of JBDODC010000015.1, forward strand.
AACTGGGCCGCCGTAAAGACGTGGAGAAGCGACGGCTTGGCTTCAGCCTATGCCCCAGGGGCATCCGCGCGGGTAATGCATGGAATCCAGCCATTTTTATTGCTATCCTCTCAGATCAATTGTGTCTCAATCAAAACATATCCAGAATCACATTGAGTTGTAGAAGTACTCGTTGTCGGGGACCGGCACCGGAACATCCGACTACCTCTCCGCACTTCTTTTTCCGAGGCATAACACAAAAGGGTATGTATATAGGCGTTATGACAGTCCCAGTCACCTTACTGCTTATGTACATCCATTGCTCATCATGTGGATCGCCAAGAAGAGCACCGAATATATCCCAATTTCTAAATTCAAAAATAGAAACAGCAACCAGAGAATCAATGATTCTGGGCGTTCCAGAACGGCTCAGTATGAACCGTCATTTAAAACAGAGGGAGACTCCAACTGCGGGCGGGGTTTTCCTCTCCACTGACGACATTAACTTGTACAGAGTGTGCTACTATCATCAGAGACACAGATACAGAATACATCGGAAATATAGATATTGTTGAGATGGCTACTAAATCTACGCCTGTTAAGGGTATGTTAATGGATTACCTTCACCTACCTTGGCCTGTATCTGACAAACCGAAACAGACTCGGAGCTCCATTCCTCCCTCCGCCAACTCTCCCTCAACGACGAAGGCTCTATCAAAGATGTCTCTCGCCCAACCCCGAAGCCGAAACTTCCTGATGTGAAAACGACGAAAAACAAGGCTGAAGAAGTCGCAGACTCATGGGAAGACGAAGCCGATTCCGACGCGGACTCCGGACCACCCACCCCCACAGCTCCTACAAGCTCAAGCACCCAGAAAACAACGAAGCTAGACACCGGGTTGGACAATAACAATGAGAGTTACAATGATCAAGAAGGACCTCGCGACCCCCCACCAACCCCAATCTCCCCACAGATATCACAGCAGCAGCAGTCCTGGCCAGCGCCAGGCGGACGCGAAGCTCCCGTCTCCGCTCCCGCATATGGAAACCCCTCTGGGGCATCGCCACGATCCGCAGGTCCGGCGCGACGACCTGAGAAACAGACTGCTGTTGCAGGGAGGATGATTGCAGGGGCGCTGGGGATTCGGGCGCCGAAGAGGACGGAGGAGCAGAGGGCTTATGATCGGTCTGTGAAGGAGCAGGAGATTAAGAGGAGGAATCGGGAGAGGGAGGAAGCTGCTAAGGCCAGGGAGGAGGAGGAGAGGGCTAAGGCTGCGGTTTGGGATGGTTGATTTTTGGTTACGGTTCTTGTATATTTAGTTATGAGAATGTACTTTAAGTGATTATGTGTATTTTGCTTGGAGGTTGCTGAGCTGTAAATTGATGGTCTGGCTACGCATTGTTTATGGTAGCTAGTGTGGTAACACGTTACTGTATATTGTTCTACCACCAGAAGCACAGCAGTCTAACTAAAAACAGGTGAAGTAGAGCAGAGCAAACCGAATCAACCATAACCCGTGAACATTTAAATGTTCTCAAATATAATGCCTTTTGACTAAAACAAAGACAAAATCGAACTCCCAATCTAAGCAAAGCCTGATTGGACCATAAACACCGTTGCGCCAAATGCGAACGAAGACACAAGAAGAGATATCAATGACGCGAATATATGCATTCAAGCATCAACGTGAGCTCCACCAATCTGCTCCTGATGCACCTCCAGGGTATCGCCGTCTGCCATCTCGAGCTGTAACCATTTGTTAGCCACCGAAACCACAGAGCCTCAACGCGAGGGGTAGGATGCAGGGACGTACCGTGTCCGGAGTGTCCTCGGGCCGTACACGCGTGCCGTCGAAGAGGAAACGGACGGTAGACATCTGCTTGCCCTGGCGTTCGCAAAATGCGTCCATAAGCTTCTTCAGCTGTGTGGAGCGCTTGATTTTGAAGAAGACTTCGTTGTTGTTATCCGTAACCTTAATGTTAAGGTGTTCGACGGCAGCGGGGGGCTCGCTGGCGGGAGTCTGGTTGAAATCACCTTCAGCAGCCATATCTGCGGACGGTGAACGGTAGACTGGGATGTGTTTGTGGTATCTATTTGCGTTGAAGAGTTAGTTCTAGGATCGCACAAGGTCTGTCGCATAGTTTCGCGAATGGCGATAAGAGCAAGGGAAACGGTGATACTGGTACTTACGAGTTTCTGTTAATTAAGGTGACAGACAGAGAGGAGGTATGATGAGACGTGTAAGTGTGAGAAGAGAAGCGTTTTACATAGCAAAGAAGACGAAGGCAAACGGACGACCCCACCAAATGAAGAGAGGGCGGACAATCGTTTTTACGGGGTCGGCATATCATAGTGAAGAGACAGTATGAACGGAGCATTTATTCAACAACATCGCAGTAGCGCTGTGCTTTATTCTCATTGAACTGTTTCAAAAGGCACTTTTAACTGTGCTATTTACTGCTTCACTGTAATTCGACTATTCCCATTTGAAAAGTCCCCAGATTGATTTACCTCGACTTATTGCGTCATGGTAAGGACTGGATATAGTTACGGACGGCGTGACGATGCTGAATAGCTCCAGGGACTCAAAGAAGATCTGAAATACGACCCTCCATGCCATCCTTTAGCAGTATGTTGTGTCCTTGCTCCTCATATACGACTACCACGCTGACAATTGACCAGTGCGCTATTCAAGGTACACTCGCATACACCCAGCATTTCACAGGACAAACGACACTGACTCTACAGCCTGCCTGACAAAAAACTCGTACCGCGAAGACAAATGCCAAGCGCAAATCGATGCCCTATACGAATGCTGTAATGCCTTCTACCAGAAGGAAGGCGATGAGGGCAAGACCGTGAGCTGTCCGAAAGCAAGCCTGCTGCGATTGAAGATGAAGCAACGGGCGGAGGCACGAGGTTAACCTCTCGTTTATGCGAGAAAACGCTGTAACAATACTGTACATACTACAAACAATCTCCTGTGGATAGAATAGATGTAACAATTCCCTTGCAGTCCAACCCCCATGTTGAAAGTAAAGGGCTAGGCTAGTTGTGAGAACTGCCAGATTGCTATAAGACAATCGGAGCACGCAAAGAGGCCTTATAGACCTGAAAGAAGATTGAACTCTTCGTCCCGAGACTCTATTGATTGCCTATGGTTATAAGACATTTGTGGAAGAAGAAAAAGAAAAGTAAAAGGGAAAAATTTGCGGCGAAGATTTTTATGTCTCCCCCGATCAGCGCTAGTCTATGTTGGGGTTAGCGGCTCAACCGGACCGACCGCCCTGACGCGCTCCGTTCTCCGGGAAAGGATTATTTGGATTTCTGTCATAACAACCAGGCCGGAGATCAAGGCAGTTGTTCGCTGCTCTCATGGCTCCTTTTGCTGCGACCAGAGGTGCTGGCGGTTCATCCGCTGGCTTTGCGCCCATTAATGTTAGTTTTGTTGGTGTTGTGACAACTGGCGGTAGCTGACGTTTCGTTTCATTTTGCTTTTGTCTAGGCGAACCGGGAACGCAATGCCAATGACACTGAGATCATCGAAATCGACGATGGCAGTGACGAAGAAGAACCCATGAATGAAGACGAAGATGGTGAAGAGGAAGTGACTGGGGAGGACGAAATGGACGAGGATGAGGATGTGCCATACAGTGATGAAATCGAGGGAGAAGAAGAGGAGGAAGAGGAGGAAGAGGAGGATGAAGAGAGTGACCACTTCGCAGGGCAAGCGAATGGGATCAAATCCAGGGTGAATGGCTATGCGAAGGCTGCTGCTGAGGATTCTCGAGGTTCGTTGTGTTGTATTTGTAAATTGAATGGGAAAAAGAAGAAAGCTGATTTGGTTGGCTTAACTGTAGCAGGTGAAACGACTACCCCCGAACTCTTCACCTCTGCCGGTGCTCAGCAGGCATTACACCCCCTTCGTCGCACGGCTGATCGCGTAACGCGCCAAATCGAGGCATTCGCGGAGAAGCTGGATCGGTTCAAGCAAAAGGGCAACAGGTCCGATGACTTTGGACGCTTCCAGGCCGCCTACCAACTCGTGAAGAGCTACCAGACGTTTACGCAGGATGCTATTCAGGACATCTCCAAGCAATCTACGTTGAAGCGCGCCAAAATGGGATGGTCCGCTAGTCGAAACGAGACCGCAGCGCAGGACCCCAAGACCGAAGAGGAACTTCAACGACTACAATTGGAAGCGAATACCTGGCAGCTCCTCCTTAACCTTATCAGTATCGACAACCCGGCCGGTCATGAAATGGACAAGGAAGCGCAGGAGACGGCATTCCAGAAATTACACCGGTACTCGTCCGATCGCGAAGTCTGGGAGCAATTCCTCACCGTGGACCCCTATGCCCGTGAATGTGTGATAGTCATGAAATGGCTCGAACATACTGCCAAGACTCAGACTCAGGATATCGATTCGTTGATTGCCGATTTAGAGAAGCAGGCGGAGCGCGGACAGGGTCTCTGGGCACATGGCTGGCTTTACACTAAGGAGGCTATCAAGGGACAGAAGCGACTGCGGGCCTGGCCTCAACCTCTCGAGCCCAACGATCCTGGCATCACGATTTCGCTGTTGCGTTCGGACAAATCGGGGGCATTGATCACTCAGTTGGATCCTGATGCAATCACGAGGCAAAAACACCTACTTCAAAAGCAGGATCAGTTTCACGAACGAGCTACTTGGATGACTTGCTGGAAGATGGTGAGGCAGGGTGAGAGCTGGACAAAGATCAGGGAATGGGCACAAGAGCGCTTGGAGCATTGGCGGGCGGTCAGTCTCTGTGGTTCCAGTGTCGATAAGGATTCGCATGTTGGAAAGACTCCTGTGGACGATGGCACTACCCGCATGATGAACCTCCGGTCCTACGGGCCCTGGCAAGCTGCCTGCTCAGCCCTCGCGCACAACTCGACCTCGGAGGATTTCGAGCGTGCGGTGTACGCGTTGCTTTGCGGCGAGACGGAGGCGGCCTTCAAGGTCTGCCAAAACTATGACGACTACCTCTATGTCCACTTCAACAGCATCGTTCTCAGTCGTTACCAAGGATTCTGCAAACAGTTCCAGAGAAAACTTGCTTTCTCGCCCACCATGTCGGCCACCTTTGTGCCTGAGCCTGCTAGTTACAACGACACTAGCAAATTCTTGCAAGCTGCCAAGGGTAACGAACGCATTGGCGCTGAAGCACGGAATCCGTACCGTACTATTCAGGCAGTGATTCTGGGCCGTGAATATGACAGTTTCTTCCAGCGGTTAGCTTCGGCAGTCTCGCATGTGGCAAATAGCAAATCTGATGGCTCCAGCTATGTGCCTGAACTGTCATCCGTGCCAGTTGATGAGTCCCTGTTCATTGCCGCGCAGGATGAGGACTCCTTGAGAATTGCAACACACCTTTACCTTGTTGCGGATTCGATTGGCTACGTTCGCTCCGACACGCAATTCTTCGAAAACGTGTCTGTGAACGTGACTGGGTACATCTCGAACTTAGAAGAAAGAGACCTGTTCGACGTCATTCCTCTCTATGCATCGCTTCTGCCTCAGCACCTGGCGCACTCCGCCCTCGGCCAGATTCTGCTTCAAATTGTGGATCCGCGGGAGAGAAAGCAGCAAGTGCGACTTATGGAGAAACATGGGATCGATGCCGAAGCTGTATTCGAGGACCAGTGGGCGTGGGTTAGTAGCAGCGTCGAGGCAGTTGAACACTCGACGACCGTAAAACGATACCCTAAGGTCCTGCGGAGGTCTGACGGGTCACCGTACCTGGCGCCTGTGCGGAGGGATCTTATTGGAACATCTATCACGGAACTTGATGATTACATGATTCGCAGTCTGGAGTGGCTTCGGTACATTGACGGCCAGTGGGGTAAGATTTGCCTGCTGGGTGCTCAGTTGTATCGGAGATTTTTCAGTAAGTTTCTATCCCAGTCTCCAAAGTGAATTCTTCGCTAATGTTGATTAGCCTCCGGCAAGCTTGCCGCCGCTCGAGAGCTGAGTCGACGCATGAACCTGTCACATCTCTCACAAGAATCATTTGGATTTGACGTCGCTGAGTTCCCTATGGAAATGGAGGATGGTTCGGACGCGCCTACGCCGGAGCCTATGAGTCCGAGTAAGATCAGACTCCCTGGCTCTGCGCATAAGCGGAGTCGGTCAAATGGCTTTACGAATGGTGCCCAGCAAGGCATCTTGTACCAGCAGTCGCAGACGATGCGTGATCTGGAAGCTCTGATTCTCGCGTTCGATGCATTGGAGAACTTTGCCATGTTATGGGAGAAGCTTGACAAGTATGCTTACCTTTTTACATTTTACATTTTGTTTTTTATACAGTGTTTACAGTTTACTAATGTGACTAGGAACCGCCGGCGACGGGATACTGGTACGACCAAGAACCTTCGGGCGGAACTGCAGGAAGCGTTGGATGAAATCGGGTTGAACGTGGATGCCATTCTCGACGAGTGGCTCATCCCCGGCGACAATGGTATGCACCAAACCTCGACAATTCAGCTAGACATGCGCTAACAAACATAGAACCAAACATGTCCGAACTCGAAGAAATCCGCCAAACCTACATCCCAGAACTATTCCTCGACTACCACAACGCCCTGTACTACGCTGCGCACGTCCTCACCGGCGAAATCCTAGTCCAATGCATGAACCTAGGAATGCAAGTATCCGAGAACGAGCACCTAACGCGCAGCTTCGTCGGCGCTAAGCGCATGCGGGAGCTAGTCGACGCGTTGGCCGTATCCAGCAAGGCGATGGTGAACACGCATGCGGAGCCAGGGAAGAGGTTGCTTGGAGGTGAGACGCTGGGCATCTGGAATGTGCAGATGGAGTCGGAGGAGGGGGATGAGATTCGGATGGTGAGGTCGTGATACTTGCTTGGGCTGGGTTATTTAGCTAGGGTTGAATTGATATGGTGTCGGATGTATATTAGTACTATTATCTTCGTGGGATTTTGCTCATTGGTTTGATAATGGATGTATGGTCGTGGATTTGTATTTGTATTAGTGGCAACTACAGTAATCGTCACTACTTTCCCCCCTTTGAGGTCAAATACCCGTAGTTGACAAAAACAAATCTCTACATACAGAAATTGTTGTGCCTTTCCTGCATAATATCTCATCACGATGGACACGCCCGCGTGAGAACGCCTCAAACCCCTATGGCAGCAGCTAGTCTTCCAAAGGAAATCAGCACCACAGATAACCACCATGTCACAGGACTCGGAGAATTCAACATAAGCCACAAGGTTTAGATGAATTTCGAAGACAACACCCACAAATCACTTTTATTCCAGCCAATGGACCTACAAAAGTTAGATAAATACCCGTGGATCCCACGGAAGAAGAGGACCACCGATATCCGGAATATGAAAAGGAAGACAGAATCGATGAGCATACTAGTTGAATCCTGAGGTCATCGAACGTTGGGCATGTTTTGGTTCATTGAGGCCGAACCTTATTTCTCGTGCAGGAATGGTTGATTTCGAATATACTAGGGATTTAGAGAGACTCAGGTTTGGTTCCAGTGTCTTGATCACGGCGTAGTCCTTGAGGCTGACATCGTTCTAGTTGTGAAGATAATACCTTCTTCCTTGGAAAGGGACTGAATGGCTGCTACTCAACCCCAGCGTTCGCCTGACATAGTAGGATACTTCTAGAGTTAGTGGACGAGCCTAAGCTCAGCAGATACCCACATATATTCCTCACGGGCCACCAACCTGTCGTTGGAAAAGAGGACAGCATATTATATGGAGAGTTCCCATGTTTATTACTGCTATGCGGGGCAGAGCAAACCAAGTCGTGGTTAATATTACGGGCGATGATAAAGTAATGCCATCCCTCGGTGAAAGAAAGCAAGATGAGTTGCTATTCGATTACAAGATTTGACTCTTTAATGAGGAGAACTACAAAGTTCTCCTAATCTCTTTCGTTTGGCAAACTCCATGGACGACCTTTTCAAGCACATATGGATGGGGAAGTCCTGCGTATAAGCCAAATAAAGCTACATAGCTTCAAGGATAGACAGACTGCCCCGCTTGATTTGTTTGCGCGATACCTTTTGAGTTGTCCGACTATAGAAGGTGAATCATACAACATACGTGGGGATATAAAGCTGAATAACCATATGGATGGAAGACTCTTCCCCTGAGCAGGAGATAGCACCAACACGGTGAAGTTAGGGCTCGGTTTCGCAGAAAAATGGGATAGGTAGTATATCATACGGTCTGGTTGATACGGGAAAAGTTCTGCTAATACTTATTTGAAGCACGTCAAATGTACAATCCAAATTTCACACACAAAGCAATCAATTACCATGATGTCATCTCAACATAGTTCCTGTATAAAGCAGAGTACACGCTCTATACACAGTCACCACAGTGCAAACCCCAACAAAATGACCAACCCCATACCATCTTACGGCCTGACCCCCGTTCCCGCCTCCTCCCCCACCCTCCTCACCACCTCCCCCGGCCCACCCCAACACCCAACCGCCCTCCCCATAACCACCCTCCTAATCCCCTCAACCCCGCTAGCAACCCGCATAAACACCTACGCCCTGTCCAACCTCACCCCACAAACTTACAACCACTCCCGACGAGTATACCACTACGGCCTCGCGATAAAGTCCCACCGATTCCCGGAGTGGGAGTTCTCGGACGAGACGTATTACTGCGCGTGTATGTTACATGATATCGGGGCGACGGAGAGGAACTTAACATCTACGAGATTGAGTTTTGAGTTTGCGGGGGGGATTCTGGCGTTGAGGGTTTTGCAGAGTGGTAATCCAGGGACAGAGTTGGATGATGGTGGTGTAGATGTGGATGGGGACATTGATGCGGAGGAGCGGTTGGGTAAAAGAAGGGAGATAGCACCGCAGGATCAAGCAGAGAGAATTGCGGAGGCGATTATGAGACACCAGGATTTGTGCAAGAAGGGGAAAATCACCGCGTTGGGGCAGTTGCTTCAGTTGGCTACTATTCTAGGCACGTCCCGTCTCCTACTATGTACTCCATAAGAACTGCGGAATGGATACTGACAGGATGCTGAAGACAACACCGGCGCCCACGAATCCCTCATTCACCCATCTACCATTGAAGAGATTACGGGACACTTCCCCCGGATGAAATGGAGCTCGTGCTTTGCTGCTACTATTCAACGGGAGATCAGTCTTAAGCCTTGGGCGCATAGTACAGTCTTGGGGGAGGAGTTTCCGAAGAAAATATTGGAGAATACTCTTATGGCGCCGTATGAGTAGTAAAGATAGTTTGGTTAGTGTGCTAGAATTAATTTGATCAAGTACTGAGTAACATATTCGTGACTGGTCCGTAGGTATACAGAGAGAATAAATTTACTGTATACAGGATGCAATCCACGCAATTACATGAGCTGGAACGGCAGAAGTGAGCTTTGAGAAACATTCTTGAACACAGAGGGACATGAGATAATGGTAGTATTACCCCGTGATTAGTAGAGAGGCCGACACTCCAGAGGGTGGATGGTAACGTGCCCTAATTCTACTGTATTGGCTGTTTTCGACCGGTTTCTTATATAAACCATGCGACAATTACCATAACATACCGCAGTATATAATAGTCGAGCTTGATTTGGCCCGAAACTCGAATAACCAACCCTACTATTAGTTACCTTGATGTGCTAGTTATCCATGGTCCGATGTGTAGTGAATGAGCTCTACCAGTTAATTGTCTTGAGCCATCATCGAAAATTTCTTTGTGCCTACCACTCCCAGTCCAAGTGTTTCAACCTTTCTTTTACTTCGCTTTCATCTAACCTGTGCCCTGCCTGTCAGTTTCAGTCGTGGTCTATGTCTTGATTCATTCCTTGACTTCTGTATTGCTCTTCAGGATTTCTTCTTCCTTCCTCCCGGTTTTGAATTTTCTGTCCTTACCTCTCACAAACAATGGCGAGCACGTCGTTCAAGTTTTCCCGAACAACAGCAATGTGGGAGTCAATTGCTACCACGCTTGGCTTGGTCAACAAACCCCTGAGACTGCGAGCTTCGCTCCGCCTCAAATATTACGAAAGAACAATTTATTTTGTGTAGCACTGTCTGCGCACCCCTTGTGAGTCCTTGAGAGCCGATGCAATTCCGATCCCGCCACTTTTGACCTACGTGAAGAGGACTTAGTAAATGCACGGGAGATCCTCGATGCGGATCGTGAATACCGAAACTATTAGGCTCATTGAAACTGCTAAATGGAATTTCAAAGACCTAAATTAGTTCAGAGCCTCAGTGCGCCAACAACGGGTGGCCATTGAACCGCATCTGAACGCTGATTGTCATCTTGCTAAGGATGAAACGTGTGTTAATTCCAGTACGTTAAAGTCTTGAGCGCTCACCTGAATTTGGATTTGTCCTTGGACTTATGATAATTGGGGTATAGAAGATTTCTTACAGCAGAATTTCATTGTACTTGCTGAGGGAAGAGGATCCCAGATTCGTTGATATGATAGATGAACAACTCCAAGGGAGGATCACTCAAACCATCGGAATTTTGGTCATACATATGTAAAAGATACCATTGAATGTAGCATTCCCGCAGGTTGAGAAGTAGGAAGTCAGCCAATTGGTATGGATACTGGATTGCCCCGATGTTGATAATGAACAACGCACCGGTAAGGACAACCCCAGCCAAGCATAATACTGGCTCTCTGACTATTACAGACGGAGTTAGGCTTCTGGAAATGCATAAGGGCTGTGCTTATCATCATTTGAGCACAACCAAGAGTGGGTGCAATATCTGAAGGAAGGTATCAGGGCTTCAACATACCATCGACATGATTGTTCAAAACTTATGCATGAAATATTGCTACCAGATTAGTGTGTAATATTTCAAGGACAGGTCTATACATCGCTGATTCAACTCGAGAAGCCTAATCTACCTACAACGCGAGTATCAGATCATCAGTTTTCTATTTGCCCTAATCTTGATTTATTCGTCAGAAGCAGCAGCTATGACGTTTGACTGTAGCCCGTGTTCGGCCAAATCAGTAGGCGGTAAATACCGCAGGCGGCGTTCTGTCGGACTTAATCGGACTTAGCCTACTAGATTAAATCCGAACAGTGATGACCGTTATATAAATGTCCGCTTACGGTCGTAGCGCATCCTGCTCAACAAATTGCAACATCTCACACTATGGACATCCTCTATAACCAATTCTTCGAAACCCCTGCATACCCAGTCGCGACTTTCACCGGTCAGACTGTTATCGTCACCGGCTCCAATGTCGGACTCGGATTGGAAGCAGCGCGGCATTTTGCTCGTCTCGATGCGGCAAAAGTTATTCTCGCGGTTCGCAATGTCTCTGCCGGCCAAGAGGCCAAGCAGGATATTGAGGAATCAACCGGTCGGTCTGATGTATGTGAGGTGTGGGAACTAGATCTTGCTTCTTTCGAGTCCGTGAAGGCTTTCGCAGCGCGCGCCAGCACTCTGCCACGTCTGGATGTTGCCATAGAGAATGCCGGCATTGCGACGACCACATACACCAAATCCGAAGGACATGAGCGTACAATTACCATCAATGTGATCAGCACTTTTCTCCTTGCTCTGTTGCTTCTCCCAAAGCTCAAGGAGACTGCCAAGGAGATTCCATCTTCTACACCTCATATCTCGATCGTGTCGAGTGAGGTGCACTCGTGGGTCAAATTAGAGGAATGGAAAGCGGACCGGGTGTTTGACACCCTCAGCAATGAAGAAACCGCCAACATGCCGGAGCGCTACCCAGCATCCAAGTTACTAGAGATCCTAGTTGTCCGTCACATTGCACCTAAACTTGCGGGCTCCGGTGTTATCCTTAACATGCTTAACCCAGGTCTCTGTCATTCATCGCTCCAGCGGGAGAACATGTCCAATGCGTTTGCGAGGGTAGCAATCGGCATTGCCATGAGCATTTTCGCGCGAACCACAGAGGTTGGTAGTCGTACGCTTGTTGCTGCAGCTGCGGCTGGCCCGGAGACACATGGAGCGTATATGACGAACGGTAGAGAGGGGAATACAGCGCTGTCATCTTTTGTGAAGAGTGATGATGGCAGCAAGGCGCAGGAGAAAATTTGGAACGAATTGAGCGAGATCTTGGAGGGTATTCAACCAGGTGTCACTGCTGTGCTTTCTTAGTTAGCAGCACTGGAGATACATCTGGAGTGAGTATAGACACCGGTATCGTAGAGCTTTCCAGAGACCCTTGCTGACGCACTCAGGGAAAGGAAGATTTCTGGAACAGTAGGTGTATCCAATAGATTTTACCAAAAAGGGCGAGTGTCCATTTAGAGACTGAAGAGGAAATGAGGGAAATCGAGACATACTGACGTGCTTGCCTTAGTCATCTGTCTAGTCAATTTTATAATATCCTGCTTATTTTGACAACACTTCTTCTTTCTCAATGACTCTTTCTCTCCAGAGACTTCCATTTTATTTGACTGGGGTCTGCAACTCTCAGTCCGAAAGCATGGAATTTGCCGAATGCCACCAATGTCGAAGCAATCCGAATCCATCCACAGTTCGGACCGCCGGACCCAAGCAGACCACCAGAAGGAATTAATATCCCTCAGAAGTGAAATACCATGCTGTCTCGTTTGTCTGTCCCAATGTGTGCCCCTGTCTGGCGATCGCCAATGAGTGTACGGCGTACAGGTGACTGACCCTCCCCAGAGCTGAACCCAGGGGCCAAAGGGGAGGAGAGTCTCATACAGCCATTCGACTTTGAACATTCCACGAGCATCTTTCATGGCCCGCAAATGCCAACCCTGGCTATTGTCGGACAGGGTCCGGCCGCGCCAGTCACGCCGAGAATCGTATACGAGTTTCTGACGATCTCTCGAATCTGGTTAGGGAAGATCTGTTGTCTATCGCCATTGAGTGATGGACCCTACGTTCTCCGCGGAATTGAGACTGCCAGTGAGAAATCAACGATACAAACGAGGAATTGATATGTCAAGTTCATCCCAATGACCTACAACCTTGAACCGCGAAGCAAGCAATACGGACTTAGTCTTACGCTGAATTTGGTCCCCTGGTATTGGAATGAATGACCTTTCTACATTTGGTTTATGACAATTGAACAATCAAGCATGGTCCCGGAATTGCCCAGGGCCATAGCCACAAACCGTCCGACCCATTTCCATCTAGCCTTCTTGCGAGTCACTGAAACTACTGGCGCTGCCTTGGCGCTAATGTATAGAGTGCATCGACGTAATACTCGAAAAGGTTGCCTGTCGAGTTGCCTAACTTGCGGACGAAAAACAACTACTAAATTTAGCATTCCGGTGCCATCGTGATGGGAATCTACAAGCGAATTCGGGAAAGAATCCCGTACTTTGGGGTGGGGGTGCTGAACCCGCGGAATGGCTTGGCGAGAATAGCCCGCCAACTGTCTGGTTCATGGCGACCAATTGGCATCGTTCCTTTCAACTTTGTTACAGGCTGGACAAACCTTGATCTCAGGAAAAGCCTCCATGTTACTTTGCAATGCTTGCATTGGAGGATGGTGAACGGGATGAGCTAAGAATTGGAGGCTGGTCGACTGCCTTCTACTATTCTCTATTACTCTAGTGTTTGCTATATGCAAGAGAAGCACACCGCATTATCTTGGTTGAATTTCATCGGAACGTACCACCCTGGTGTGCCTGAAGATGTCAGCTCCACTACGATGGCTATCACATTGAGATCCCGCGTCAGAGACCCTGCAGAATGGACATTGTTCTGCCATCAATACGAGGGATCTTCAACAAATTCGCACCAATTGGAATAATCGACCCTTAATGCCAAGAGATGCAGGGCCATTTCTAGCCTTAACTGCACATTTCATAGTGTCATGAAATAAGTCCTAATCGATACAACGATCATCCTCCGCATGCCACTATCTTCGTATCTGGCGGTGATCGAAATCGAAACACGAACTTGGCGTCTTCTCCGAGGTCTGGGATTGAAACTTCACACTCTGCGGCTGTACTTTGTACTCTCCATCTTTCACGGGATAAGGAGGGCAGGGACGTCAAGATTCGAATATAAATACCCCCAACGTGTCCGTCTTCATCGACAACCATCCTCAGTTCCAATCTTCAAGACAACACCAGAACTTCAAACAACGAATCCTCAAATTTCTCTTCCTACAAGCAAAATGCAGCTCTCTACCATCCTCACCTTCACAGTCGCCCTCCTGGCTGGCCACGCCCTCGCCAGCCCCGAGCTTCAGAAGCGCACCACCTGCCAGGCCTGCAGCGTTGGCGGCTTTGAGGGTGGCGCTGCCTGCTGCTCTGCTCACGTATGTTTTCACCGCCACGAGCACGTTTATGGATGTATATTGACTGATGTGAATAGTGCGTTGCGCAGGGTAACATCCACGGTGGTCACTGCGATAAGGAGGAGTATGCTCCCCTCTCCCCCTTTTTTTTTTTTTTTTTCTCCCTCCCGCTTCCTGTTGGGTCGATATACGATTACTAACTTGATTATAGCTACTGCATTTGCAACTAGATGCCTGATTGGTGAATCGATGCATAAGAGACCCAGAGGTAGACGTTGAATGACGGATGTCTACTGCTATATTGGGATTTGTATCTACTATTAAATGATACGTCTACACAGGTTTTTGTCCAGACTTGACAGTGTAGTTGTGGTAATTAAAAGAAAACTTCCAAGAGACCGATTCGTACAATGACGAAGCACTTATATCCCTTTGTAGTTCTTATTCGAACACTTCAATCAGAGTATGCCTAAGGTTAATCCGCTCCTCAACCTTTCATCGCTTGGTGAAACTGTCTCGTCGCACCCTTTTGTCTTCTGCTAGAGCCCTTTTCTAAATTGTCACGATGACCTCTACAAACCACATCGTACGGAACTGCCTGGACATACAATACAGCCGGCTCGCAAACCCAGACAAAGCCCCTCTGGCGGATGATGGCCATCATATCAACAACAAAAGCATACCCAACATCCTCCACATACCGCAATTCGATTTCGAGCATTTAGACATCGAGACAGACCCGCTCATCCTGTCCGAAGCCATGCCTCTAAGCGAACTACGCAAGTCCCCTGTGGATCCCGATGAGATGAACGAGGGTCGTAGATCTATGGACTATCAAGATAGGCCTGATGATCTGCACTGGAATGCAAAGGCATGTGCAATGTGCGTCTGTAACTGTGGAGGATTGGACTGGTAGTGCAAGGGGAATTCCGGATCTTTGGGAGGCTAGGGGACTGCAGGAAGTTGGGATAGTAGGCTTGGTGTCTACAATCATATTAAATCTGATTTCAACTGCTCACTGCATATTGTCTTAGAATGTCGAACCTCTTCCTACTCAACCACGTCTTATATGGCTGTTACCCAGACACTAACCTCAGGTATTCACACAGTAGAATTCTCGAAACAGAAAGAGATCGCTCCCAGGGTACGCATACCCCCTTATGGTCATTTTAGGTTACAAGCCCTGCAAGCCCAAAGAAAACCATATCTATGAAGAACTACCACAGTCAGTCTGCGCCATGCAGAACCGTGCAAATGAGCCAAAGGCAGAAAATGAAGGAAAGGCAGATGAATTCTTCAACATAAACCAGAAGCTGCGGCTTCGCTATCATGATGAGTGTTGGTCCCCAAATGAGGTGCACTTTCCTGTTCCGTTGCTATCGTTCGTTAGTCCGCAGCATGGGCGGGTGTTTTATGCTTGGATGGATAAGGACCAGATGGTTATTAGATAGTCGAGGCTGCATAGCTTTGAGTGCAAGGAAAGTGCTCCACTTGGTTTGTTTACGAGGTTTCTTTTGAGTCTTCCGAAATTATAGAACCATGGAGTCAACATTCACATACCGCACTAAGTGGCATCATTGTACGAACTAATTTCCCATTTATCCCGCAAGCCATCCTTTGAGACTCTCAAGACATTACGAGCATCGTTGTCCTTGATCGGACATGACCAATAGTAGATCGCTACCCTTGTAAATGGAACGCACAGTTGCTGGCACTGCCTTGGGTAGAGCGCCCTCTCCTATTTGCTGTGTATATATTCTCTCTTATCTCCTATGCTTCAAGATACCTACATGATACTCACATCCACACCCAAGCCTCGAGTATCGAGTATCGAACATTGGTATGGCTACTATCCCCCGATTCTGCACCACAAAGGTGGCCGCAAGTGTACGGCACCCGGTCGTCATGCTAAGCAAAGACGTTGGGGATTGCTGCGGAGAGGGGTAGGGATCCGGTGGGGGGTGTTTTAATGCATCGTGCGAGGATATTGGAGGTTGTGTGTATACCAGCTGCGCTCTACTTTGTACGGAGTACTCCATGCTTGAATGCTATTTATCCATGACCTTTGACTTGGAGCAAACTCGTAGTATGATCAACGTCATGTATATCAAAAGTCAGTTCGATTACAGATTACAGAGTACAACATGCTCTACCCGTAATCAAAGCAACGCACTCTCGGATTTGTGGACAGAGAATATTTGTTCTTAGGGGCAGCCAGCCCAGACGCAGCCTCCACATCCCGGTGTGTGATTCGTCTTTAGTAGCCTCCGGATGCAGAATCTTATAGCGAGCACAAACTGACTGACGTGTTGCTTCACTGTCCAAGGTTTTGCTTATGCTTGTGCATATGGGCTGTGTTCACTAGTGGTCTGGTCATCTGGACCAAGCTCAAGCGCCGGGGAAAGCATCTACGGGGTTCTCTTCTGAGATGTGCAGTCACGACTGCTTCTCTTGGTAATGCCACCACACGCATTACTTGCCACAGAATTGGGACTCCGTACATATTGAATAGGCTTGCAATGCCTACAATAACGCGAGACTAACAAAGCCACAAACAATACAAGACATACTATGCTCCTTGTATGTGCTTGCCGGCTGCACGGAATGCCATCTTCCGTCTCCCCGATTCCCGCCATGACAGTCGCAACCATGTAATCCATCCCAGGGGCAGAAGCAAGAAGCCTTCACAAGACCTAACTTCTTCGCTACGACTGAAGCGCAGCGAGGAGCTCAGTGGCATAAACACGGGGTCGGGCATACAAACACCCTTGCATCGGACAGCACTGCAGGAAATGCATACGGCTCAATGAATGTATTCACATATTCTCCGGATGTTTATCAGTAGCCAAGTTTTTCTTGATTGAGCTAATGATATCATGACAGGCCCTCGGCCAGGGTGGCTTAGACTGATGGACAGAGCACTCTGAGTACAATCGAGTGGTACTCTCGATGTTGATGCTCTGGTATTTGCAAGCATAAAGTGCATTCGGAGTACAAATGCTGGATGTAACCTGAACATAATTAAAGTTCAGTGGGTCCCGCTAGTGGTGGCTGTGTAGATCGGCGCTTATGTAATGATTGTGTCAGTACAGAGCATATTTAATGAACTACAAGTACAGAGCCGTGCGAGAGTACAGAGTACAAATAGAGGACATGGACTGAGTACAGAACTACACAGAGTATTCCACATAGAGTATAGTAAGCGGAGAGTGACAGATGATGTCTCATTTTAAATCAAGAAATCTAAGTGGTGGTTTAATAATGAAAAATGTGAGAGAAAAGGAGGCATTGAGGCAGTGCAAGCGCCAAGCATCAAACGTCGAAACCCGGGTTGGGCAGGTCGCCGGAACTGGCTGGAGCTGTGCGTATTCGTCGCTTCCTTAGCACGGCGCGTAGCGCTCTACAGTAACCTCACTGTAGAGCAAGCGGTGATATTCAAGAGATTTAACGCGATGCTTATATCCAAGTCTAAAGTGAGCAATTGTGTAGTGCTGTATACTGCAGCTGTAATACCGTTACCCGTCTGTGGTCTGGACTACTTATGTGGGGCCCATGCGGCTCGGGATCGTCTATTATTGGTGGAATAGCAAACAGGGTCAGTTACCTATGGTAATGTAATTACACGATTGACTTCAGAAGCCGTCACAACCTGCTTTCTCTCTCGGTCTGAGCTACCCCCATAGCTTCACTTTTTACTCTACCTTATTGTCACTTTGTCGGTGTGCTTTGGGCAGGTTAAACCCCCGGAAGATCTTCTGTCTGACTTTGCTAGACTGCCCGCCGTCGATTCCTTGTTCTCACAGTCCAGCACACAATCTCGCCCAACAATCCTCCTCACTTTCCTCTTTGAACCCGACGGACAACGAAACGCGCTGCTCGTCTGAATTGCTGCTCTGTGCGTCGACTACCATTCGCCAGTGCTTCTCAGTCGACGCTCGATTCAGTTGCCGCCTCTCAGCGCTTCATCGACGTGGGTCGTTTTAAAAAACCAGCGTCATTCCCCGGCCAGCTGGCTTCCGTTTCTGTTTCTTTTCAACGCTCTCCCCAGCCGCCACACAACAGGCAAATTTCTGAATTTTGGTGCTCGGACGATCTATGCGGGCTTTCGGTTGTCTGAATATTATTACTCCGGTTGTGCGGACTGCGATGGCCGGGTAAAAAGGGAAACGCCGTCCATATACGAAAAACACTACCTTGCCATATGGAATACCTGCCTGAGGACGACATCCTTTGCTAACCATCGACTGTAATACGGCCAATTCGATCGGATATATACCCTATGACAGGCCGTTCGACTACCTGATTCGTTGAACACCCTCTCCCAGGAACCCGCCGCATTCTTAACCTGATATCAATTATCCCTTCCGCTCCCGTTTAGTCGTCCTCCTTCCCTTTCCTGGAAGAGTCATCCCTTGGTCGATCATGCCCGAACCCTCAAATTCCAACCCAGACCCGGAGGATTCCAGACCACCCAATCCTCTGCGCCGGGAACGGGCCCCGACCATCACCATCGACACCTCTGCCGTAACCCCAGACAGCCCTCAGCCTCCGCAGGTTCAACCAAGTGCTCCTCAGCCATCCTTGCGAGTGTCGACAGGCAATGTGGACAATTCCGACACCAGTGCGCTTTTGAACAACGGCAGTGTTTCTCCTTCGGACGGCCCGCCATCGTCCATTCGCTCGTTCACCTCGTCTGAACCGCGAGAGCACGATAGCCGTCCAACGTCCCCCCACAACTTTTCCTCGCCTGCCTCCAAGATGACGGAAAGCATGCAGCACTCAAACTACCTGGCTGTCCCCGGCGCCAGGTCCCGCGGCAACTCCATTGAGTCCGAGGACACCAGTCCCTCTACCAGCTCGTACGGTGGGGACACCTATGTTCCCGATCGATCCCAGAACTCCCGCTCTGATCTGACCAAGGATACCCTCGAGAGCGATGAAGATGCTCTTAAGCCTGAACCCGGCCACGAAGGCGAATTCGACGTGGACGATAACAGCTTTGCCTTCTCGCCAGGCCAGCTAAACAAGCTGCTGAACCCCAAAAACCTTGGCGCTTTTCACGCTGTGGGTGGCTTGCGTGGTCTCGAAAAGGGTTTGCGCACTGACCTCGCTAGCGGACTGAGCGTGGACGAATCGACTCTGGAAGGGACGGTGGGTTTTGAAGAGGCGACGGCGGCGGCGGCGGCGGCGGCGGCAGCTGACTCTCCAACATCGTTACCCAAGTCGGGTGCTCAGGTCCAGCAGCAGCAAGTTTCCAGACCCGGGTCATCCAAGTCAAATGACGAGTCGTACGCGGAGCGTAAGCGCATCTACGGGCCTAACAGACTTCCCGAGAGAAAAGCGAAAAGTATCTTCGAACTGGCATGGATTGCGTACAACGACAAGGTCTTGATTCTGCTGACTATTGCCGCTATCATTTCGCTTGCACTCGGTATTTACCAGTCTATCACTGCTACTGACGGCGAGGCACGAGTGCAATGGGTCGAAGGTGTGGCCATCATCGTTGCCATTTTGATTGTGGTTATTGTTGGTGCGGCCAATGACTGGCAGAAGGAACGCCAGTTTGTGAAATTGAACAAGAAGAAGGATGATCGCTATGTCAAAGTGAGCCGGTCCGGAAAGACGGCGGAGATCTCCATCTTCGATGTCCAGGTGGGTGAAGTTATGCACCTGGAGCCAGGTGATTTGATTCCCGTTGATGGCATCTTCATCGGTGGTCACAATGTCAAGTGTGACGAGTCGTCTGCAACAGGTGAATCGGATCTATTGCACAAGACCAGTGGTAACGACGTCTATCGCGCAATCGAGGATAATGAGAGTCTCAAGAAGATGGATCCATTTATCATCTCTGGCTCCAAGGTGTCTGAAGGTGTTGGTACTTTCCTCGTGACCGCTGTCGGTGTGCATTCGAGCTACGGAAAGACGATGATGTCTCTCCAAGACGAGGGTCAGACTACGCCTTTGCAATCCAAGCTTAACGTGCTCGCGGAATACATCGCCAAACTCGGTCTGGCATCGGGTTTGCTGTTGTTCGTCGTTCTTTTTATCAAGTTCCTCACTCAGTTGGGGGAATATGAGACCGCCGACGAGAAGGGTCAAGCTTTCCTGCGGATCTTCATCGTTGCTGTGACGGTTGTTGTTGTCGCTGTGCCCGAAGGCTTGCCTCTGGCTGTCACTTTGGCACTGGCCTTTGCCACGACACGTATGTTAAAGGATAACAACTTGGTCCGTCTGCTGCGAGCTTGCGAGACCATGGGTAATGCGACGACCATTTGTTCTGATAAGACAGGGACACTCACGGAGAACAAAATGTCCGCCGTTTCAGCTACTTTGGGAAGCAAGTTGAAGTTTGGAGAAAAATCTCAGAAGGATGGACTGAACGCCGACAATGCAGACAACGATGAGCAGAGCTCAAGTGGATTGCCGAATGACATGTCGCCTTCGGAATTTGCGTCTAGTATTTCCGCTCCCGCCAAGGACCTCCTGCTTCAATCTATCGTGCTCAACTCTACTGCTTTTGAGGGTGACCACGAAGACGGAGGAACGACTTTCGTCGGATCCAAGACGGAAACTGCTTTGCTTGGGTTTGCGCGGACGTATCTTGGCATGGGACCACTGGGTGAGGCAAGGTCTAACGCGAAAATTGTCCAAATGGTCCCGTTCGATTCGAGTCGCAAATGCATGGCCGTGATAATCAAATTGGGTGATGGAAAGTATCGGATGTTGGTCAAGGGTGCGTCGGAAGTTTTGGCGTCCAAGGCAACTCGTATCGTCCGTGATCCGACAAGAGACATTACCGAAGTGCCAATGTCCGAGGAGGACCGTTCGACCTTGGATAATATCATGATGAAATACGCCTCTCGTTCGCTACGACCCATCGGAATGCTGTACCGTGACTACGAACAGTGGCCACCCCGTGGGGCGCCAATGGAGGAAGACCGCAAGACCGTTAACTTCGACCAGATCTTCAAGGACATGACCATGTTTGGCGTCTTTGGTATTCAGGACCCTCTACGTCCTGGTGTCGCAGAGGCTGTGCACCAATGTCAAAAAGCTGGTGTCTTTGTGCGAATGGTTACTGGTGACAACCTCATGACAGCTAAGGCTATCGCGCAGGAGTGTGGCATTTTCACCGCGGGAGGTATCGCTATCGAAGGTCCCAAGTTCCGCCAGCTCAGCACTCGTCAAATGAACCAGATCATTCCCCGTTTGCAGGTCGTTGCTCGATCTAGTCCCGATGACAAGAAGATTTTGGTTTCCCGGCTCAAGGCTCTTGGTGAGACCGTTGCTGTTACGGGTGATGGTACCAATGATGCCCAGGCATTGAAGACGGCTGATGTTGGTTTCTCGATGGGTATCACTGGAACGGAAGTGGCCAAGGAGGCGTCTGATATTATTCTGATGGACGATAACTTCGCTTCGATTGTCAAGGCTATGTCTTGGGGTCGTACCGTCAATGATGCCGTGAAGAAATTCTTGCAGGTATGGATTTCTCTCCAAATCTCGTTTTGTTCTTAACGCTGACATATCTTGTAGTTCCAACTTACAGTCAACATCACTGCTGTCCTTCTCACGTTTATCTCTGCAGTCGCTAATAAGAAAGAGGAATCTGTTCTTACAGCCGTGCAGCTGTTGTGGGTTAACCTGATTATGGATACCTTCGCTGCTCTTGCATTGGCAACCGATCCCCCGTCTCCCCATCTGCTCAACCGCAGGCCCGAACCGAAGTCCGCGCCCCTCATCAATCTATCAATGTGGAAGATGATGATTGGACAAAGTATTTATCAACTGGTTGTCACGCTTGTTCTGAACTTTGCTGGAAAGTCAATCTTTGGCTACAAGACCAAACACGAAACGGACGAGCTCGAGACCATCGTGTTCAATACTTTTGTCTGGATGCAGATCTTCAACCAGTGGAACTCTCGTCGCATTGATAACGGTTTCAACATCTTTGATGGCATTTTCCGCAACAGATGGTTTATGGCTATTCAGCTTATTATCGTCGGTGGTCAGGTTTTGATCATCTTCGTTGGTGGACAAGCCTTTTCGGTTCAGCGTCTCACTGGTCCCCAATGGGGTGTTTCGCTTGTTCTGGGTGTGATATCTATGCCGATTGCTGTCATTATCAGGTTAATCCCGGATGAGTTCGTTGCCAGATTGATTCCGACATTCTGGCACCGGAAAAAGGGCCCCGAGCTCATGATCTCCGATACTGAAGACCAGAGGCGATTCCAGTGGAATCCAGCCTTGGAGGAAATCCGCGACCAGCTGAAGTTCATCAAGACGCTCCGTGGAGGTCGCTTACACCACCTGAAGCACAAGCTCCAACACCCACAAGAACTCCTCCCGCGCTCCCGCAGCGGTTCACGATCTCGCGAAGACTCACCACCTTCAACCCCCACCGGTGAAAACAGTAACGGCTCACTGTCTCCCCAACCACCGCCCAGTCCCGATTCCCGCTCTCGCCGCCGAACTCGCTCCCGCTCCAGCTCTGCCTTTGGCCCTGCCGCCGCGATGGCTGGTGTTGTTGCAGGTAGTATCGCTGGTTGGTCTCCCATCGAACGCCCACCCGAGGAAACCGAGGCCATCAAGTTTACCAAGGATGCGCCACATCGCGGACTTAACCAGCAGCAGGGCATCGAGATCCATCCCGAGACTGCGGCGGATGATCAGGTTTTGGGGGAATTCAACGCTACGTCGACTACGCCCCCAAGTCAGAACCCAGATTTGATCCCGTTCTTTGAACATGCACCACCTGCACGCGCGCCGTCCAGTCGGAGTAACAGGTCGCGATCAAGGTCTAGCCAAGGCTAGTCGCTGTTCTGGTGCATCACTGAACGTTTCCTTCTCTGTGAAATATTTTCTCTTCTTACCCTCTTTCACTTGCTCTATCTTTGCCCGTGGCCAGACCAGCTACCACTATGTTTCATAATCGCTTTTCCTTTTCCCCCCCTTCTTTTTTCCCTTTCCTACGGGTTTACAGGATAGGACAGGCGTTTTCACTTGTGAAAAGTCCATGTACTCTTTTATTTTATTTTTTTTTTAAATTATTGTTTGCTCTTTCTGTTGATATAGACATTCCTTTGCATTGGGTTGGGTTGGCTGGCGTTTTTATACACTGTTTATACTTAATCAGACTTGGTATGCTATCTCATTGTCTTGAGTGTACGGTTAAGGCTCTTTGGCTTGTTCTTTAGAATAATGAAGCGAGCGTATACAATAGTTACTTGACGTCTCAATTAGTTGCATCTTAGTCAAATTGGCTGCAATGGTTTCCCTGATGGTCCAATGGCATCACCATATTTCGCAAAATCTAATACACTCTACAATGAGCGCGTCAAGATGGCGAAAGCATCCGGGTTGCCGCAGCAGATTGATTGAGCAGAGAGTGTGGCTGTACTTGAAAGTCGACGATCATAATTGGTCTCGGAGCTTTCGGTTCCAGATTGGTCTTGGTACCAGTGTAAATGAAGCGTTTAAAATGGATGTAGATATCTAAGTTTATAGATCCAAGCGTACATACTAAGCGGCTGTTTTCATGATGGGGGGAGTTGCAATGAAATCGAACCGTGGTAACAAAGTTTTATACATAATATTTATCGACAGTGGTGCTAAGACGCTACACCGAAGACATTGATTGTCCAAAGACTACACCGGATCATCTCCCCATCCCCCTCAAATGCCAATTCCCCGGACCCCCAAGTCCGAGACACGAGACCGTGGCATATACCACGGCTTCAGTCTCGAGCGAAGACAGGACCTCGTAGTCGGAAAGGTAGAAGCCGTGGATGGTTAGGATTTCGTTGACGCGGACGTCTTCTTTGTGGGGGTTCGCGCTTGATTTCGCCTCAACGTCCCCCTTTGCCTTGGCCAACAGACTGAGTACACAGAGTATCCGCGGCGCACCAACGAGGGTAATAAGTTTGAGAAGAATATCCCGGAAACAAACTGAGATGCGTGACTTTTGCTCTTCTATTTGGAACTCTGAATACTTAGTGGTAAGGTGGATGTAAAACGAGGCGAGAAGGTCGGTGTCGGGGGAACTTGCTAGGGTTGCGGCCTGTGATGATGTTGGTTAGGAGGCTATGATGGAGAGGATGGTGATGATACTTACTGTAACCCACACCCAGGCGTCCTTGCTAATTTTCATCAGGGACGAGAGATCTTACCGATTGGCAGAGATTTGTCCAGTCCTAGGCTGTTTTAGAGGGTGACATTGTGCAGGCGAATATAAACAATGCTTGTTAGAATTCAGATTGAGTCGAATTTTCGTTGGGTATTATAGTTCAAGAGATACTGGTAAATAAAGATGCGAGCAAAGACATAAATCAGGATATAAGCCAAATCGCAACGTTATCCAAGAGGCAAGCCAAAATATGAAACGAAATGTAAACAAAGGCGCAACCTCATCCAAGAGATAAGTGTAATATGTCATGATCCTGCATTGCATTGCATACCTCCTGGAATACCTCAAGCTATCTGTGTCCCAGTTAGGTGCAATTTTGCGCTCTACGTAGAGATCTCACAGGGTTAAAGTTAGGTCATTCTAGGTTCTATTAGGGCTCAAAGCCCTTGCCCATTGGAAACGATCGTTGTAGCTACAATGGAGGAGTGTGCATTAGCCAGGTGGGAAGACAAAGAGGAAGGACGAGAAGAGAAATACACTTACACGATTCCAGTGTTCAAATTCTACAAAAGATCTTTAAATTTTCCTGACTACGGTAGAACGCCACAGTTGACACAATCCCTATTCATTGGAGAGGTACATATTAGTGAGAAGAACCACCACACCACATTGAACGGGAAGAACTTACTTCCATGAAGCCTGGGATACAGTTCTCATTTGCGCTTGGATTGCCGCAGATGAACTCCAATACTCTAAGACCAGTTGATTGTCCTCGGTAACATATCCGAATAGAATGGTCTCTGGCAGATGCTCAACACGTGGATTATCCAACCACCAGGGATAATACCGTCTCCCTGCTCCTCAAATTTATAGCTGTGTAGGGGAGAATAAACATGCAGTCGTAGGCGACTAGTTTCCTTGTGGATGCAACGCTATATTACTCCAAGGAGGGGAGATCCAAAGTGGTTTGGGTTCGTCTATATCGAGGGGGCACAGCTCTGTATCGCACTATATAACTCTAAATAGAGTTAGTGTTGGCTGACTATGGTGTCTAAATCTGACAACGGCCTTGATTCCTTGAACAGAATAGAGGAGAAACGTACTGCATCATCATTCTCATTTTTATCTCTGTGTTGTTGGCATCCCTACAGAGAAATACTAAGTAGACCATGAAGCTGAGCCATAGGCTTCGTATTTATACTTGTCCTGTTGATAGACTTCTTCACTCAACTTCTTAAACAATGTCCATGTTGATGATTGTGGATCTCAAAGCTGATATTTTTTCCAAGAAAGGAAGGTGCCGAAAGGAAGCATTTTACTGGAATCTTGAATCTTTGCATTTAAGCGTAGTGACTTGGGATATATTTATACTCAAATATGTTACGTTAACCCGTTTGGGAAGCCCTGCTACGGTGGCCATCTACACGTATTATATGATGTATATAGACAGTAGTCTTCCATTTATACTGCGATTGATATGGTAACGCCCATTTATCAACAACCTAATTTTACAAAATGTCATTATTTCAGTAGGGAGAAGAGGGACACGTAGGCGTGGTCGTGAGTTCTTGTACAGTAACCCTAAGATCTACACACGCTGTTCTGCTTCACCGAGTTTATAGCTAATCGTAAATCTCTAGAATCCTTGTTCACTCTACACGGTCCGAATACAAGCTCCATAAGGTAAATTGTATATCACGCCAAGGCCCATTAGGGACCGAATCCCGAGTTGCTTCAAACAGATCAATGTAACTACAGTTAAACAAGTTACGCTAGTGTTTCTGGACACTTGGTAAGCGAGAGGAGGGCGCTTACATTTTCTCGATGCTGGATCCCGGGAATGATTCTCAAGATCTCCACTGTGTTAGAAAGCTAGCTTTGATATAGGCCCTATTTATGTTAGTAAGATACTGAAACTAGACCAAAGATAGGATGCAAGGACATACTCCTATGCAGCCCGAAAAGCCTCACTGATTTCTTTCCGGATTGGATCAGGCGCAGACAGATATGCAGAGATTCGAGTATCATCCTCAAATATACCCAGGTTAAATAACGTCTGGTACATGATCAATCAACATATGGACTATCCAGCCACCAGTAACATAGTCACTATCTTCCCATTCTTCGAGTTTGTAGCTGCACAACATAATTGCAGATGTGCATCCATGAGATGCGAGGCTTTTCTGGATTTAAACTCGTAGTCTAATGGGCTTGGAAGGGATTGGGTGGCTTGACTTCGTCTGTCACTAGGGGGATAGATTTCTGTGCCGGCATATGGAACCCTGCTTAAACTTAGCACTGTGCTGATCAATCCAAGTCGTGGTCTTGCAGTTGATGCTATTCCCAAGCTCATATCTCACCACTTTGGAATAGTCACGTCCCAAAAAGAACAAGGAAGAGACCTACTGCATCATAACCGTCATCTTCATGACTTGCCCTAGATCATCTATATTTCTGCAGATAAACACGGCAACAGAGCGAGAAGCTGGACCAAGAGTTTCAAAGCTCCACTCGCTTTGCTGATAAGCCTCCTCATTCGGCTTTTGAATGATAATATTCATGTTGGAAGCCGTGGACTGTCAAACGTGACTTTTGTCCCAAGAAAAGACTGGGGTAAAGAATACCTTTTCTGACATCTCCGGCGATGAGATGGCGGAGAGAACAGGGCGGCCACCTTTGTAGTTTCGAACTCCTGGCTACTGGATAACGGCGACTTTATCAACATGCACGTTGGCCTCGGTCACCCTATAAGGCCCCAATTCGTCCATTGGGCTATCTATCGTTATTATACGTGGAAAGCACATTTTGGCAACTTTGACTAATCTTAATTTAAATATGATTGTAATGCATCACTCTTTATCTATCTGTATATAGAACTATACACTTATTTTATCGACAAAACTAGTGTAGTTGAGCATTTTATGCGCCAGTGCTGCTGGGCATTCCACTCGCAGACATACTTCCACTAGGCGCACCACCAGAACCATCACCGCCACCACCACCGCCCATAGCCTTGCTATCAGCATTGGCGTACCCGCCGTTCTTCCCCAGATAGGCTGCAATGCTATAATAGTCGTTATCCGTATAATCCGCCGTCGCATTGACACCGATTTGAATCCACGCAAACAACCCATCCTCAATCTTCTCGCCCAGATACACATACTCCGGGAACGGATCGTAAGCTGCACTAGCCTGCTCGATACTCCACATGTCTTCGTCGTTGGAGACAATGTCCTGCGTGTTCGTGTTGTAGGGGTATGTGGCCTCGACGGCGGAGCGGAGGTCTTCGGGCCAGAAGAGTTGGCCGTTTTGGGCGATGCTGCCGGTGCCTGCTTGAAGAGTGTTGTTGGGGAGGAGGGTGGCGTTGAGATGGGTGAGGAGGTGGGTGTGGATGGCGCGGCCGGAGTAGTGGCCGGGGAAGATAGTGTCGAAGTTGACAAGGCCGTCGTGGTTGGTGCGTTGGATGCCGCGTAGGTAGGTCGAGTTATAGCCATCCTCGGCGTAGTTCCCTGAGGTGGAGATTCCGCTGTTTCCATCAGCACCTGTACTTGTAGCTAAGGGAGAGAGGGTAGGGTGTACCTGTAGACACCAGTAGCATTGGCCTGCCAGATATCAACAAACGCGCCCTCGACGGGACGGCAGCTATTGATATCAATGTACTGCAATTCGAGGTACAGATCGACACCATCCGAGTATTTCTCCTCCTTGACATTCTGGCGAATCGTCTCGCCCCAAACATAGTACGGTCCATCCGTAATGGTCGGGGTCAAGATGCAGCTGGTGTTCGCACCGAAGATGATATCTTCAGGCATGTAGGGGCTGTAGCCCACCACATTGGTCTTGTTGTGTTCGACGGTTTCCCATTTCTGGAGTTCCGCGAGGGTGCGGCGGGAGTGTTGCGATTCTATTCATTTCGTTAGTATTTCGTTTTCGGAGACGGAAGGGAGCAAGAGTGGAGGGAGCGCATACTGGTAGAAATCCCGCGCTTCTCACGCAAAGCATTGACACGCTCCGCACGACGGTGAACGTTCTTCTTGTTCAGGTGGCGGGCTTCAAGGGAAGTCGAGCAGCTGTCGAGAGCCCGCTTGCCCATGTGCGCAAAGGCATCACGGGCGTGGATCTCCCGCTTCAGGACGTGCGGGTCATGTTTCTCCCCAGGATGGGCGAGGATTGGGGTTGCGAGAGCAGCGAGAAGAAGCTTTGAGAAATGCATATTGCCTTGTTCTGACCTTTGGTGTTGATCTCAAGTCATTGCAGAACGGGTCCCTCCATTTATATCCTCGCCTGAGAATGGCATTTGAGAGAACAGGCCGCGTCTATCATGACGAGTACCCTCTTCCCATCCAAACAAGCCACTGGGACGCCAATCAACTGGTGTTTTGCCTGGTTCCGCGCTATACAAGCAATTTCTTGGCATCTAGTTTTAATTCCGCTTACTCAGCGCGGAGCGGAATCCGATGTGCTTCCGAGCGGATGCCATTTGCGAATCGGGCCGACATGATTCGCCGATGTTTTGGCAGGGCCGCGTGGCCGATAGATTGTTTAGAAGATTCTTTCTGCATGCGGTGATTTCACCGGCCAGCCCTGTCAGTTACTGTGGACAGGACTGCGTGGGAGTGCTTGTATTCGAGTTGGTTTGATTGGTTGTGTATTTAGGGTGCCTGGGTTGGTGCTAAAACAGAACGGATTAGGGTACGTACGACTAATTTGAGGTTTATTTGCGGTCTGGTTAGTGTCGTTGACATGCATTTCTTGATCGAAGAGTCCGTTCGAATGAGGCCTAACCGGGGCAGTCCATGGAGCATCCCGATATACCTGCTATTAAAGCCATATCACAGCCTAACTAACAGCAACAACAATTCCCAGTAAATACATACCCCCTTGAATCTACCAACACTAATACAACCGCCCGTTATCTGCCTCCCTCCCCTTCGGCGTAATCCCAGACCTCCTCTTGAACACCCTACACGCAACTCTAGCTCCATCCACAACCCACCTAACTGGCGTCGTCGGATTATAGTGCTTCACCCGGAACATGTAATACAGCGCCACAGTTCCGAAGATGTTAAATCCGATGTATGCCCAGCCTATGCCCCAGTTGCGCCAGCGGTCGCCGTACGCTATTCGTATTCAGCTGTCAGAGAATGCTGGTATAGATGTGAGAAGGAGAGAGGAGAAGACTTACAGATATTGCTGCCAGCGAGGTACTGATCCGCATTCTGTAACTGGCAGAATTGGCAGTTCTGTGTGGCGGTTGGGTTGTACAACTGGCCGGGGCTGTAGTCCAGGTATGTGCTCAGGTAGTCGGCGCAAGTCATCCCAGACGGGGGATTAAACACGCTCAACTCCTCACTCGCGCATTGAATAGCCCGTCCATGTAACCCCGTCGCCGTAATTCCAGCAATCAAATAAGTCAGCGGCGAAACCCGATACATAAAGATCCAGAAACCCGGCAACGCATCCGGCGGCTGCATCACACCATTAAACACCAAAGTCAGCATAAACATCAACGTCGCAATAGTACCTCCCGTCTCAGCATCCGGCAGCGCCGCGATAACAAGCGAAGCAAACGTCGAAGTGAACATGTAGAACTGGATGACAAAGAGGAGCATGAGGCCCTGACGGTGGCTTGCTTGGCTGGCGCCGTAGATGGGGTAGTAGTAGCATGCCCAGGCGATGATTCCGGCGAGTACTTGGTAGGGGATTTCGACGAGAACGTTGGCGATCAGGAACGCAGCCCAGGAGTAGGCTTTTGAGGGTCGTTCGCGGACTTCGTAGAGGGAGCGTTGGACGACGAATTTGGGCATAATTCTGTAACTGTTAGACTGTTTATCGGAGAATAGTTGGCGATAACTTACTGTTGGACCAGAGTTGAGAATATAGACGTAAGCATAAAAGCACTGAAAAGAACGGACTGAAATCCTATAAGCGAGCTATCAGGCTTGAAGAAAGTAAACCCAATAAACAGCGACGACGCTGTAGCAAGAATAAGCTTGGCCCAAACATAAGACGGTTCACGCCAATACTGCTGGAACACACGATGAGTGACATGCCACAGCTGGTTGGTAAAGGGCATAGCATATTCCGCGTGTTCGACAGAACCGTCATCGTTGAATGCTGAAGACCGCTCTTCATGGATTTTGTCAAGTTCGTCTTGCACCTCTTTTGCTTGTTGGCTGTCGTTCCAGACCGATGGCCAGTCCTGGTTGGATTTTCCAGAGGCGCCTGCTCCGATGATTTCGAGGATGTATTCGGCGGGCTGTTCTGTCAGCGCCTCTCTCAACAGGTGTAGCGTGTAGACTTACGTTCTCGGATGATCCGCATTCTCTCGCTCCATTACTCTCAAAGTAATCGAGCAACGCCCTCGAATCCTTCCCGATATCACCGAAATACACAGTCCGTCCTCCCTTTGCCAAGAAAAGCAGCCGGTCGAACTCTTGAAATAACAACGCACTGGGCTGGTGAATGGTAGAAAGAACAGCCTGACCATGGTCCGCAAGCTTCCGCAGGAAGGCACAGATAGCCCATGAACTCTGAGAATCCAAACCACTAGTGGGTTCATCAAGGAAGATCAACAACGCAGGCTTTGCAGCGAGCTCAACACCAATTGTCAATAGTTTTCGCTGTTCCACGTTCAAACCCTCACCCGGACTTCCGACAATCGCATCGGCAAATTCCTGCATGCTCAGCATCTCAATCACCTCTTCAACATACTTGTACTTCTCGCTTTTTGATACAGTCTTGGGCTGACGTAGGAGCGCACTGAACCTAAGCGCTTCCCTAACAGTCGTCGTGGAAAGATGAAGATCCTGTTGCTGAACATATCCAGTCTTCCTCTGAAAACTATTATCAAGTGGCTTCCCATCCACAAGCATATCCCCCGTAACAACACCAATCGACACCCGCTTGGCCAACACATCAAGTAAAGTAGTTTTCCCAGCACCCGAAACACCCATCAAAGCAGTGAGCGTGCCAGGCTTAACCCAACCAGAGACATTATCCAGAAGCCGACGCTCACCACCTTTGACGGAGATATCGTAGCAGACATTCCGCCACGTGAAGATGCTGCTCTGCGTCGGGATTACATCCGTGGTTTCTTCTTCCGGCTTATCCTCTTTGTGGGTTTCGGGTGCTTCTGTTGGGTTTTCTCCTCCTTCGCGTTTATCGATGTTCCGTAGGTGAGGTGGGACGTGGCCGCGGCGGAAGACAAGGAATTCAGCTTTTGATGTGGTTGCAGAGTTGAGTTCCGTGGCTATCAAGTAAGTGGCCATGAAGAAGATCCAGAAGCCGATTAGGATTCCGAAGTTTCTCCATTCGTGCGCGTAAGTGTAGGTGTACTGGGAATCGATGTACGCATCACCAGACACAGTTCTTTCACCGGGAACAGCACCGCGGACAGAGCATATGAAGGAATCACCACTCAGGTTATCATACCCAGGGATGAACTGCGAGCATGTAAACCTTCGTCCGTGGAATTCATTTGCAACCAATGCTTCGAATGTGTAGAACACGGGATTGATAAACCGGATCCAGCTAAACCATGGAACAGAACTCATTTGTGGCACGGGAATGACGAAGCCTGTGTATATCACGATGGCGAGTACTATGACACCAGCCATGGACATTGCCTGGGCGAGGGTCTTGGTTGATGCAGCGAGGGTCCGGAATATTCCTGACATTGCAAGCGTGCTGATGAATGTGAATAAGAAGAAGATGAAGAATTGGGACGGTTCATATCGCTGTGTTTGGTCAGAACGGGCTTTCCTTGGGCTGCACTAAGCTGCACTTACCAATCCAGCCAGGAAGTAGAAGATGATGTTGAATACTACTGCAGAGACGAACTTGACGGGAACATCGGAGACAATACCACCAAATGCTTCAGCAAATGGATGTACGAAAGCGTATGACGCCTGCTTCTCGATAATCGGCCGTTGGTCGTAAAGCGAGTTGATCTCGGTGATGCTGATGAGGGCATTCATCCTGGCAAATTGTTAACACCAAGATTCAAATATCCTTAAGCAGCGATATATATTCTTTCAAAGTGCGACTCACAGTACAGCGAAGAAGAGAGCAGCTCCTTTACTCTGAAAACCGGCTGAAGCGTTTGGAGTTCTGGCATGATCAGCATTTGTATCGACGAATAGTTAGAGGGAACTTACCCGTAGTATATCGAACCGATAATCAGCGACATAACAATCCGACCAATAAGCGTTGTCAACGTTGAAGGCTTGTCATTCCAAATCCTGGCCCGTCAGCATCGGCTTAACCAGTATCCAAGACTGAAAAAGATAACCAAACATACCTCTGATAAGCCCGAATCGTACAAAGCCTAACCTGCATCGGAATCGAAATAACATACGGACTCTTCGGCCTCACATGCTTCGCCTGCCTAAACCGCTTGACCTCCCTAAAATCCACCTCTTGTTGACCTCCCGGCGGAAACAGCTCACGATACTCTGCAATCTCCTGCTTCAGCGCTTCATACTGGGGACTCTTCTTCCAATATTCCGCAAAGTCATCAGCAGTACGCGGGACCTGGTCCTCCATGCCTTCTCGAACTTGGCGTTCTTGAGGGTTGGTGACAGCAGTTAGGAAATCACCTGCTGTTTGACGCGGTGGACGGTACCAGCCCATTTCAGTGAAGTAGTCGACTGCTTGGTCACAGGGGCCGAAGTAGATTTGCCGGCCTTGGTATAGGACGGTTACTTTGTCGAAGATATCATAGATAGCCTGCGATGCTTGGTAAATGGCGACGGCGTGGGCCGTGCCGGCTAGGCTGGCAGCGACTCGTAGGGCTTTTGTGAATTCCAGGGCACTTGCGGAGTCAAGGCCTCGTGTGCTGTTGTCCCAAGTACCAAGAGGGGCCCCGGATACTGGATGTGGTTAATGTATGGTTTTCAGAGATTAATGGGTCAAGCTTACACGCCATCTCAGCAATACTGCAGATCTGTTAGTGAACGGTCGAAGCCCAATGAAGAAGGGTACATACCTAACGCGCTTTCTTTCACCTCCTGAAACACCCCTAATATACTCATCGCCCACTGAAAAGACTTAGTTTATACAACAACCATCACTCGGAACCGGAAAACATACCCTTGGTATTGTACGTATGCGACAACCCAAGCACCGCCATCGCGACTTGCGTCATATGCTTCGAGAACTCCTTCCGGCTGGTCTCACGTAACCGATGCTCCGGAGTCCGTGCCGCGGCAGCAAACTCCAAAGTCTGCCCAACAGTCAAGTGAGGGAAGTGTCTGTCGACTTCTTGGTTGTAAAGGACTTCACCCTTGAATTCCGCGTGCATCCTCTCCATCGATATTCCATTATACTGGATCTCGGAGCTCTTGCGGAGTTTCAATCCGTGTAATTCCCCGGATAACGTCTTGAGTAATGTCGAGCAGCCGCTGCCAGGTCGTCCAAGCACCAGAAGCAACTCACCACTCCTCAGCAGACCATCGAAATTGCGCAAGATCTGCTTCTCCGGCCCGGAACGAATAAAACTCAGATACTCCTGCGGCCGAAACGGCGCCAACACCACAGACCCCACGTTATTTTGATACTGCAACGCAGACCCTGACCCGGAGACATTCAGATTCTCAAAAACCACACCCGTTGATGGCGGCCTAGGAAACCCCTCTTTATCCATAAGCTTCAGCACCATCCGCGCCCACTTGTAATGATCGAACTTCTCGCTCCTCGGATCGAGAACGGGGTCTCCGATCTCGATGCCTTCCAGCGTGTCTCTGCGATGGATGTTATTGTCCATCCCACTGACTCCTGAGTCGGCGGAGCCATGGCGTCGGGGAAAGTTTGATGCAACGCGCGCTAGCTCTGCTCTTGCTTCGGGACTCATATGTTGTGACAGGGTGCTCTCTTCGCGGGTTCTCGTCTGGGTTGGTGGTGATATATCGTCTTGTCGGGTGGGACTTGGCTCTAAGGCCCAGTCGCGGTTTCTCAACTCAGCCATTGCGACTCATAAATAGGTAGACTGGAAGAAGTAGCGATAATATAGTTTGTTGGATTACAAGCAGACAGAAACCCAAAACAAACACGGGAATCGACAAAGATGTACCTGCGAAACAGTTCCTTTAGAAAGAATAAACCTCACAGATAGATCTACAAAGGCCCGGTCGTAGCCGATATAATATTCACTCCCTGCTGTGGCCTGCAACGCGTCTCACCGAAGACGAACCTGGATGTCCCAGGCAAGACTCAATCGCTTCGATCGAGGTGATATCAGTGGCTGGGGGGGGCAGAGGCCTGTAGGACTGTTTTGAAATATATGCACCCCTGAAGAACAGCCAGGAGCCAGTCAATGATGATGACTGATGGTTGTTATTCGAATGGATTGGCTGGGATAAAGATTGCAACCATTTCCGCATGCGGCTATTGGTGATGGTGTAACCCCAGATGAGGAACATGTGACTTTGCTTATTCTCCTGGTGAAAGCCACCATTTACGGGGTATCGGTCTGCCTTTCTTTGTCTTAGATTATGAACCCAGTTGTTTATGGGTGTTAATGTATGGATTTGTGGTTCCATAATTGGTACTTGTACACTATCTTCTCACAACAAAGAAGTGACAAGAACAGAAAAATTTAGAATCACAGTAGCAGTAATACCGCCTGTATGCAAATTTTCTCTCCCCCCCCCCTTTAATTGGCCAGCCACACACTATACCAGAGAAACAGAGAAAGGTGGCATTTCAGCGGAAGCAAAATTGGGGGTAAAGCATAAAACCCGAGAGCTCTGCGCTGGCGTCATCATTTGCAGGAGAAAAGTCATAACACAAGAACATGTGTCGAGAAACAGAGCGAACAGTTGCTTGCGATCTCTCTTCGTGGAGATGATAGGTGTCCAAGTGCTCGTCGAAATTCGTGGAATCGCATCTCTGGGGGAATGTATTGGGGGTTTAGAAGGCCCCGTGATTCATCTACACAAGCAGAGGATGGCAGGGTCTGGCCTTGCTCCACATCTTCTGTTTTGTGGTGTATTGGTCACTTCCAGGAGGTGTCTTCATAATAACCCTGGATCTGTGCGTAGGCCCAAGGTACTCGCAAATGATATTGATAGCCAGAGCTCCCGGTACACTAATTCGACTTGATGCGCTGAGTCTGCTCCGGGTCCGTGTTCTAGATCTCAAAGATCTTGAATTGGCAGTCCCTGAGCAGATTAACAACAGACTCAGAATTTGATAGAAAGCCTTGGCTCAT
This sequence comes from Aspergillus pseudoglaucus, assembly GCA_039880875.1. NCBI lineage: Eukaryota > Fungi > Ascomycota > Eurotiomycetes > Eurotiales > Aspergillaceae > Aspergillus > Aspergillus pseudoglaucus. Next base: position 189,977 of record JBDODC010000015.1, read on the forward strand.
AGCCGATTCGGCACTGGTGTTTTGGTATATTCTATCTTAGATAGCTCAATACAAAATAGTACTGGCATGAGAAGGATCTTTTTTCGGCAATGCCCTAGGGTGGCAGAGTCTTCGTAGGTTCGCTGTAGGTATATATCTGGAAGTCCCTTTCAAATGCCCTAAGTCGGCCGAGGAATGGCGAAGTTTGAACTCGCCATTGTCAATGACATGCGAAGTGCTGAAAGATAGGCATTCTATCTTTGGTAATCCTTGTCTGCCAGTTGAGAACATCGACGCCATTTAGCTTGGGGTATACCGCCGGATTTTGGATCCTTCTCACGCGAGACGGAGGAGGTTGCTTCAAACATCCGTAGAACTCGCGATGGTTGGGCTCGGGTGTATCAACGCCCGCCACCGGGACAAGCGATACCTTTGTCAAGCTTCCTGTATTAGTAGAGTTGTCAGCAGAGTGGCCGAGATATACTGACAGCCACTACTAGCCTTTCTCCTTTGGTTGTGAAAGGCCTGAACGCGCACATCTGCAGTATGATTTCCACTTGAACGAGCATGCTCAAGACTACGCTTTCGCGCTTTTTCGAGGACGAGTGACACGATGCAGCGATCAAAAAATGACAACCAGTAGCCCGTTTGTATAATGGTGGAAGATAGTGGTCAGCAAGCGGTGCTGATAGCGCTATTCAGTGATGGGAAAGTATGCAGCTTCCCAAAAGGGAGCTAGACAGCTCTGACCAATCATAATCCTTTCCCGAGCCCCGCGTCCATCAGATCCACATTGGAAGCAATTTGTGCAATCAAAGCAAACAATACAAACATATTATAAAAAAAAAAAAGCATCGGATATCTTCGTCGCATCGACAAGGCAAAGCAAACAGCCAGCACCAGAGATTCTAGAGGTGCAGTTTTCTGAAAAAAAATAGTAGCGTGAATTGGTTGATGCGACTTACCTCGCGACATTGATTATCTCTGGCTTTCATTCCAAATCAAGAACTCAGCGCAACATCTTGATCTTGAATTGACGGCTCTACAACAACATCCAACATGACGGACGTACAAAGAACTCCCTTCGTGAAGGATCTCGCCTCGAGCGGTATGTCTCTCTACTCTCGCTTCTGCACTCAAGAAGGATGTATTTGTACTAACATCAAATAGACCGCAAAGTCCGCGACAAAGCCCTCGACTCCCTAACCCTCTTCCTCCGCTCTCGAACAGACCTCTCCCTCATCGACCTGCTCAAACTCTGGAAGGGTCTTTTCTTCTGTCCGTTTCTCCCCTCCCCCACCCTGTCCCACCTCCTCTCAATCCAAGCCACTAATCGGTAACAGGCTTTTACCACTCCGACCGCCCCCTGACCCAACAAGCCCTCGCGCGCTCCCTCTCATACTCCCTCATCCCGACCCTCCCCCGCTCAACGGTGCACAGATTCCTGCGCGCATTCTGGATTACCATTGGCCGCGAGTTCCATGCGATTGATCGGCTGCGGTTGGACAAGTATATGTATTTGATTAGGTGCTATGTGGGTGTTGCATTTGAGGTTTTTGTCAAAGGGAAGCAACAACAGGGAATGGGAAGTGATGATGGTGGGAAGAAGCGTAAGCGCGAAGAAGAGGAAGCTGCCGCGAAATCGAAGAACGGGAAGAAACAGAATAAGCGGTCGAAGGGAAAGAAAAACGATGCCAACGACGAGCAACAATCCAACGGTACCAGCAGCACGACCAACGATACCCACTCCACCACCCCTACAACAGACTCAGACGCCGCCAAATGGACCGACCTAAAATCCTACCTCAGCATAATCTCCGAAGGCCCGCTTAACCCCCTAAACTTCGACCCCGACCAAGACACTTCCATCAACGAAAAAACCGACTACGTGCCCATGCCGCACGGCCCCGACGGTCTGCGCTACCATCTTCTTGATATCTGGGTTGACGAGCTGGAGAAGGTTCTTGAGTTCGAGCAGGAGGACTCCGAGGAAGGAGAGGAGGAGAAGCCGAGGAAGGTTGTTAGTGAGGTTCCTATGGATCTTATTCTGGGTCCTATTGAGACGCTTCGCGTGAAGGGGTTGCATAAGCCCGTGAGGACTCGGGCTGGCGAGGCGTTGGAGGATGAGAGGTTGTACGAGTGGGGGTTTAAGGAGAGGAAGGTTGTGGTTGATGAGGATGAGGAGAGCGAGGAGGAGTGGGGTGGGTTTGACTAATTCTTATCCTCTATCCAAAAGCATTGGTAGCGTTGTACATACTAGAACTGGGAATGGCGCTTAAAATATCGCATACATTATCCTAAGTACTGCCTTGTAGTCTAAGTCTGTAGTCTAGTCTGATTACAGCAGTGCAGTTTACCAGAAGCATCAATCAACGTCAAAGCAAACCAGTACTATTCCGATCTCGCGAGGGTATCATCACAAATGCGCAGACCAGAACCATGATAATAAGAATACCGTGCAAACACAAATTACTCCTTCCCTCCACCCAGGGAATCCTGGCATTACATCTTCGGTCCCTCAGCTTCATACAAATGGCCAGACTTCGACAGCACGGTGCCCAGACCCTGGTGGACTTCTACCTGGAATGCCTCGAAGGGGACTTTTTCGCCGTCCACGCTGATGAAGCCTTCTTTCTCGCGGGGGACGAGGCGATACGCGACGGCTTTGCGGGTGATGACCTCAGGCATGTCGAAGAATCCGCCGTTGGGCACCTCGGACATCATTTTGAGAGTTGTCATTCGAGGGACGGTTCCGTCGACAGTGACGATGTCAATCAGACCATCGCTGGGCAGGGCGGCAGGGAAGAAATTGGTGTCCTTGGACACGATAGCCATTTTACCCGCGTAAAAGTTGCCCATCGTCTCGCCTGGGACAACCTCCCAATCCTCCGGAAGGTCGTCCAATACCGTGCCGTACTGCAATTCGGGGAGATCCCCTGACTGACCGGCAGTCTCTTGGGAATCACGTTTGATAGGTTCTCGCTGCATGTATGAAAGATAGTGGTCTTTGATCGCCTTCTTGTCGTCCATAACCACCTTGATCGCCAGATCGCACGGGTATACCGTCCGCTGCATGAGTCGGACCAGGAAACCATAGGTAAAACGATGCGCGCCCATCCAGCGAATATCATCAGTTCCCAAATCACAATCCGCCACGATGCCAAACGACTGCGACAAGAACGAAAGCGTACGAGTCGATCCTTGAGTAATCGAAACCAAATCGATAGGCGTCAGCAACCCCTTGACAATAGCCAAAGCAGCCACCGAAACACTCCCAGTCCCGCAAAGGTTCCAAGCCATCGCATTACCAGAGCCACAAGGAATCATGGCCACAGCCACCTTGGCCAACGCCTCCTTCGCATTCACCTTCTTCGCCAGCCCATTAAACACCTCGTACGGCAATCCATCCCCAGAACAGCACACGATCGCATCATACGCGTTCACATCAATCTTCTCACAAAGCTCTGTAGCATGGCCCATGTGCGACGTCGTCTGCACATCAACTCTGCACCGTGCAGCGGCAAATATCGGCGCCGCATAGCCGTTGTACAACGCAGATGCAGAACCCTTTCCACCAAAGGGATTAATCAGGACCTTGAGCCGTTTGTAGCGGAGGGCGTCGCCGTATGCGAGGTTGAGCAGTTTCTGGACCCATGAGTCGGCGTTCTTTTTCTCTTCGTCGTTGATGGGGTATTGTAGGGCGTTGACGGTGACATCGTCTTTGGTCGCGGGTTTCGCATAGGTGATGGTTAGGCCGGCGGGGGAGAGATCGGCGTCGAGTACGTTGTATAGCGAAATGGCGTGGGTTTCCTTGGATTCTACACGGCATTAACAGTCAGCTTTGCCGTTCTCAAGGCTATCGTGGATGGAGTATTACTAGATTTGAGGAATCCGCAGCATCCGTCGCGATCCGACTTGTGTGAGGCCCGCTCATCTGCTACTTGTGAATATCGAAAGCAAGAAATCGATAAAGCAAAGGGAAGACATACCAACAATAGCAAGAGAGTCGCTCCCCAGGGTCAGAAACACCGACTGGCCAACAATCAGGGTCGAGTCGTGCTCCAGCAGCCGAGACCCTGTATCCGGGGATTCCGTGCGCGCAGTAGCAGTAGCAGTAGCAGTAGAAGGGGACATTATGCGATGTGCTCAGTAGTCATAAGGATTCTAAGGATGAAGCAGTGCGGTAGTAGTAAAGTGAATGCTCATAAGAATAGGTAGAATGGAGAGGATGGTTGGAGATGGCAGTACTCCGGAGTTGGAGGAAGGATCGGTCTTGGTTGCCGATAAACGGTCCACTTGACCAACTTTTCAGGCACGAAATCCCCCGGAGACAGTTGGAGTACTTGGCGTGTGTTAGTTGTGTCTGGGATTGAGTCTCGTTTTTCAGATAAATCAGACACAATTTTGGGCACCTGGGTCACAGCCGAAAACGGCGCATACTTGGGGTCTACTTTCGGAAGTCTATAGACGTCTCATTGAAATAAATAATATAGTAGAACAAGATAGTAAACACGACAGCATACAAGAATATCATGGGTAACTAATAACGCTTCAACAGTCAATAATCTATTCATGCCGCAGACGCCTTGAGTCCCTTGAGTGACCCCAAACTCAACGCCAGTCCCTGCGACCGACTTCTTATCCGAACAAACCCTGTGATCGGTCCGTCGTCTGCTTCTTTTTCGATGCTCAGGTTTGCCAATGCGTCCTCGCCTGTTCGGGTTAGTAAATGATTGCTTTGCTAAGTAGAAGGGGAACATACCGAATACACTCCGGGCATACAGGTTGGCGCTCAAGAATCGGCAATCGCCCTTGAGAGATGCGTCCGGTGTCAAGCAGGCCATGTTGGTGCTTTCCATCAGCTGCTTGAGGAACTCGCGAAGAGTCTTCGCCTTCGAGTTGATGTTGACCTTGTTCTCCCATTCGAACTCGGTCCACATGGTCCGGAACTGTGTCTCCGTGCAGTGCGCAGGCTGGATGTAATCCATAATGTCCGCGTGGATATCGTTGAGGATAACCACATGGGTTTCCGTCGAACTGGGCCCGTCATACACAATGTTACCGAAGATGACACCGGTATCCGTCGACGAAACCTTGACGGTAGCCTGAACGTTCAAGAAGTCGCGTGGTCCGAGGTTGTGGGTCGCGGGCCGCTCGACAACCTTAAGGTCTCCGAGTGTTGCAAACTCCACAGACAGGTTCTGCAGGGTCTCCAGTGTTTGGTTGACTAAAAGGACGTCGAGGACAATGTCAAACTGGTGGACGGTAACGTAGGCTTCCGCATAAACAGGGTCGGAGAAACCGGTCAGTTGCACCACACGGCTGAGTTTCGAGGAGACAGTCTCCACGGTAGAGTCGCCGCCGGTGGCCTTGGCCAAGTCGAGCTCAATTTCCTCAGCACCCTCAACGTCGGTCTTCTTAGTGAATTGTCGGATCGGGATGGCGTCATCAATCTGCACGGCGGTCTTTGCCTTCTCAACAGCCTCCTTGGCAGCCCGCTTCTTGTCCTCAACCTGAACCATCGCACGGAAAGCCGTTCGGGTATCCTCAAGGAAAGTGGTCTCCAACTCCTTCTTCTCGGTGAACTCGGCCAGCGAACGCACACAGGTCATGATACGGTCGACAGAGTCTTCGTCGATGGGAGCCTTGACGAAGTGCGACTGACCAACACGCATAATCGAAATCATGATCAACATGGCTTCGGCGCGGAGGGCATTGGTACGAGCTGTCTCTTCAGAGACCTCGGAGTGGCGCATAACCAGCTTTGTCAACGTAGACGACAGCACGGTGGCGAGGTAGTAGTCACCGTCCAAGATGAGCTGACGGAGAGGAGGCTTCTGGGCGGCCTTGACCGCCTCGAGTCTGGCAGCCGCTGCCGACTGGCTTGTAAGGGCGCTTTCAGTAGCGTACGTGCCATCAGCGAGGACCTTTCTCGAACCCGTCGGAGCGGAAGGCTTGGCACCGTTGAGCTGTTCCTTCACGGCCGCAGATTCATCCGGAACTTCGTCAAGCAGTCGTTGCTCCGAGGCCAAGATTGGGATCTCTCCAAGACTTGCGCGAATACGTTTCCAGGCTTCACGAATATCTTTCTCCTCCAACGAGTACTCTCCGACAACCCACAGGACACCACGGTAAACCTTTCCGGCGCGAACCTCACTTAAAGTCGATACCAAGCGATTCACAATAGAGGCCCGTAGCTTGGGAAATTTCTCCACAACCTCCTTGACGAATGAGATGACGTCCACGGCAGAGTTGTTGTTAAAGTCGGCGATAAAGTCCATCAGGAGGTCCACAACGCTGGCGGCAATTTCCGAGAACTTGATGGCGCAGTTGTGTATCGACTGGATAAGGAGTTGACGATACTCAATGTTCTGCTCATATGTCTCATCGACCGTCTTGGCCAGCTCTTTCTTCAGCAACATAACAATCTCTTCCACATTCTTGCTCGAAACCATTTCCAAAGCGATTCCAAGAGCCTTCCGACGAACGTCGATGTCGGGGCTGGAGAGTACACGCAAAATTTCCATGGTGAGATCATCCAAAACGCCCTCGTTGCGAATGCGCAATTGGTCAACACGGTCTAGCACGATGAGTTTGACATTGTTGTCCGCCTCCCGGATAGCGAGCTCGATCAGTTTGCCGGCAGCGGCCTTGACAGCCACGGGGTTGCTGGTGAGAGCAGTAAGAGACGTCGCAGCTTCGTAGATCACGGTGCTTGTAGATGCATCAAGGAGATCGAAAATCAAGCGCAGATATTTAGCCTACTTCCGTTAGCAAGTCATGAATCATCTGTACCTTCCCGCCTGCCGGACCACCCACCTTGTTCTGCGAGTTCTGCACCGCATCCTTCCTAATAAACTCCAGCTCCACAAGTTGCAACAGTTCATCAGTGTTCGGAATGGTATCGAAGGTAGTTGCAAGGTATTCTAGGGCCTTGGTGTGGCTAATGGACATGAGAGCGGCAAACGCATTGCGTTTGCAGGTGCTGTCGGTTTCACCGCCGAGGAAGGTCTGGATGAGATCTGGTGCGTCCGGGATGAGAGGTTCCGAGTGTTGGAAGATCGAAGCAACGGCCCAAACGGCGTTCTTCCGGACGTATGCGTGACGGTGTTCCAAACACGAGCGTGCGGAGGAGAGGAGCGGTTCGATGAGTTCCGGTTCCCGGAGCTTGCACAGGAATCGCAGGGTATTGCCTCGGATGTATTCGTTGGGGTGTTGCAGGTCATTACGAATTCCGTTGCTAGTCGCCGACTGTGTTATTAATTGAACGAAACCGCATGTATCAATCACACTTACCAGACCAAAATCATCTCCTGCTTCAGCTTGCCATTCGAGTCCAATTTCGGGCAGATCTCATAGTAGAAGTATAGCAGCTTCTTCAATGACTTGCTCCTAGACGGCATGACAAAGCGAATAATGTGCATTAAGAGTTGGGACATGGGGTCTCCGTTCAGCATGATCGTGATGATGGTCCTCATCGTCTCCATCTTGGTCTCATCTGTGCCCTTCTCCAGCTGCAATTTCAGCTCCGGCAAAGAAGGTTGATCCGCAGTATTGTCCTGATGGATCAAACTGTACGCATTTTCCAGGTACGACGCCATGGTGGTGACTGTTCGAATGGGAAGTAGGAGGGGGAGGAGGGATCTAAGGAGACCTGCAACTTGTCAATACTCGGTCCCAACGAACAAACACCAGGAACAACAGCGGGGGAAACACTCACTTCTCTCCTAAGCTAGCAAGATCAGAAAATAAACAGAATTAAACAGTATAAAGCAAGCTCCCCTCACCAGCCTGGAATGTCATCCGCGCAAAGCAATTGTATGTATGAATGAACGAGAATAGAATGAATGCTGTCCACTTGCGCGGCGGAGCAACCTGGCCGGAGTGTGTGGGTGACTAAGCCGCCTGGACCAACCCTGCGATCCGCCTCCAGATTTGTTGCTTCTCTCTCCTCACGACGCCAAAAATAATAAACAAAAAGTGTCTGACAAGATGGCGCAAAACGACCCCTTTTATCTCCGCTACTAGTAAGCCCGATGTGTTGTTGAGGCCCAGGTTTCCTCAGCTGCTGACTGCCTCGCAGCTCCGGTCACTCTGGGCGGTTCGGGCATGAGTTCCTAGGTTGGTTATCTTCATTCGCGACTAGAAGGCTGTTGCTAACTGGTTTCAATAGAATTTGACTTCCGCACCCTAGGCGATGGTCGCAGCGCAGGCGTCCGATATGCAAACAACTCCAACTACCGCAATGATTCCCTGATCCGCAAAGAGAGTGAGTGGAGGAACAAACATGGTCGGTAGCGCAGTCGTGTTAACGGGATGGACAGTGTGCGTGAGCGCAGTGATGATCCAGGAGATCAAGCGTATCATCAAAGACAGCGATATCCTGAAGTATGAGTCCTGCGATGCCCCTCGATCCTCCGTCACGCGCTAATCCGTCGCCTCCAACAGGGAAGATGATTCGAAATGGCCGCAGAAGAACAAAGACGGTCGGCAGGAATTGGAGATCCGATTGGGCAATGAACACATTTCTTTCGAGGTATTTCACCAGTGGACAGGTTTCAGTTTCAGCTTCTCTGACCGCTTGACAGACCGCGAAAATCGGCTCGTTAGTAGACGTCACCGAATCGGCAGATCCGGAAGGACTGCGTGTGTTCTACTACCTCGTCCAGGATCTCAAGGCTCTCATTTTCTCCCTCATCTCTCTTCACTTCAAGGTAAGAATCGATCTATGGTCATGATCTGGTTATGAGGACCCTCTAATCAATCTTCCCGTGCAGATCAAGCCTATCTAAATCGAACGATATCATGAAAGCGATTTTGGATTCTACGAAGGAGCATCGGGCGTTTTGTATTGAAGTGACCGGATACCAGAAACAGCAATAACACAATCTGTTTTGAATGACAGTACCAGCTATCACGCACAGAATTAATCAAAACCATTGCTATTCGCATGAACCATGTATACTGTTACCATGGGAGACATTTCTTCTGATCGCATTGAGTATATTTAGAACGAGAAACTCACTACGCCATTCAACCTCCCAAGGGCATAATTACAATACTTATTTGATATCGTCCAGCAGGCAGTTGGAATCCATATTTGATCAACACTGTCAATATATGTTCATGAAATGCTTTGTTCTCCAGGGGGATTGGGTATCGTTTCTTCTTCAAAGGCCTTTCTACCTCATCTGTGGCACAGCCACCTGCCAGCGTTTACAAGATCCAGCTTATTGGACCATGTTAGGACAAGGCTCACTCTGTAATGCCTCATAATGAGCCTTGCTGCCTGTAAATGGTTTATTTACTATATCTTTCCCCCGTATCCTTTCACTAAGGGGCTGTTTCAATCTCTCTACCAGCCTTAGTGAAGGAGGTACTCATCTAACTAGAATACAGAAGTCTTTGCAGTGTAGCCAAGGTTCTTGGGCTATACATACAATAAGGGTATGAAGTGGCTATGGAAAACACTTCCAGAAAATAGCTAAGTCGAAAAGACAATGTTCTCTTCTGCAGATTCCCCCGTCGGCATCCCGATTCCAAAATATATCTCCAGCCTACCTCGTCCCCAACCACCGGTCCGCCGCAACACATTAAACGATCTTCATGCTCTCGACATCATTGAAAACTTTGGACTAGAGCTCGAATTACCTATGGAGGAGATTGAGAAGGAGCTGGACCTTGCATCGGGGCCATCTGACCTGGTCATTATCCTACAGCGACCAGCAAGAAACCATAACTATGCTATCTCCTTTGAGAAATTCGTTCAAGACTGCCCGACATTAAAGGCCGTCGATGAGCTTATTCGGTTTGCTACAAACGGAGCTCGAAGCATACGCACCGTGTCTGTTCTCGACGCATTAATGTTCAAGCCAGGATGGAGAAAGAGAGTTTCAGATGAGAGGTGCCACCAACTTCTAGGAGAGGTCCTTCGCCTGAAGAAACCAAGCGTGATACTACAATGTCATACAGAATACTACAAGGATCCCTGGTTGCAGAATCATTGCCTCCTCCCTTGCGAAGGTTACAGGATGCGCTGGAAAACCTTTATGCATGACGGCGAGACGGAGTCCACTGTTATTCAATCTTTTCACCCATCCGTTGCCGTTAACTACAAGCGACACCGTCCTGAATACAGGATATTGCTATTGTATCATTTTGCCCGTGCATTCTCGCACCCACAGGGCACTTTTTTCAAGATCCCTAGGTCTTTCCGGGGTAAATGTGCCACGAAGCTGTGAGATTCTCTTCCGCTTTTATATCCAATCAGATGTAGAGCTAACAGCCTCGGACTCAGCTATGAAAACAATTCTAGGGAGTTTGCAGTAACATGTTATAATTTATCGAAGGCGCTAGATCCAAAAATCAGTTCAGAGACCATATACCGGGAATACTACCTTGGCATTTCAGGTTCCACTAAGTATGAGCAAACGATACGCGATAGGGACTGGTGCGATAGCATGTACGAATACTTGGTACAGTTATCAGATTTCCCCCGGCAACTAGGGATATTCAAGATATCTAGGGCTATATACACCTGGGAAGAAGATTTCAAAGAGCATCCCCTGTATGCACAGGTGATTGATTTACTGTTTGAAAGGGGTAATGAGCAAAAGTTCTGGTGCGAGCCGGAAAAGAAAAGAAAGACAGAAAACCCTAGGATAATCGCAGATGAGTTGGAATTGGCCTTCTCGGGGATGCAACTAAAGGATAAAGAAGCACACCAGGACACACTTGATCAACCTACTGAAAACAACGAGTCCCAGTCACCGACAGATACCCAAGGCATACACGGCAACGATACTGGCAAAATCGAGAAGATCCAACAAGAAGAGAGAATCGACTGGACCTATCTGCATGAAAAGATCCAATATGCCGAGCAACAGTGCCTGGTGTTACAGAACCCGGCTGATTTATCTCTTTTCAATCTCAGTTTCTCACTGAGAATCTGCCGTCTGGTGTTTTGGCTACAATATCAGATTCAACTCCTTAGAAACGATGAGTTCAAGAAGGAGGGTCTGGAGAAAATGGTAGGGGAGGTGGAGGATTTTGTAAAGGTCAGTAATGAGTTGAAGATATTGATGGAAGAATAAATACCTGTACACAGCCTTACTACGGATGACTGTCCACTTGGGGGGGGGGGGCGCACCTCGGTATTAGACAGTTCAAATCGAATTATATCCAGACCTAAGCCACGATGCTAGTTGCGGGCGCGATGCAGCTTAACGTCACTTAGGATTTCTACTTGTCAATATACACTGGCACTCGGACATGTTTCTGCAATTGATTGGCAGACTTGATTGCTCGGCGGAGCATAGTAGTAACGGCTTCTGACAGCGCGGCAAAGTAGATAACCTCTTTTTGCACCTTTCGTCCTGTACTTTTTCATCGGTTCAGATGCTTTGCCCGCAGCTGCGGACGTGGATAACACCATCTCTTTGTTCGGGCTGGAGGTACTGATACATGGTTAGATATAAGGCATAAGATGCTCAGTACATATACTCGGTTAGGAAATTGCGGCACCAAACCATAGTAAACAAGCCTGTCGATCCTCGGGAGAGCTCTGGATTGCCAGGATTCATTGACTTGAGACAATCTGCACCTGGTATGCGCCCGGGATGCGCGGCGCCGCTTCGTGACAGCGCAACAAAGCCAGCAATAAGTGTCAGTTTCACGTTATAATGTGTACCTAAAACCCTCCTCTCTCCCTTAGCCTCATGTCTCTTCTTTCATACTACTGCCCCTCGTCTTGCTCCTGATCTTGTAACTAATTATCGCACCATGGCGGCTAAGCAAATGCGCTCTCGCGCTGGTTAACTCTTGTCGGATTAATGTGCTGGCTATTGGTATTTAGTGATGTTGACGTCTTGGTTATTGGCGCTGGTACGACTTGGCTGGGAGCTGCCAAGCGGCTGCAGCAGTTGGTATGTCAGATCTTAGGGCTATACTCTGACTGCTGACCTAACCATATTCCATTCTCTAGGACAGTGCCTCCTGGTTGATCAACGATTGGAACGAAAAGCCCGGTGGTCTAGCCTCGACCGACACTACCACAGAGTGCTTTCTCTTCGACGTAGGAGGCCATGTCGTCTTCTCCCATTACAAATATTTCGACGACTGCCTCGAGGAAGCCCTCCCCGGAGACGAGGACTGGTATGAACACCAGCGTGTTTCCTACGTGTACTACCAAAACCGCTGGGTGCCCTATCCTTTCCAGAACAACATTTCCGTGCTTGATAAGGAGGATCAGGTCAAATCGATCAGCAGTCTGATTGATGCGGCCTTGGATGCTCGTGCTCGTGTTGCGACAGATAAACCCGATAACTTTTATTAGTGGAACCGTCGCAATGTTGGGGAGCATTTGAATGAGATTTTTATGCGACCATACAACTTCACGGTCTGGGCAGTTCCTCCCAGCAAAATGAATGCCACATGGGTTGGAGAGCGTGTTGCTGCGCCTAATCTCAAGACATTGACGAACAATGTTATCCTTAACAAAGTTGCGGGCAACTGGGGCCCTAATGCCACCTTCAAGTTCCCCGCCCGGGATGGCACTGGGGGTATTTGGACGGCGGTTGCTAATACAATCGCGAAGGATAAAACTCGCTTTGGGGACCATGGAAATGTGACCAATGTTGATGCCGATGCCAAAAAGGTCTTGCAGACGGTTAGTTGAAACGATTCCCTAGGCTTATCGGCCAAGCTAACAGAAATGCGTTTCAGGAACCGTTGTCCACTATGGCTCGCTCATCTCTACAATGGCCGTAGACTACCTGGCCAGATCTATGGGCGATATTCAATTGCAGTAGCTGTGCAAGCCACTCTTCTATTCTTCCACAAATGTGATCGGCATTGGCGTTCGAGGCAAACGCCCAGAGCGTATTGGAGACAAGTGCTGTGTACGTTCCTCTCAACTATACAAATGACTTCTCTGAAAAGACACAGATCTACTTCTCCAAGGATAACGCACCCTTTTACCGCGCGACTATCTTCTCAAACTATTCCCCCTACAACCAGCCCGATGAGTCGGTGAAGCTGCCGACTCTGCAGCTTGCCAACGGCGAGAAGCTTACCTCCACTGACGAACCCGATATTTACTGGTCTATCATGCTGGAGGTCTCAGAATCCTCACACAAGCCCATCAATCAGGATACTTTGCTGGCCGATAACATCCAAGGTCTCATTGACAGAGTTGCTCAAGCCCGAGGATGAAATTGTCAGCACTTATGTCCGCCGTCTTGACCATGGCTACCCGACTCCCAGTTTAGAGCGTAATGGCGCTTTAACCGAGATTCTTCCTTATCTCCAGAGCAAGGATATCCTGTCCCGTGGCCGCTTTGGCTCTTGGAAGTATGAAGTTGGTAACCAAGACCATAGATTAGCACTTCCACATCTGTTTCTGAAAAGTTTGATCAAATGCTAATCTGTATTAGTTTTATGCTGGGCGTCGAAGCTGTCGATCATGTCGTCTCTGGTGCTGTTGAATTGACTTTGGACTACCCTGACTTTGTTAACACTCGTCGCAACACTGAGCGTTGACTGAAGAGCATGAGACTATCATCCGGTAATACAACGAGGATGGCGTTTATGATGAACGGGGCTTTTTGATCAACATCGATAGGGACATGTGTACAAGCCGCTAGAATAGAATATCAACGTCGTGCGGTTCCTTTCACCCTTGGATCAAGTCTTTGTGCTTGAACTTTATCCTCGTTGGCATCGTGCATCGCACATTGTGTCGAATAAACCTTGTAGATAACTACTGCATAACTTTCGGTAATTCTCTTGTTACCAAAATATATATGCCACAAAACAGTTATAATGCCTCTTTCGAGAGAATCTGATATATTTGCAGGTAATATGTGAAAGTCTTCAACGTGAGCAACCAACCCCCCTACCACAGTACTTGTTTATACTCAGGTCTTACAGAACCGATGGTTACCTATCAGTGCCCATAAGGAAGGGCTGTTCGGAGCCCAACTGTGCAGGCTGCATGCTCAGTGACTGCCAGACATTGATGCATGGTGTGAGGTGACTACGTTTCATGAACCAATATCTGACAGTCACTCTCTCGAACATGTCAGCGAAATATCCGACACACCGTGTTAAGTCAATGCTCCGGCATAAACTCATTGACAATAAGTAAATGGTGAGAATCTCGAAATGACAGGAATAAGCGCCGCGGTGTTTTCTTCTGACGCATTTAAGATGTGCTGAAACCATCTTGCAGTGTATGGACCAGAAGTATCGACGCTAGTTATTCACTCCCTTCAGAGCAAATAGAGCTCTCGTGGTTTTAAGACCTAATTCACCGCAACTCTTGGGCTGTCTTGCTCGACGCAGCTTGTCTATTTCCCTCTCGATAAACTTGACAGTTTAGCACCCCTAGAGCATTGCAACGTTGAACGTGATATATCCTCGCTTCCAGTCTCAGCCAAAATGAGTACACCTCTCACCGAAGCAGACTACGCCCTCGCCGTCAATTACATCAGGGTTATAATCGAAGTCCCTGAAACAGGCCACGAATCAGACACGTACAGCGGAAGCCACCCATCGATCTACCTTCTCACCCGTGATTCAGGATCAGTCCGCCTGAACATGTTCAGGGCAAGGCCAGACGATACCATGGGTACCTATGCCCCAGAGCGGTGCTTGTACCGGTGTATCGATTATCCCCTCAAGGTCATCGATCTGTCAGCAGTGGAGGGGCTAACTGTTGGAGACATTACGAGACTTATTGAGGGCAAGGGGCGTGATAGGTATGAGTTGGCGGACAGTGGGACGGGGTGTCGGTTTTGGGTGTAAGTGTTCCAAACACAACTGCGTGTGGTTTGGAATTTTACTAATATGATCAATAGGAAGACTGTTATCGATGATTTGAATGCTGCAGAGTACATCGATGAAAGCGGAGCTGAAATTACACAGGCGCAGAGTAGCTTGTACAAAAACTATCGGATGGAGGAGGAGGACTCTGAGTATGAGGAGATTGTTCCTGGGGAATTCATTTAGCGATAGCTTACATATGGACTCGTTAGCACATCATACTACTTCTTAGTTTAACTGTCTCTGTTATTACATTTAAATTTCAGACGCATTTGAAAGATGAGAAGAGCATAAAACCGCGGTAGCATGTCGTTTCATCTCACCATATAGGGGACCAAGAGTCAATCGATGGTAAAAGCTTACGACAATATATTCATCACCCTGGCTCTCATCACCGTTAGATGGCACACTCGGATTCATATCCTGGGAGCAGCTGGAGCTCTACAAAGTAGCTGAAGCGAATCTTTTACTCCCCCCTAAGGGCGTTAGCAAACCATTCCGACACACAATGTCCAGTCGATTCCTCCTCACGCTGGCTAATCACCAATGAATTATAAGTATTTTGAGGTCGCAACCAGTGAAATCGTCATTGATACATGGAACAGCTGCAGATCTATAGTCTTGTTGACGAGCTCGAAGCTCTTGTTGAGCCAACAGTTCAAACGCCAACAGAACTGATAATATCCTTAGTCCCGTTACCTCCAAACAAGTAACCTTTAAGCATTCCATCGCCGATTGGTGGTCCTGGTATGCAACCGCCTGTGCCTGCGACTGTCACCAACTCGGAGACAATTCTTGCCAGACGCTCAGTGACATCAAAAGCACGACTAAGGTCGAGCTCTTCCAAGGTCTTCCCAGGGATATATTCTATAAACAGATATCTTTCTCCCAGGAGGAACTCGATGAATCTGGACTTTGAAAGTAGCGGTAGATTTACGGGACACGGACGATATGACGATTAAGATGTTGATAGGCATACTTCTGGGTCGCGACTTCGCCTGTCCAGACGCCATAGTCGCATTGGGTCACGACTTTGTCTGATATTGTTCCCTCCGTCAACGCCACCGATAGTAGCGTTCCGTGCTTTGGCCGGCTCACAGAGGTAAATCAGCTGGGTTTCGGGTAGTGTATATACAAGCCACTCCATAGAAAAGAAGATAGAGAGCATAGTTAAGCCAGACCATGGTGCAAGCGAACGGTGATAATGCTGATGTTCAATAGAGTGTTTGCTTGTATACCGTTATGCTGAGGGCTGAGTAAGCTATGTACAACATAATTATCCCACGTCTTCCCCCCGCATGACCCGCGCTATATCCCTTTCGGTGGTTAGTCCAATCCATCCCATCTTCTTGATTCTTGCCTAATTCTTTCTACTCTGCTCTTTGACAATTCCTTCTTAATTTCTTCTTCCTCTTACTGCCCTCTCAGCTCCGATGTCCTCTCTCACCTGAAAGTAGCCTCCAATGCCGACTCCGAGTGACAACACACCACAGCTCTCTACCACTTCGCTCGTCGACGATATCTCCTCCCATACTACTTGTCCACCGGAAATCGAACGATTGCCTTCGAGGAGCGATTCCCCCGACCCCTCAGCTATTGCTGAGCGCGATGCCATCGTCAATAATGCTCCGTCCCCCGCCCACACGACAGCGCATCCCATGTTGATGCGGTCAGAAGATGCCGCTACCGCGGATCCTATGAGAGTTGATGCGGGTTCAGGAGCTTCTGGTCCTGCCGTGATGAAGGCAACGACCAAGTCTGAGGAGGAATCGGCGGTGGGGAGATTGAGTCCGGCTGGAGAACCATCATGCTCGGCACAGCAGCCTTCGTCTGTGGCTAATTCGCCGTCGGTTGCATCGCTTCTTAGCTATGAATTCTCCAATGTTCGGGTATGTACCCGAGTGGCAGGTATATCATGCATCTGGCTTACTGACTGCGGAAGCTTCTCCCTAACTACACATCCTCGTTTTTACGCCCCGGGAGTAAATTCACCGGAACTCAACAGTCGGATCGCCAGGTGTACAATGTCGACGTCGAGATTAAACATGTTGACATGGCTGAATCATATCTTTGTGGCTATCTCCGGATTCAAGGTCTGTATTCCCGCGAATTTTACTAGAATCTGTCTGACAATATGCGTATAGGCCTCACGGAGGACCACCCTACCCTGACGACGTTCTTCGAAGGAGAGATCATCGGCACCAAACACACTTTCAAGACCCGCCACGAAGCATGGGGCGCGACCGAGAAAACAGACATGAACCATTGGGCACGATTCCCAGCATGGCGACCGCTAGCCAGACAGGCAAAGAAACCCGATTTCACCTACCGGAATTTCGCACAGCGCGAGCACATCTTTATGCGGTGGAAGGAGTATTTCCTCGTCCCTGACCATCGCGTGCGAACTATATCCGGTGCTAGTTTTGAGGGCTTTTATTATATCTGTTTCAACCAGATCGAAGGGACTGTGACCGGAATCTACTTTCACGCCAAGAGTGAAAAGTACGTATGCACCCTGCCGATGTCGAGGGTTTCTACTAACGCTCCTGCAGATACCAGCAACTTGAGCTCAAGCACGTCGAAGACCGTGGCTGTACCCCCGCTTTCGAATTCCGTTAATCGCCAACCCCGATTTCATCAACGGCGAAGACACTTCGATTACGACCTCTCCATCCCTAAACTACCTATATACTCGACGATTGAGGAGACGTTTCATTATACCCTAGATTGTACCCGACATCTTGTCGTTCTCATCTCTTCCGAATCCTCACCACTTCCATTCCATGTTCATTTTTCCCCATCCCCCCTTTGACAGCGGGGGGCAACTTCTTCTCATCTTCATTTTGACGTTCAACTCTTTTGTTTTCATTCCATAATTGCCTTCATGCCTCATGACCTTGGTTTCTTGACTTGGCGTCTCGATTGGACAAACGGTTCGGTTTCTATTCGGTTCATCTCCTTCTTGTCTAATTCTATGCTGGGACTTGTTTTTTACAGGCGCAAGTTCGGTTGCCATGATTCTATCTTATGTCTTCATTATTTATGTTTTCTTTGAGTTGAATACATACTTTTTGATGTTTGTAACATATGCTTCGGCTAGTTTAATGAACATCCACAACTGGGTATCTCTTGATTGAAAGTTCTCACTTCACCACGCAAGCAGTCAGTTCGGTAAAAGGTCAGTCATGGCCCGCTCCTTACACCCCAAAGCCTCATCAATCAACCCTCTTATCCGCCCATCCCCAACCTCCCCCCCAAACGACCCATCTATCCTGCTCATAACCCCCCCACCCCCGCTCCTTAAAACTTGGACACCCCGGCCCCAACCCAAACTCCTTATCATACGTCCGACCACGCCGGATATTCTCCACAGCCGGTCCCTGGCCTAGCGGGGGTTCATAAAATATATCTGCAGTTTGGGTGATCTGGGTGATGAAGGCATTCTCATTTATCCAGCGCTTCCTTTGCTCATCTTTCAGCTCAGGAGTGTAGGGATCTGCAAGTACAAGCCTTGGGTTAGAAAATATACTGATCACATACACGATAAAAGAGCCGATATAGACCTGTATAATCAACTTCAACCTCCATCCACGCCTGCAACTCCGTGAACCCAAAAGAAGGCAGGTCCCTCCAGAGAACATCCCCACTTGCTACCGCGAGCGGCTCGCCTGTCGACGGGTCTGTTGCCGTGCACTTCTATAGACTATAGAGGAACCCAACCAGCTTTGTATGCTTTGGTGGCTCCTGATGCTGGGAAAGTGCCACTATGGCCAGAGATCATAGTTCACATCACCGCAAGTGTAATGCTTCTGTTCATTAGGGGCTACGTGGGCGGCTAGTGTCAGGTTGATAATTTGGTGTAGTGCATTGATGGCTATTGCATCGATGTCAATGAGGTCGTTGGGGATTATGTATTGTGGGAGTCTTCGATTGATTCGAATCCATAGTCTGGGGGGGGGAGTTTGCCCATGGTTGTGTCTTTGTTTGTTTGTATAGATATAAAGAAATGCAGATAAAGATAATTACAACAAAGGTACGAGTATCAATGGTATAAGCTTAAGTTGGGGCATTCGTCCAAATACAAGACAATGAGGCTGATTCAAGATGGGCGATGTTACTCTTTAGGAAAGTCACAGCATCAGCTCAAAGATCTATTGAACAGCCATTGTTCCCTACACCCCAAAGCGTCCAGCTCTTAACCTTCCCTTATGTAAAGATTCTATCATAAGATCGTATCATCATAATCATGTGGCTGTGTATATATCTATTGTCTCGCGGTGTGAAATGATCGAAATCGGCGAGTTTTGGTGATTAGCGGCGACTTTGAAGAATCCTAGGTACGAATACAGGTGGCATGTTAAAGATATGTTAAAGGCATGTAAATGCAATCTAGAGATATGTTTTAAAAAGCTGGATCAATCCATCAATAGACCCAATCAAACTATCGATCTTAACCTGACCCTATTCTTGTTTCCATCATGAGATTCCTTTGCCTGCATGGAATGGGAACAAATTCCCAAGTCTACGAAGCCCAGCTAGCCCCCATTCGCCACCAATTAGACCCTACCTACGAATTCGAGTTTGTCGACGGCCTAGTCGAATGTAGTCCAGCGACCGGTGTCCTTTCCTTATTCCCCGGCCCCTTCTACTGCTACTACAGCAAACCCACCGTCGAGAACCTCAAAGCGGCATACGACCTGGTTCTGGAGATCATCGAAGAAGAAGGTCCCTTTGAGGGGATCTTTGGTTTCTCTCAAGGCGGCGCCCTGGCAGCCTCGCTGTTGCTGCATCATCGCAAGACAAACCCTCATGCCCCCGAGTTGTTCAACTTCGCCGTGTTCACCTGCGCCAGTCTACCGTTTGATCTGCAGACTGCGACTCAGGTAGACAAATACAACACCATCATCGATCTCGAAACGGGCGAGGTAGATGTTCGGGATTGGGTCGAGGGGGATGTTGTCAAACCAGCCGAAATCAACGGGTTCATTACGGCCAGTGAGCCGGGCGACGTGGTTCTGCGTCGGTATCATCCGGATCGGGAATCGGCCAGGATTCAAATTCCTACCGTGCATATTATGGGTGCGTTGGATCCGTTCTTACCTCAGTCGAAAGTGACAGTTGGGCTTTGCAGCCAGCATTCAACAATCATTCATGATCAGGGGCATAATCTTCCCCGGGATGCGAGATTTGCCTTGAAGGCTGCTATGGCCATACAACGGGCGATTTCTACAGCCATGTTTCAGCATTAATGTGTCTATTTTCTTTTTTCTTTTTTTTTGGGTTCAATTTCTCGTTCATATTCTTGCTAAATACATGTCATAAAGCGTAAATCGTGAATGTTATGCTGCTTTCTTCCACTCTTCCATGAACACCTGAAGCTCTTTATGTGTATCCTCTAGTTTCCGACGCACTTCTCTCTCATTCTCTGTTTCCGAACATCCCCAGCCAAAAATACCCCCCAAAAGACCGAGATGGAAATCCATCGTGATGCCGTCGGATAAACACCGCAGTCGCGTATGAGTATCAGCGGGCTGCTTCTCCAGGAATGGTGATGATTGAGGTGTGGTGGAGATCGGGGGAGATGGTAGCGAAGAAGAGGGGGGCTGCATGAGCCCCATTGACGGACGGAGACTGCCGCACAACGCCCTCCGGTAGATCTCCACCACGGTGCTGATCATCGAGATAATCAGAAGAGGACAAGGAGATAACGATAAGGTAGAGTCGGATGCACTGCGTGCCGATTGCGAGAGCCAACTCACGACGTCGCAGAGGGATGAGACCGTGGAGAAGATCTGTTCGATTGAGCTGCGATCGCTGATGCCGAGCATTTCTCCGCGACAAAAGGTATCGTGGGCCAGGTGCAGGGTAAAGAGGAGCTGGGAGAGTTGCCCATATACGGTAATCAGACTCTTTTCCTTGCAGTCGGGGCGATTTTCCATGTATGATTGTTGTGGTTGTTGTTCGGGAATAAGGGCCGGTGATGTTGTCTGAGGTACACTGAGGTTCTCGTTCGGGGAGAGAAAACTCATGTCCCGTTGTGATGATTCGTTCTCGGTTATCTGGGAAGGACTTTTACACAGAGAGTCGACTTCCTCGAGCGAGAAAAATGGGAATTCATTGCCAAATGGAATCAACGGCTCTGTGAGTCTGCGGATGAATTAGTCTGCTAAATCAATGTTCCAAATCGACGGTGAGGATGCTACATACGACATTGGGAACGGTTCCAATGCACTCTCCCAGGGAGAATGCATATACGAGGGTTCACTCGCAAGGGTAGTTTCATCAGACAGACTTGCATTACCCCCGTCCGCTCGACCCAGCACTATACTCGGCACAGGGGTGGTATATCCGGGGACGGGATCGAAGACTGTCAGAATGTGGCTTCCTGCATTGTTATCCCCATCCGTATGTGTAAGGCTCGGTGTCCTCGCTCGGTTTCGCTTGGAGCGAGATGGTCGCACTCGAGGACGGCCAATTCGACTGCGAGGACTGAAGGTGCAGACCTGACCACTGGCTCGACAGTTGGTGCAGGGACCGCCACCATCGGATGGGCAGCGAGTCTTTCGGCGATGGCAGTTATCGCATGCTTCACGCAGGACAGTCTCCATAATTGTATAGATAGAAACGACGGAAGGAGTGTGGTTAGAGGTTGATCAGAGATTGACCGAGCGGATCGGAGGCATACATAAGTTGTATAAAAGCATCCAAGCCTGACCATGGAGGCTCGGTACTAACATGTTCACCAATAATGCCAAGGAAAAGAAAAGGAAAAATACTAGACAAGCATTTACACAGCCATAGAATGCCTTTCTCCTTGTGAAGCCTACTTGTGCTTAAGCAATGCCTAGTCGTGGGCCGGCGCATAACAGCCAACCGCTTAAATTTTTAGACCAACAAGCCCCATACGGCAGGACCTTGATTGTGTTTCACATCTGTCCTAGCCTGCAAGTCGTTTCAGTTCTATCTTATCTCCCACAAATTCCATACTATTTCGTAGAAGCTGAGGTGAGAGGTGGGATTTCCACATCGCCCCCAGATGGGGCGATGGATTAAAGCCGCCGATGAACCCTCACATGGCCGCATTGACAGTATATACATAAGGCTTTCTTTTTTTAGATCTATGACGGTTGACGATGTACGCGTAGTCTCGATATTGATGGGCCCTATCTGTTGAGTTGTTATGATGGCAGTGTGCCATGTAAATGTCATAACCTTTACATCTCCTGGCTATCTAGTGTTCCGCCGTGCATTTCCCTCAATTATTGAATACATTACCTCTTCAAAATGGATTCTACAGATCCGGAAGCCCTTAAAAGGTCAGATACAGTTAATCCCCAGGGAAGCAATGCAGAAAGCAGTAGGAAACTGCCTGTTGCCCGCCTGACACATCTCAGCGGATGGAAACTATGGATCACGATCTTCTGGTATGTAATTCATACATTGACTTTCTAAAAAAAAATAAAATTAAAATTGACGAGATAGCCTCTGTCTCGGACTTCTTTTGTCTGCCCTCGAGACCAGTATAATTGCCACGTCGCTAGTCTCGATCACGTCGAGTATGGGAAACTATGAAAAGGGGAATTGGGTGGTAACTTCCTATCTGATAACTTATACAGGAAAGACTGCTTCTTCTTCTTCAGTTGTAATTTGGGCGGTCCTGCTAACATCTTCCAGCCTTCTTGGTTATCTTTGCTCGAATGAGTGATTTGTTTGGCCGGAAAACGACCTTAGTTTCTGCTTTAAGTCTGTTCACGACCTTTTCCCTCGCCTGTGGACTGGCGCGTTCAATGGAGACGCTGTATGTATCCCTGCCCCTTTTTAGATTTACAACTCAAAGTAACTCATTTTGTTGGCTTTCTGATTAGTATCATTTTCCGCGCTTTCCAGGGCATCGGCGGGGCTGGACTATACAGTCTTGCTATTTCCGTGATCGCAGAAGTGACTCCGATACAACATGCCGGTCTAGCAGTTGGGATGATGAGCTCTGTCTTTGCAGTGGCTAGCTTGTTGGGTCCCATATTGGGGGGTGCTATCACCAGCCACACCACCTGGAGATGGGTATTTTACCTCAACCTCCCTCCGGGAGTCATCATCTCCATCCTTGTCATAGCCGTGTTTCCTCGCAATGCAGGGCCGTTGCCAACAACATGGGCAACCATCCAGGGGATTGACTTTATCGGGATTGTCACCTCTCTGGCCGGATCAGTTCTGCTGATCTTTGCGCTTGAATCGGGAGGAACTTTTTACGCGTGGGACAGTGGAACCATTGTGGCATGCTTTGTTGTCGCGGCGCTCTGCTTTATTGGATTTGGCACTTGGCAATGGTTTCTCTGTCGTTCATCCCTTAATCGAAAGATTCTTCCCCTCTTTCCCACTAACCTCGTCACTCAACGATTCTCGGGACTTGCAATTCTGTAAGTGGCCGTGTCTGTCTATTGATTTCAAGCGCATGGAGATAGCTGATGCAGCAGCAGGACGGCTTTTCTAACCGGATTCCCCTTCATGATGACCCTCATCTTTCTTCCGCAGCGACTACAGTTACAGAATGGGCTCAGTCCGGTCGATGCCGGTGTAGACATGCTGGCCCTGCTCTTGCTATCAGCCTTTGGATCCTTCCTTGCTGGTATGCTCATCAGCATATTTGGAATTGGTTGGCATGTCCTGGTCGCATCACTTCTCTTGCAGATCATTGGGCTCAGTTTGATGACAACGCTCCCTGTTACGTCCGGTCCAGTTCCCTCTGCGCAGTTTGGCTACCAGGTGATTCTGGGTTTGGGGTTTGGTCTGGCACTGAGTAGCCTGGCTATGACCGCGCGTGTCGGTATGAAGGAGCAGGATATCAGTTAGTCAACCACCCTGAGAATTGAACATGTTTCCAATGCAATATCGAGCCGGTGAACTGACTGCTCTAGGTATATGCATGGGCTCTATCACTCAAGTTCGCGTCTTGGGTGGCGTAATCGGTATCGCCCTCGGGCAATCGATCACCACATCCCATTTGAAGTCCGAACTACTCCCTATAATCGGGTCCAGCAAACTGACCGAACTACTGAGCTCCACCGAGGCCGTCAGAGCGTTCCCAGCAGGAGAAGCAGCGCTGGTAAAAGAATGCTACGGACGGGCCTTTGCCCTACAAGATAAAATCATGCTTGCATTCACCGCAGTCAGCGTGCTGGCCATGATGGGGGCCTATGTCAAGGACACCCGATCAGCCAAGGACCAAGCCACGCAGCAATCGCACTCCTCATCGATGGAAAGTGCAATTATCAGCTCGAGCCCACCGCGGATCGAGATGAGTTTGGGAAATCCTACCGAGGCCAGTCTGTCACAGGAAGTTGAAAAGGCCACAATAGGGACGTTCTTTTGGGGCAAAAGGCTGAGCCAGGCGAGTATTCCGAGGGAACCTCAGACGGCCTCGTCTATGTGGAGCACAATCTTTAGTTCCAGTGGACCGCAGATCGGGATGGCTTTTGGGAATTATACAGAGGACAGTTTGACATCACAATTCGAGCAGGCGACGAGGCATTTTGTATGACTTGATGGCATGTGTTAATGTTTTAATTGTATATAGCGAATGTTCATTTTCAATTCAACTATTTGCTTATTACATTCCACCTCCGTTCATGTCGCTTTCCTAGTATAGTGATTGAAATTATTCCTTGACAAAGTCGATTTTCTGCATACCTCTAAATATAGTACCCCGATGATATAGCCAAAATTCTCCTCCCATATGAGCCATGACCATAGAAAGAGCTTTTTATAGAACAAGACACAGGAACATTGAGGACCTAGCAAGAGATGATACCAATTCCCAACGTACGCAGTAACATTTGATCCTGTCGGTGACTTTTGAGCACTCATGAAACTTCCATCCTTCACTCCACCTTTGAGGCTGCTCGGCCTTAACTGGCTGTTTCCTGCAGGTCACAGAACTCGCCTGCTCGTGCTCCTAATTTATTATGTTGGTTGTGTTCTGTCCCCCAATAATCTGCCAACCCCCCGCCCAACACCAGTGCCGATCATTAGGCGTTTGGCATTCGAATCCTTTGAAGAGGGCAGCGCTCACACCTTGTCATCTCCTTACCATAGCCTCGTCTCTTACTACTACGCATCCTACTTTGTAATATCATTTAAAACTTCGCTGGGTCTTGAATATGGCTGTCATCGACCATATCCCCTTCGCCTCTTCTCAATCAGGTCCTCACCCCGCACCTTCTCTCGTTCTTTTGCCTGACTGATTGAAATGTCCTCGCCACCAGGGCTTCCTCCGTACATTGTCACCTTCGGTCCCCAGGCTAACTGCACGCTGGAGATATGTCCGATCCAATATTCCCTTTACGGATACCGGCCCAGCCTGGCCGCCAACAGTAGCTT
Source organism: Aspergillus pseudoglaucus (assembly GCA_039880875.1). Lineage (NCBI taxonomy): Eukaryota > Fungi > Ascomycota > Eurotiomycetes > Eurotiales > Aspergillaceae > Aspergillus > Aspergillus pseudoglaucus. Next base: position 215,153 of record JBDODC010000015.1, read on the forward strand.
TATTGGCCTATTTGGTCTGGCAGGGCTGGTGCACATCTGGCTGGGGATCCAATCGAAGACTTGGTTCTTCATGGGTGCCATGTGCGTCGGCTGTGTGAGTGCACTCCTCGGATATGTCGGCCGGGTGATTATGTACTACAACCCATTCAACTTCAATGCTTTTATGCTCCAAATCAGTATGTCCCTGCTTATCAGCATCCGAGTTCACTCAGGTAGGGGGGACAAGTTTTAATCAATAGTAGTTCTCGTTACAACCACTCCGATCTATTTCTGTGCCGCGATATACGTGACCCTCGCTCTCACCATTAATGAATTCTCCCCAAGACTGGCGCGCTTCCCACCTAGGTATATCTACTGGGTCTTCATCAACTGCGACGTGGTGTCTCTCGTCCTGCAAGCGGCCGGAGGTGGCTTATCCACCTCGACTAGTGGGAAGAGCCAGATAGGCGTAGACCTTGCCCTCGCCGGTCTTGCCTTTCAGGTATTCACCATCTGCGTCTTCTGCGCCTTGCTGGGCGACTACCTATTTCGGTATTCCCGCTCGGGCCTCTTGGCAGCCAACTCTCTGCACGGCCGGTTCTTGATCTTCTTCGCCTTTCTCGTTATCACCATTCTGATGATCACCATTCGGTGCGTCTACAGGCTGGCCGAGTTACATGCCGGGTATAGTGGGGATCTGATTCAAGATGAGACGTTGTTCATCTGGTTTGAGGGATTGTAAGTAGCGAGCCAGCCTCAAACATTATCGATGGGCTACCACTGATACAGCTAGCTTGATCCTCGCATCGGTGTATGCGATGATGCTGGGCCATCCGGGTCTGGTGTTCCAGACACGTAAGAAGGAAGGGGTCGAGCCGCAGCGTTCTCAGGATCCTGAGTTGTGATGTTTTACGATGTTTTTGAATGGATGAGCCCTGGGTTCTATAGCGGGAGATTATCTTCATGGTAGGTGAATAGAATGCCAAAATTGCGGGCTTAAGACAAGCTTTAATTTCCGCTGTTTAGTAATGCTTAGCGTACGTATGCCTAGCAAAGCCAAGAAATATATATCACGTACTAAAAGCCTTGCCATATGTTCGCAGGTACGAAAGACAGAACAGCAAATTTCATCTCCCCTAAAAAACACGACGATCGATCTAGGGAAGCATCATTAAAATGCTAACTACTCTCTATTCTCCCAGTTCAACACCCTACATCTGACCCCTTTGCTTCCAACCTTTGGCAATGGCAAAAAAGCATCCACTGCACACTCTATATCACTCTTATCCGTCTCATACAACTCAAGATACCCAAGATCCCCAGGCATCCTGACCTCCGGCGAACCATAAGACCAAAAAAGCCGCCCCAGCAGAAGGTACAGCTCCGCGAGGGCCAGATGCTTCCCCAGACAGGCGCGCGATCCTTTGGAAAACGCAACTTGGTATCTGATCAGCCCTGGATCCTCGATCCACCGTTCTGGCCGGAATGTAGATGCAGACGGGAAGATGCGCTCGTCGTACAGGATCAGCTGCTGGCTCATCGAAACCGGGGTCGAGGGTGGGATTTTCCACTCGCCATTGTCGCTCCTTGCCGGGTCCTTTACGGTGAGGACCTCGTATGGAGCTACTCGAGAGAGGCGAGTCGATACACCGACCGACAGTCTCAATGCTTCATGAATCACAGCGGTGAAATAGGGTAGCTGTTCCAATTTAGGCAGGATCGTCTCGCTGCGGTCGTCGAGACCGGTGGGCAAGGCATCTGCCAGCTCGGCTTTTAATTTTTTGAGGCAGCTGGGGTTGTTTAATAGGTGGAATACGGCGTGTGTAAGCGACCAGGACGTGGTGATTGTCGCTGCGCCGACTAGTGAGCCTGCATCGGAGGCCAGCCTGTTAAACGACTTCTCGTGCTCGGGGATTTTGCTGTCTAGGATCTTGTGGAATACGGTGGGTGTTTTGCTGGCGGGATTCGGCTCGTCCAGGACGGACCTGACCTGCATCGCAATGTCCTACCCAGCGCATTAGATTTGATACTCGATAGTGGAAAGACGTTTCTGTGTACCTTGTGCATCGCAAAAAAGGACGACATGGAAGGGTTGAATTTAAGCGTCATGTGAGGAGGGATTGTTCGAACCACTTTGAGCAGCCATGGGAACTGTCGTGTTAGAAAGAGCTGTTTGCCACCATTGATGCAGGCTGTGTGGAAATCATCGTCGAAATCGGGCGCCTCGACTTTACGTCCAGGACGACGAAACGCATATTCAGTAATCACATCTGTGTTTCGGTTTGTCAGTCATGGATCTTGCTAGGATCTGTATACAGACTCCAACATACCGGCCGAGAATGCCCCAAACATCACGTCCAGAGGTAGAACACTCCCATCCGCCTTGAATTGCTTCACTCTCCTCATGACGGAATCAACTCGACCTTGAATGAGTGGCTCTAACTTTCGTACCTGGGCCGTGGAAAAGGACGGATTCAACGCTGACCGACGGATTCTATGATCCTCATGCCGCTCAGTCGCGAAGGTGGAAAAGTCCGCCCCGAACGCCCGCGACGCCCAGTACCATTTGTGTCGAGTCCGTCCTCCAGCAGTATAGAGTTGATTGTAGAAGTCGAACTCGTGGACATGCAGTTCGTGCGGGTTGATTCGGACTACAGGGCCGTATTTTTTATGCAGACGAGCAATATGGAAGGTGTACTGCCCGCCTAGAACGACATCGTAGTAAAACTCATACCTAAGGGTGAATTAGTATGTGTCCTACTAGCAAACTTTGAGCTATGCATCTTACCAAAAGGTGGCCGCTGCCAGTCGAGGGCCTGGGAATCCCCGTATAGGACTGAAGAAAAGTCGGTAGACAACTAGAGCGACGCTATACAGGGACAGTGAAAGTGCAGCAATCGCTGCTAACCACCCCGTAGTGGCATATTGGAGTATAATCATTGTTTCTTTCTTGTTGATTGAGAAGTATGGGCTCTGATTGCTGTAGTTGTAGGTATTATATTCGTTGGGGGCCAGAAATCGAGACAGCCCCAACTCAGCCTGGTCTGACTATTTATCACCAAACCATGATTGCAACCTCAAAACTCGCCGATAAAGGATTCTTTTAATTAACCACCGAACCGGCGAGTTCGCATAAAAATAGTTACCAACAAGAAATGTCAGATTTCGGCAGCTGTGATGGTTGCATTGTTTGCGAAAAGCTTCCGCGGCGACATCCATACAAGGAAGCAAGGCATTTTCTAGCACTCAGTATTAGCTTTCTTCAACAAGACCCGAGGATAAATATCAAGCAAGATCGCTGGTAGGATTGCCTTTAGAAATCATCAAACATCAATCTCAGAACATCTCAACACAACTCATTGCTACTCTTGTCCACCACGAATCAAGCACCATGTTTCAGTCAAACACCACCAAGCCTTCCTTCTCCGGAATCGAAGAGGATCCTGTAATGCCAATTGCTGTCATTGGCTTCTCTGGTCGTTTCCCCGGCGATGCTGAAAACCCTACGAAACTCTGGGATATGATTGCAGCGGGCAAAAGTGCCCTCTCAGACATCCCCAAAGATCGATTCAATGTGGATGCGTACTACCACCCTCACCACGAGAGGCATGGAATTCTGAATGTCCGAAAAGCCCATTTTATGAAGAGGGATATCTCTGCCTTTGATGCACCCTTCTTCACCATGTCCATTCCAGAGGCGGAAGCTATGGACCCCCAGCAACGAATGGCGCTTGAATGTACCTATGAAGCTCTCGAAAACGGTAAGCTAATGGGAGAACCTTGCAATATAGAGAAACTCTAATCTAACCTTTCTTTTCTTTCGTAGCTGGACTTCGGATGGAGGATGTCAGCGGATCCAGCACGTCGTGTTTCGTGGGATGCTTCACTAGAGACTACAGTGAGATGCTAGGCTCCGATCCAGAGGATCTTCCTCTCTACCACGGAACGGGAACTGGATCAGCCATCATGTCCAACAGAATATCGTGGTTCTTTGACTTCAAAGGACCCAGTATTAGTTTGGATACCGCTTGCTCATCATCCATGGCGGCTCTGCACTTGGGATGTCAGAGCTTGCGTACAGGAGAAACCACCATGGTATGTCCCTTGATGGCCCCTTCTGCATACAGCAGCTAATTTAGTGGACAGTCAATTGTCGGTGGTACCAATCTGATTCTCATGCCCGGTATCATGGGCTCGATGACCCGACTGCACTTCCTCAGCCCAGACGGAAAGTGTCAGTCTTTCGACCACAAGGGCAATGGATACTCTCGTGGAGAAGGTAGGTTTTCCCATTTGACAACCGTTCTTGAGCAATTACTAACGACATGGGGTAGGTGCTGGTTTCTGCGTACTGAAGCCACTTAATTTGGCTCTGAAAGACGGCGATGTTATCCGCGGTGTAATCCGCAACAGCGCTGTCAGCCAGGACGGACACACTCCTGGAATCACCCTTCCTTCCGGAGAGGCACAGGAGGCGCTCATTCGGCGCGTCTACGCAGAGGCAGGTTTGAGCCTCGCTGATACACAATATGTTGAGGCCCACGGCACTGGAACGCCTGCTGGAGATCCCGTTGAAGCGGGCGCTCTAGGAAGAACTTTTGGTAACGCTCGGGGTACAGGCAACCCGCTGATTATGGGCTCTATCAAGTCCAATATCGGTCACCTCGAGGGTGGCTCAGGCATGGTACAGGTTATCAAGGGTATAATGATGATTGAGAAGGGAGAAATACCGCCTTCAATCTGGTACGAGAAGCCGAACCCACGGATTCCAATGAACGAATGGAACCTACAAGTTCCGACTGAGTTACTGCCTTGGCCGACCGCGGGTCTCCGCCGTGTTTCCATCAACTCCTTTGGGTACGGAGGCACCAACGCTCATTGCATTATCGACGACGCATATCACTATTTCCAGACCCATCGTATTACCGGAAAGCACAATGTTCAGGCCATCGAAAGCCCTTCCCCATTCGGAACCCCCGATTCTGGGGTTGACCTTTCCAGCAGCCGCTCAGATGCCATGTCGTGGGCCTCCGTCAGCGACTACTTCTCGAATCCCTTCGCGTCGGAAGTGCCATCATGCCCTAAGCTGCTGTTATGGAGCTCCAACGACCAAGGTGGCGTCGAGCGAAACGCGAAGGCTTTCGCTCAGTATCTCACAGATAAGGTCTCAGATAATTTGACCGAGAAAGAAGAAAAGAAGCTGCTTGCGAAATTTGCAATAACCCTGGCGAGCCGGCGAAGTGTCCTTCCGTGGAAGTCCTTTGTGGTTGCAAGCTCGTGCAAGGAGGCAATCGCACAGCTCGAATCGCTCCCTGCCCGACCTGTCCGGACCTCAAGCGGGCGGACGTGCCCCAAGCTTGCATTTGTCTTCACCGGCCAAGGAGCCCAGTGGTTTGCTATGGGACGCGAGTTGTATGCCCAGCCTGTCTTTAAAGCTAGTTTGGAAGCCGCGGGCACATACCTTGTCACCCTAGGTGCTTCTTGGTCCCTGCTCAATGAGCTGTTCCGTGACGAGGAAACCTCCAGACTAGACTCCCCGGATCTTAGCCAGCCGCTATGTACAGCCCTCCAAGTCGCATTGGTGGACCTATTCAAATCATGGGGTGTCAAGCCAACTGCTGTCGTTGGCCATTCCAGCGGCGAGGTTGCCGCCGCCTATGCGAAGGAGGCTATCTCTCGCGAGGATGCCTGGAAGATCGCATACTACCGCGGCCACCTTTCCAGCTGTATTCGTGGCTTCGCGCCAAGCTTGTATGGTTCAATGCTGGCGACTGGGCTTGGAGCGGAAGACTCGCAGAAGTACATCAGCCGTCTCCCTCGGGGCAACGCGACGGTTGCGTGCATGAACAGCCCGGCAAGCACCACCATCTCTGGAGACTCAGTTGCAATCGACGAACTTGAGCAGATAATCAAGCAGGATGGTCACTTTGCTCGAAAGCTCAGAGTTGACATCGCCTATCATTCCCCTCATATGCAGGTCATTGCGGAGAAATATCGCCAGGCCCTAGGGGACATTAACCCCCTCGACGCAGCCGAGACCCAGATCCATATGTTCTCTTCCCTGACTGGCGAGAGAGTCAAGACCAATAATGAGCTTGGCACAGACTACTGGGTATCCAATCTGGTTTGTCCGGTGAGCTTCTCTAGTGCGATGAAGAGTCTTCTGCAATATTCCGAGAAGAAATCGAGACGTCGCAACAACAAGGCTTTTGTGGAGCATTTGATAGAGTTCGGTCCTCATGCTGCGCTCAAGGGGCCCATCAAGCAGATCCTTACTTCCGACTCAGTTGGTCCACTTGGCGAGGTGTCGTATCAATCCGTTCTTGAACGAGGAAAGAACGCCTGCGAAACAGCAATGACAGTTGCAGGTCGCCTATTCCAAAATGGATACCCCGTCACCGGTGACTCCCTGTTTGATGACTTGGACTCATCAGTGAAGGACAGTTATCTTGTCGATATGCCACCATTTGAATGGAACCACAGCCTGAAGTACTGGGCGGATCACCACACTGCACGTCATCATCGGTTCCGCAAAAACCCCAGGACTGACCTTTTGGGTGCCGAGACGGTGGATGGCATTGATGCTGAACCGCGATTTCGCAATATCTTGCGAAACAACGACATTCCCTGGGCCCAGCTTCACAAGGTCCAAGGAGCTGCCTTGTATCCTGGAGCTGGTATGATGATCATGGCAATTGAGGCCATGTGTCAGAGAGCGGATTCCTCGCGTCCTATTGCTGGGTATGAGCTGCGAGACATCATCATCAGCAAGGCGATCGTTGTGCCAGCCGACGACTCTGGCATTGAAACAATGCTCAATGTAAGGCCTTACCGGCAAGGAACTCAGTCACTCGACGCTGCGTGGCAGGAATTCCAGCTTTACTCCCGCAAGGATACGTGGGAGCTGAACTGCTCCGGTCTTATTCGCATCGACTACAAGACCTCTCCCAACACGGTGTTTGTCGACGAGGATGCCCTGGCAGCAGAGCGTTATGCAGACCAATACCAAGCTGTGCAGAATGCCTGCTCCCGCCTCCAGCGCCCCCGCGACTTCTACGAACAGCTGAACTCAATCGGCCTGTACTACGGTGGCGTGTTCCAGGCTTTGACGGAGATTCGCAAGGGCGACTATTGCAGCACCTGTCAAGTCAAGGTTTCAGACACGAAGAGCATTATGCCACACCAGTTCGAGTTCCCCCACGTGATTCACCCAGTTACTCTGGACAGCATTTTCCAGATGGCTGTGCCTTCTTCATTGAAGGCTGACGAGGACCTGAACGCTCCCAGAGTCCCTGTGGGAATCGGTCGTCTCTATGTCTCTGCGGATGTGCCCAAGTCTCCTGGCGATATCTTGAATGGCTATGCTACTTACAGCCAGACTGGGTTTGATCAGGGTGAATCGAATATTGTGGTCTCCGGGGAAAAATGGGACAAGCCTCTTATTGTTCTAGAGGGTATGCGAGGAAGAAGGCTCAACACCAAGACGCGCAACGACACAAACCTTCGCAAGATTGGCAGCCACTTCCACTGGCAGGAAGATCTCTCTCTCATGCAGCCCGAGCAGCTTCGCAAGCTTTGTGTCAGTGCCACTGGCCATGTCAAGAACGAAGATCGCCAAGTTCTTTTCGACATTGAGATGGCCTGTATGGTCATCATCAAGCGGGTGATGCAAGAATGCTCGGTTGAGGAATCTGAATCGTATGCCTGGAACTTTAAACTGTTCTACAACTACATGAGAGACTACATGGGACTTGCCCAAGAAGGAATCCTGGGCTATCAGTTGGAGACTCCAGATATTGACTGGCTGAATATGACTCCAGAGGCGGAAGAGTCCCTTCTAGAGCGCGTGTCGAAAACATCCACCGACGGTCGAGTTCTTATTGAGCATGGCAAAAATCTTCCCCAGATCCTGCGTGGCCAAGTCCCTCCCCTTCAGATCTTGATGTCCGATAATTTCCTACACGATTTCTATCAGTCCGGCATCGGCACCAAACAGCACTATGCTCAAATGACCTGGTACGTCGACCAGCTGGCGCACAAGAATCCCGATATGAAGATTCTTGAAATCGGCGGTGGCACTGCTGCTGCCGCCTTGCCCGTGCTGCAGACGCTAGGCGGCTCTGGGGGTACAGACCCCCGATTCGAAAGTTACACATTTACCGACATCAGTGCTGGATATTTCGAGAAGGCCCAGAGGAAGCTGGCACCATGGGTTCCCTATATGAACTTTGCCAAGCTCAACATCGAGGAAGACCCTGTCTCTCAGGGATTTGAGGAAGGTGGATATGACATGATTGTGGCATCCAACGTTCTACACGCGACCCGGTCGATTGGAAAGACCCTTCAGAACGCAAGGAAGCTGTTGAAGCCGTAAGTTCCATCCTCTTTTGGGTAAACAGCTGTACTAATTGCGACGTGGCTTAGAAATGGCAAGCTTGTCCTCAGTGAGCTCACTCAGTTTCAAAAGATGAGGTTCCATATGGTCGTCGGGTCTTTGGAAGGCTGGTGGTATGGCGAGGATGATGGCCGCCACCATGGACCAACCCTGTCAATGGACCAATGGAACGACGCCCTCTTGCAAGTTGGCTTTGATGGTATTGAAGTCGACTTCAAGGACTTCCCCGATCCTCGCGACACCGGCTTCTCGGTCATGATTAGCGGAGCTTCCGCATCCGGGAAGCAACCGGCTCCCAAAGAGGTTATTATTGTCCTTCCTGCTAACCCAGAGTCAGATGTGGTCGTTGCTAGTGAGGAGGTGAAGGCGCGCTTGCAGGGACGTGGATCTCTTGTATCCACCGCTTTCTTGCAGGACACTCTGGAGTTGAATTTGCAAGACAAGTCGTGCCTTTGCTTGCTGGATGCCAACCAAGACAATGCATTCTTGCCAGCCATCTCTTCGGCGGACTGGGATGCCTTGAAGCATCTCATTCTCACCACACGAAGCATTACTTACATCACTCGGGGCGGTGCGGTCAACAGTGAAAACCCAGAGTCTAACCTCATGTCCGGACTAGCGAGAAGCATCCGATCCGAGAACTACCACATTTCCTTTACGACATTGGATGCCGAATACGGCCGTCACCTTGCCGATGAAGAAGCGTTGACAGCTATGCTGGAGGTCTTCTGCCATGCAAGTGGCTCCAAAGACTCTGATCGACCTGACTGGGAATATGCAATCCGAAACGGCATGCCGATGATTCAGAGGGTCCTTCTGGAGAAGGGTATCAACGACCTTTCATCCTCCTGGTACTCTGCCCCGGCACCGGAGCAAGCACCCTTCAAGCAAGATGGCCGACCCCTCACTCTGGGCATTGGTACCCTGGGAAGACTGGAGACCCTTCGATTCGAGGATGACCAGGTCGCCGCTGAGCCTCTTGGAGCTGACGATGTTGAGATCACTGTCAGAGCCGCCGGTCTGAACTCCCTGGACCTCATGGTCGCCATGGGACAACTATCCCGGTCCGGTCTTGGAGTTGATTGTGCTGGTATCATTCGCCGGGTCGGTCGCAATGTCAGAACACTCGAGCCGGGTGCTCCTGTGATGACCTGGAAACTGGGCACCTTTGGCAACATTGTTCGGGCACCAGCAGCGATGGTGCAGCGCGTTCCAGACGGAATGGACCTTACTACGGCTGCCTCGCTCCCTCTCATCTATAGCGCTGCGCTCTACTCTCTGTCGGCGGTCGCTCGCCTCAAACCTGGAGAGACGATCTTGATCCATGGAGCAGCCGGAGGTGTAGGCCAGGCAGCAATCATGCTGGCACAGTCCATCGAGGCCACCGTTTTCGTCACAGTTTCCTCGGAAGCAAAGAAAGAATTGCTGACAACCACATATGGGATTCCAGAGTCGCACGTTCTCAACAGCCGCGATGATTCATCCTTTGTGCAGGGAGTGATGCGTCTGACAAATGGCAGGGGTGTTGATGTGGTGCTGAACTCTCTTGCTGGCGAGGCACTGCGTACCAGCTGGGGAGCCATTGCTCGTTTTGGTCGCTTCGTGGAGCTCGGTCAACGAGACATCGCAGGAAACACAGGTCTGGACATGGCCCCTTTCCTCCGGAACGTGTCTATTCATTCTGTGAACATGCTGGATCTCCTCGACTGGGATGTTGCAACCGCATCTCGTGTGTTCGCCGATGCTGTCGACCTATTGCGTCGCCGGGTCGTGAAGCCGATTGCACCCGTGCAAGCTATGCCATTCTCACGGGTTGAAGAGGCATTCCGTTTGCTGCAAACAGGTGCGCACACTGGAAAATTGGTTCTTGAGGCCCATGACGCCGACCTTGTGTCTGTTGTGCCTGCGGCCGCTGCCCCGGTGCGATTCCGGCCAGATGCTACTTACCTGATTGCTGGTGGTGGCGGCGGTCTCGGTCGATCCATCGCTCTGTGGATGGTTGGGAATGGTGCTCGAAACATCTTGCTTCTTTCACGATCTGGGACCAAGAAGCCAGCAGCGAGAGATCTGGTAAGCCGGTTGACATCCCAGGGAGCTCGAGTAGATGCCTGGTCATGCGATGTATCAAACGAGGAGCAGGTCACTGGGGTCATTGAGCGATGCCGGTTGGAATCTTGGCCTCAGGTTCGGGGCGTGATTCAGGGTGCGATGGATCTACAAGATGCTGTAAGCTTTTGAACACTATCCATATTTTCGCAATATCTCTAACAGCACCACAGCTCTACCAAAATATGACTCACGAGCAGTTCACCGGGGCACTCCTGCCGAAGGTGAATGGAACCTGGAACCTCCATAAGCACCTTCCCGAGGACATGGATTTCTATGTTCTTCTTTCATCCGTCATTGGAATCGCCGGTTCCCCGTGCCAAGGCAATTACTCGGCCGGAAACACATACCAGGATGCGATCGCCCACTACCGACGCAGCAAGGGCATGGCCGCATGCTCCATAGACGTTGGCATGATGCTCGGTGTGGGCTATATCGCCGAGCAGGGCACCGAGGGCCGAGTGCACGACAACGCAAAGTCATGGAGTTTCCTGGGTATCCACGAACACGAGCTTATCGGGATCCTCGAAGCAACGATCCGCGGCGAGAGCACGCCTGGCAGCGTGGTCCCACCACAGGTCATCACTGGTCTTGGAACCGGCGGTATGCTGACGCAAATGGGAGAGAAATACCCCTGGTGGTTCAAGGAGATGAAGTTTGGTCATATCAAGCGGGTTGGCGCGCACCAGCAGTCCAACCAGGGTAGCGGGAAGGATGAGATTTCCGTGAGCACACAACTCGGGAAATGCCAAAGTCTGGACGAGGCCAGCGATATCGTCACCGAAGCGCTGGTAAAGAAGTTAGCCAAGTCAATGGTGGTATCGGCTGAGGATATCGAGCCTTCGAAGCCTGTCAGTAGCTATGGCGTTGACAGTTTGCTTGCCGTGGAGCTTCGGAATTGGATCTATGCGGATATCAAGGCTGAAGTATCTGTGTTTGATCTCCTGAGCAGCGTGCCCATCACGTCCCTTGCAGGAAAGATCGCTAGCACGTCTGAGATGGTTCCTAAGTTTTCTGATGAATAGTTTGTTGTTGTATTTACTAGCATAAATGGAGTTTTTCTTTTGGCATCTTTACTTTGTAGAAGGAAACGATAAATGAAGGTAAAAGAAACATGATAAATCAATGCAGAGAACTAGAGCACAGAAGGGAGATATAACCATATTTATAGATTGTCATATAATGAAAGCATTTATCTAGAACATCTCATATAGCTGCCAGAAGAGCAGGCCTTCCGTTTGAGTGGAAAAGGATATAAGTTATGCCTTGTGAAGAACACAGCTTTTCAACTGTTTTGGCATATCAACATATCATTAAAATAAGAATTACTACCGATGGAAGTCAAAGTATACTATAGTACTATTATGACATTTACTATGTAATTACATGGACAATTTCTAACTATATGCCTACATGATAAAGCAAAATCACCAACCCCCTCCTCCCCTGAAAATACGCTCTCCTCAGAAATAGGGCCGAGAAAAGTACACCAGTGACCGTGTTGGTTCTAATACAACAATATCGATTCCTAAATTCAGAAAAAACAAGCCATGACAATCGCAGCAACTAATAAACTAGGTAACGCCATCAACCCGAAAAGGTCCCAATTCCTCGCCTTCCACCTCGGCATCCGTGCCTCTGCAGTTTCCAAGTGCATCCCCCGGGACTGTTTCACTCCCAACTGATGCTCACGTTGCCGTCCTTTCCAATCAGTCAAAACCTCCTCAATCAAATCCACGGCCAAGTGCTTTCGATGCGCGGCGATGCGGGCGATTCCACACACACGGCGAACATTAGCCATGATCGGACCATCGGTGCGAATATCACAGAGGATTTGTCCAATGGCGGCTGTGACATCGGACGCACTCAGGGTCTCTTTTTGCAGTGGGACCGAGACCCCTGCGTCTCGTAGTCGCATTGCATTCTGGATTTGATCAAAGTAGGCTGGTAAAGTGATGATTGGGATACCGGCCACAACGGCTTCGTTGGTTGAAGATGCTCCTGCGTGACTGATAAACACAACGACTCGAGGATCATGTAAAATTGGGCGCTGGGGGGCAAAGTCGGCGGTTAGGACGGATGGATACTTGTTGTCTAAGAGGTTGCCGAGGGTGGTTTCATCGCTAGAGTCGGTTGGTGAAGGGAGAAAGGCAGAATTATCGAGTTTTCTGCGTGCTTTGGGACTTACAGCCCAAACTATACCATCAATAACACCGACTCGGAGAGCGGTGATTGCCCCGGATAGGAGATCAGCTAGTACACTGTGAGGGAACAAGACGTGTGTGCCTAACGCAATGTAAAGAACGCGGGAACGGGATTGGAGAAATGAGATAAATGGCTTGGTGAGCTTGTCGACTTTATCGGCCAGAACAGGCCCGATGGCTGCGACATTGGGGGGAATCTCTTTGGCTGCTTCGAGGGCGAAAAATGAGTTCACCAGACAGAGATAGTCGGGCCTTGGAAGAAGGGGAAGCTGTCGGGACACGCCAGCCGATTGCCGCATATGCTTCAACCAGCGCTGATATTCAAGAAAGTGCGGTAAGGCAGTGTAGATGCGGACGGCATTTTTCAAGCGCTGCCATAGAGTTGCGAACTCGGACGTCAAGACTTCGACCTGGAGTCCCGGGATGCCGGGGATGTACGAAGCATGCATCATACCAGTCGGCATCTGAGGCCAGTGCATTGCGAAGGGAACATCATGCTCGAAACAGACGTCTCGGACTGCATCGACCAGGTAGTCTGCCAGAATGAAATCTGGCCGCGTTGCTGGATTAAGCACCAACTGGCTGACGTTGTGATACACATGAGGCCATGAAGATTCGAGGTACTTTTTAGCGGCAAATACAGCACCCCAGTTGCATATCGAGTTAGTTTGCCATTGAGACATCAGTTCGTAACTTTCTTCTTCGTGCTCTTTAGGAATGGCAGGTCCGACGATATGAAGCCGCGAGACAAAAGGAGAATTTGACAACCATTGCCGACGTCCAGCGAGAGTTGCAAACTCAACTCTGTAACCACGGGCTGCTAGAATGGAAGACAACTCGAGAAGAGGAGCTAGATTGCATAAGCTTCCAGCTCAATTTTGTAAAGATTTTATTTAACATACCTGCGTTGGTGTATCCCCCGCCTGCGACGACGACCAGAAGGCGCTTCAGCTGTGCCATAGTTGCTATTGTGATGCTTCATAGGCATTGCGAATATGCCGAATGCAGTATTATTATATTGTATTCTATACATGTGGTTGTTGTGGTGGGATAATGCTGCGACGGCGACTTTGCTCATCGGCGACTTTTGTGTGGCTGAAACGGAAGTGTTCTATCCAATCAGTCTAACAAGCTTTTGTTGGATGAGTTGGTAAAGGATCATGCTAAGCCGAAGTTAGCGATGATGTGCAAGGCTTATTTCAGGCGATAAGTTGTTGAAAGAAAAGTGAAACAGATATAAATAGTAGTTCCCCTCATTCCCTCCATCCTCCCAGCCTAAATCCTGTCTACTAATTCTATTTCACATTCAAATTCAGTTGCAAAATAATGTTCTTTTATGCCCGTAAGAAAGTTTACAACACCGTCGGTGCCACGGTTGGCCTGGTGTCTGAAAGCATCACGGCCAAGAAAACCCACAAGGCTGAGAGCGATCAACAGCAAGATGCAGATCTCGATCAAGACAGGGAGGAGGGAGAAAGAGACAGTAGCGAGCTAGACGAGGTCCAGAATGACCACGAACGACAATGGGACCTCGACGAGGCCCAAGACCGACTGCTTGGAGCAGCTCAACAACCACCACCGACCAGTGAACTCATCGATGATGCTCACCTTGCAGAATCATTTGCCCAGCAATACCCCCTCTCCCCCTCATATGAAAGACCCTTCCTGCAATATCCAGTTGTTCTGCCTCAACGTCGGCCTCGGACTCGAGCCAGAGGGTTTGTGCGCGCCTACGCGCCGGACCTGAACGCATTCGGAATCGACCAGGACATGTTCCTCGACTTCGTTGACCGGGCGAATCAATCGTGCCGGGGATGCGAGGCGTTGGGATTGCTCAACTTTGCGGCATTAATGGCTATTCCCCTAGGCTCACCGGCGATAGGAATGGCCGTCTCCGTGGTGCTGCAACTCGCGATCAAAGCGACCATCGCAATGGATGGACGACGCAAGTCGAACAACTTCTTCGACGCGGCGAATCGCGACTTCTTCATCCCCCGTGGCCTTTTCTGTCTCGTCATAACCTGGAATCCGGAAATCGATGATCCATACGTCACCTTCAATATGAATCAGACCATTGATTCTGCCATGGCAAGGGGAGGGGAAGGGAACTTTCAAAAGCTCAAACATAAGTTCCAAAAAGCCAACGCGGAGTCACCATTTATTCCTGAGATCGCACCGCTGGAGTTTCCCGCTCTAGACAGGATGGATATAGATCCCGAGACGAAGAAGAAGCATGATACGATGAAGGAGAAGGCGAGGAGAAAGATCGAATTTGCCGCAGGGTACCGGGACAAGAGGGCACAGGCGAGATTTGTACGCTCTCATCCACACGCACACCATACTGTACCATGCTATATACTGACTGTAAACGATACAGAATGCAGTAGATCCTGATAGTGCTTTGGTCCAAGGCCCCGAACCGGAATTCACCTCGCGCTACGCAGACCCCAATCACCCAGCCAGTGAAGGCTCCCCCGTTGCACTTCTTACCGGAGGCCGTCTCACGGAGAAACAGATCTTCAAGTATACTGCGGCCGGATTCGCATACAACCAGGGCAAAAAAGCCTATGCGAAACGTAAAGAGAAAAAGGTCTCCCAGGGGGAGTTGGCGGATGGTGTTCATCCGGAGCCAGAACCCAGTCCCACGGGCGATGGGGAGGAGAGGCCAAAGGAAGGTGCTTCGGAAGGACTGAATAAGATGGCGAATAAGTTGAAGAAGGTGAGTTCTTTCTGTTCTTGGCTTCGAGATGAATCGATGCTAATGGGCGATGTAGAAAGTGGTATATTTGATGATTGTGAATATGCCGAGTGAAGAGGAACTCCAGAAGGCAAGAGAGGCGCTGGAATGATTGGAATATATGTACGTATGTAACTATAGATACGATGTTATCATAGGTCAATATGTGATGGAATGTAGGTGTTGGACTGCTAGTTATTCTGCAACAAGCCAAGTTTACCCACAAAACCCTATTCAGTCTTCGTTCTTAACTGAATCCAACTTGGTCAAATATTTTGGCCTACCTAGGTAGTAATAATTCATTCTTTTGTAACCATGCGGCATAGTTTGTCTAAACCATCTCACTTTCAAATCCTTATGCTCCATTTGTGACACGAAAGGGTTGGTTTGAGATAATACAGGGAACTATAGCCTGAATAAGGTCTTCTGTATCCAGAAAGAAGGTTCCCTATTCCTGCATTTTCCAGGTACATTTATTCACGCAACATGACCATACTCCCCAATTTCCAGGCTTGTCCGGTTGCCATGTTGCACGTTCTTTGATTTGACGCGGCGGCCCTCCACGCCCCCAATCCAAGGAACTTTCCATTAACAATGTGATATGCGCCAACTTGCTGACATGTCTGCGTTCCTATTCCCTCATCCAAGAACAGTTCCTGTTCCGCCTGCTTGATTAATAGCTGTATGGCATAAAGCGTTCTATCCCGACTCAGTTCTGGGCTCTTCTGCCTGTTTGAGAGCCTCCTCTCTATTCATATACGATTGTTCATCTATCGCTCTCGTTCAGCATCTGCAGTACCGTCCTGAATTGGCTCGCCATGTCTGGCATGCGGAATTCAACATTGGAGATGGTGAGTGTAATGGTGATTCTCACTTGATGAATGATTACTGTGATGAATATTCTGATTTTGCATTGACCGAGATATTGGATGGGATAGTTAACACCGAAGATGAGAAATTCGAATACCGGCTGCATCTCAGACATCCATGCATTGATGCCTGGCTGGGCGTGTTGTTCACTCGCTTGTGCAACCTGAAAAACATCACATTCATGTTTATTAACCCATGTGGTGTGATATTGAAGATTGCGGACAGAGCAGCTCTGCGTCAACGATTACTTCACTAGGCTGTTCTATTTCCCTTTCTTGGAATCGTCAAGTTGAGAGGCGCTTATGGAGATTCATAGCTTGATTCAGACACTGCGACATCCGTTCCATTTCCCAGCTGTTCGCGTCATCGATGCTCAGAATTTAGGAAGGTGTATGAGAACAGAAGATACTGGGCGCTGGGATCTCACCGGAACCAAGAACCCTGCGTGTCCAGTTACTCACTTTGTGGCATCACCAGCATACAATTGTGAAGGACTGACTGACTGGGTTGCGGCATGCAGCAAGCTTGAACATTTCCAAGTTGTTACAGGGGCTCTTCTCTTGTATGGTATTATGGCCGGCTCTATATTTGATCCAATAAATTTCGCCGATCTCTGCTACCAGCTGATGTGACTGATGATCTCCCGTTTGGCTCATTCAAGGGATTTTATGTTCTGGAGCATTCGTCTATGGGGCATGCAAACCTTGTGAGGCTTCCAGGTACAGTCAATGAATGGACATGGCTAAGGCCAGCAATCTCTCACCAGTGTGCTACCCAGATCACCGAGATCACAAAGGAACCGATTCCTGATCTAGTCTCAGATCTTTTAGTGCTAGTCAAAGTCCGCCAGGTCTTAATTCCTCATTTGGAATGTATTATGCTCAACGTGATCATGGAGGAAGAACCAACAGAAGCAGCCAAGGGCTCAACCGGCGCGCTTGCGCTGGTATCTGAGGGCATGGGAGTTTTTCCGAGTGTCAGAGCTAGACAGCTTGAAGGATTTGACATCGCCTAGGTTTTAATGACAGTGCTGAGCTAGCGATCAGTTCTTGTACATGGACTATACCACCTTTACTCATAATACAATCCTCTGCTGACGGTCAGCCCTTGCAACCACCGACAAAAGGCCAATAGAGCTCTCCCATACGCGACTCCTCCCCAGATTTGGCGTACTTCGTTTATGGGAAACATTATTGTGGGTGTGGCCCGTGGGGGAGGGAACTTTTCCGGGCCCACCTTTCGGAAAGGGAGCCAATATAAGGGAAAATTCCCCGAGATACCAGCGGCCCGAATTTCCCCCGGTTGCTTGTGTTGCATTTCTGCAGAGCTTAAAATTTGGTTCTTGGCAGCAGACTTGAGATGTTCAATGCTGGCAAAGTTGCGTGAACTCGCTCAATTGGACTGGAATTTACCAGAGACTCCAACCTGAACCAGGGCCGAGATCCTATAATTACCCATTATGGTCCAAGAAGCATATGTAGTGGATAAAAAACCGGTGATTGACGCGCCGTCCCTGGAGGATGGAGAAAAGCCACCGTCAAAAAAGGACTTGGAGCCTTTTGGCAACGAGGAGACAGCAGATGTCAAGTATCGGACCATGAAGTGGTGGTAAGTGACCAATCTCTTCGGAAAACGCTCTCTTTTCAGAAAACGCAATGACACGATTAAAATTGTAGGCACTGCGGAATGCGTGAGTCCTCAATTCTATGTTCCATTTAGCCCTGGACTTGGTAACCTAACGAAGCCGCCAGTTATGATTTCGGAGAATGTCTCGGTGGGAATTCTTTCTCTGCCGTCCGCCGTGGCAACCCTCGGGATGGTACCGTATGTATCGTCCATGTGGACAGTCTCAGAGGACCGCTGACATTTAGAACAGCGCTGCAATCATGATTGTCTTCATATCTGCCCTTTCATGGTATACAGGCTATGTCATTGGTCAATTCAAGCTCCGTCACCCCGAGATTCACAGCATGGGAGATGCTGGCGAGCTCTTGATGGGCCGGTTCGGCCGCGAATTTCTGGGAATCGGCCAGCTCTTGTTGTTAATTTTTCTCATGGCGAGCAACATCGTGACGTTTAATATCCTGATGAACGTCTTGACAGACCACGGCACCTGCACGTTGGTGTTTGGTGTTGTCGGACTAATCATCTGCTTCCTGGGTGCCTTGCCGCGGACAATGGAAAAGGTCTATTGGATGTCTGTTGCTTGTAGGTGCTCGCTTCCTTTGGCATGGGAATTGGCTCACTGGCTTCTGTTAAGCATTCCTGAGTATCTTTGTTGTTGTGATTATTGCCATGATTGCCATGGGGGTGGAAAGCAAAGGCCATGTCCCAATCCAAGCTACGACGGACGTGAGCTTTCGCGAGGGTTTCTTGGCCGTGACAAACATCATCTTTGCTTACCGTACGTGGTTTCAACCCCGGGCTGTTGCCGGAATGTCCAGCTAACCCGAGGCAGTCGCCCATGTTGCATACTTTGGCTTCATGTCCGAGACTGAGGATCCGCGAACCTTCAACAAGTCGCTTGCAATGCTCCAAATCATCGATACTGTCTTGTACCTAGTGAGCGCGTTGATCATTTATCGCTACGCGGGACCCAGCGTCCAGTCGCCCGCTATCAACTCCCTGGGTACTCTCATGAGTAAGATTGCCTGGGGCCTTGCTATTCCAACGGTGACTATGATTCTCCCTTTGACCTAGCGATCCATCTCATGCTAATCGGGAACAGACCATTCTATCAGGAGTCGTCCTGGGCCATGTTGCATGCAAATACATCTACGTGCGCATGTTTCGTGGGTCCGACAAAATGCACCAGCGAAGTTTTCTGTCAATCGGATCCTGGGTTGCTATTTGTCTCGGCGTTTGGGTGGTATCTTGGGTCGTGGCAGAATCGATTCCCGTGTTCAACGATTTGCTCAGTCTTATTGTATGTTTGAACCCTACCAAATCTTTCATTTAAAGCACAAGCGCAAGCTAATGCAGATAACCCCTACAGAGCGCACTCTTCGGAAGTTGGTTCAGCTGTAAAGTCCACTCAACCGGAATATAATAATTGGTCCTAACTTTAACTGAACAGTCGGATTCCCTGCCATCTTCTGGTTGCACATGAACTACGGCCAGTACTTCCGGACTACAGCAAAGACGTTTTTGACAGTAGTCAACGTTGGTGTCTTGGCGATCTCCTGTGCTATTGTGAGTATACTCGTCTGTTATGACATTTTAACTCCATTTTCTCCCCCCTTTAGGTTCTTTTCTGGTCCATTGCTAAATTTATACCACTTATCCAGTGCGGTTTAGGTCTCTACGTGTCCGGTGTGGCAATTCATGAAGACTCCAGCTCCAGCAGCTGGTCTTGTGCTAACAATGTTTGATGCCATGCCAGATGAGCTGAATACCATGCGGCTCATTTACACTGCATGGTTTGAGACAACTACTCTACCCTACTGGCTGGATGCCAGTGCTTGCAGTTCATAAAACCTTTGAGCCTCTGTATGTGAAAAGCACCATGTAATTTACTGCTTAATGTTCTGTTTATGAAGACGCTTCTTTTCAGAAATGTACAGATAAAGAGAACATAATCACTGTGACAGACAGATACTATTCATGGAACAATGCAGATGACCCGATTTTTGAGTTGCCAGGAAATGAGCTATGGCTGCCTGTTTTACTCAAGAGCAAATTGGAGAAATGACAAGGTGAGCAACTCGAAGATTATCTGAATGGAACACTTCTTTGGATAGAGCTCTGCAAGCCACAAACCCTTAAACTGTCAAATGGCCTGCGTATCTTTGTTCTGCCTAGCAATTCCCTGGTCACCGCTCCGCGTCGCTTTTCCGGTGAAGGAATGACTTTTTCTAGTGTCCCAGGTAGAGCATTCGTCCGTCAAGGTGAGCATAATCGATGCTGACAATAACACCAACATGCGAAGAGCAAGCAGGGGAATCACTGCTAAGACTTCTGCGCTGGTCCGCACGCTTATCTCTAGGTAGTCTTGTTCCTTGGAGAAAGGATATGATGACCATTCCTTGAAATCCAGCACTTGATATATCAAGGCTCAAAGTATCCCGTAGAGAAATGCGGGTGCTGCTAAGTCTCTCCACTTCCTGGTATCTGCTTGTATAACCAACGACTGGAGTGGGAGTCGAGCAACTGATATTGTAGTGCAAGTCCAGAGCAGATGGAGTTCGCATAGGAGGACAGAAGAATGGCATATGCGAAGTGCCTCAGCAATCTATATCGGAAGACTATTGCCGCCGGATTAATTTCGATCGTATAATGGGCTAGCTCGTAGATAATGGCTATCCAATTCCCTAAAGAGACAAACGCATGTCCTGGTTACGGTATATGACGCAAGCAGCATGAAAAATGTTTCTGGAAATTGCATTTCATTTGCTGTACTGGCATTCGTTTCCGAAGTAGCCTCCATCTGCTCTGGAGCTCTCAAGGATTAACAGCATTGCTACTGAATGGTCAAGGATGTAGTGAACCTGGCTCCGAAGCCTGTGTTAATTGAGCTTTCCATACAAGAAAAAGGAATAGGAAGCTTACTAGATTGCTGGGAAGGAAACACTTAAAAATGTGTGCAAATGAGAAGGAGAATCCCCTGTGAATGTTCGACGGAAAAAGAATATGATCCGCTTATCCCAGTAAACTCCCGTCTCTCCAGGACTGAATAAGATGTTTGTGCTTCAACACAGGGTTAGAAACATCGTGTTTTACCGACAGAAGGAATCTTCAATAGGCAGATGACAGAAACTGGCCAATGTGCGCAGACATTGCATGCAAGATTACATGAAAAACAGTGACCTGGAACGGCGGCATAAGAGCAAACAAGCTTCTCACTAATAACGGCTGCTTTGGGCCGCATTCTCGTAGTCGCATAAGAAAGTCAATGCGAGCCTTCGAAGAGTCCCATGCACAATGGCGTACGGCAACGTGGCCATCAACGGCAGTTCCCCGGGTAAGGCATCATACATCCAGCACGACATGGGAATCAGGCCCTGAGCGATGCCCATTGCGGTGTGCTTTTGGTGTCTCTGGTGCCAAGGCAGGATTCATGTGACTGTGGCTCACCGATTCAATGAGAGCGCCTGCGATGCAAACCTTTCGAGGAAGCAATAGACACACGAAGTAAACTTACAGCTGTGGTCGGAGGGTCTGTTTTTATATACACCGAATCACGGGTCCACAGCTTGCTATACATAGTTGTGTGGGCGATATTTCTCCACCCGGCAACACTTTATCGGTAGAAATGCCACTACAAAACCTTCCGATTGAAAACCTTTCTACAGTCCTTCACCTTGTAGGAAATGATCAACTCCGAGAACAAGAAACCTGCTGCTTGTCTGCAAGTGGTGGTATGAGCTTGCCGAACCTATTTCGTTAGAGAACCTCATCGTCAGTGCTAGTCAGCTCATACAATTACCTGAGCAAGTGCATGCAAAATTCAGTGTGTTTGTACGGCGGCTCACCGATGATGTACACGCTGCCAGAAGCTAGCCTGTCGACGAGGCCGAGGGCAATGGATTCAATCAAACTACCGGCTTACTGATGCACCACGGCTACCGCCTGACATCTTTCACTTTGCGTGCGCGCAGTCAGCTTGATCCAGTACAGCCTCTAGTCCCCTGCCACCATTACCTTCCATTGTGGTCTCCAGCGAGAATCTTGTATGATTTCTGGGTTTCTAAGCTCTCGGGGCTTGAGATTGACATGTGTGGCTCTTGAGTTCAAGAGCGAAGTACATGTATGTCCTCGGCTTGCGCCCAGAATACCCCATCTGCGATTTGTGCAGCTGCAAATGCACAGGATCCGTCCTCAGGTCTTTTACATGGAGCACCACAAGGATCGTGACTCGGCCTCCAAGGTTGCGAAAATCATCATCAATCTCGGCCTCAAGGAACAAAACCGTTTCTCCACGGGGTTTAACCATCATTGCACCGAATAAAGGTGGACTTGAGAGCTAAATGATGGCGTGACGACGAGGGCCATTGAGTTTGCTAAACAAATGCTGAACCAGGCATGAAAGTGCTCAGAATTCTGTGTCACAGATAACCGTTGTTGAAGACGGTGGCTAAAGATGGCATTACTGGGACCAAAATGGTCCTCGATAATGATGGTCAATGGGAGGGGGGCGATGATGGGCAGGCGGATCCAAATGATGATGAGATTTCTAGTCAGGATTCTCGTCAACGGATAGCAGTAGCATTTTCGACAGCTAAGTTGCTGGCAGAGAGAATGGGGGTGCTGTATAGGTAGCATTGACTGCTGGACCCATCATCTTTTATTGCGGTTATTTGTATGAATCGTTCCCTATTCCAGCTGTGGATATCTCTTTACAGGAACACAAATGGCCTACCTAATAAGTCCTGGTCTTGATATCTCGGTTTTGTCAATCTGGATACTGCAATTGCTGTTTCAGAATCAGTATGCACCCAGATAATTCTTGCTCCCGGTAGATAGATTCGGTCAGGATTTATGTTGACAGGCGCCGCGATGATACCTTAACCAGCCAGAAAGCTGCTATCCCGGCTCCAATGATATTCCTGGATACTTCAGGGACTCTGCCCGCATTCCGGTTGAAATGATCGGCGTCAATTTCAACCTAAAAGTCTAAACTTTCTAAAGTACCGAGGCTTCACAGACCCGATGCGGATCTTTCTCTATTCATCAGCGGACCTGGCTGCTATGACAGCAAAATCTCGTCAATGCCGTTACCATGTTGGGAAGACATTGCGAGTTACAGAGTACATGGATCCGGATTCTCACTTCTTTGCTTTAATGGGAGCTTTTAATGGGGATTACATCTATATTACATTGCATGATTTCCCGTGCTGATCAGCAGTGCTTCGGACATTTGCATGTGATACTCCATGCTGGGGTTAACATTGAGTACCAACATGAGGGACCCACGTAATTAGCCTTAGGGACTTGAATTTAAGACTCGAATTTAAGATATTGATGTTCCCATGTATGTGAACTTACATTTTGCACTTTTATCCTTTCTTCTGACATACCAAGGACATACTCGCAGACTTCACAGCAAAACACCACTTGACGAGTCCCACGCAGATAAACCACGAGCAGCGACGACTCGGCGATAATGGCCACCAAAATTACCTGGATACACCCAGTCCGGGCCATCCAAGTTCTCTTCGGCATCGCCGTCTTCGGTCTCATAATCTACGGTTCGTTCTCCTTTCCGTTCCCCCCGATCAACCAATAATCCACCATACGCTAATAACCTACAGTCCTCAGCGTCTACAAATACGACAGTGTCTCCGAATTTATGCTCTTCAACGGAATATGGACCGGCTTCTTCGCAACGCCCTACCTCGCCCTGGCACCCGTGCACTTCGTTAAACTCTCGCACCGGGTTGTCGTACCTGTGCTGGAAACTAGTACTATGATTTTGTGGTTGGTGGGGGTTATTCTGCTTGGAATTGACTTGCCTTCGGCTTCGGAGTGTAAATCAGCGGATTGTGAGGCGACATTAGCGGTCGTTGTTATTGCGGCGGTTGAGTGGTATGTTTCCCCTTTCCATGCATTTGGAAGTGTGCGGTCGAGCTGTACCCTATATCGTGAACCGTACAGGTTGAATATAAAGCTAACCTGAATTTTGAACAGTGCTTTGTTCGTGGTAACTGCCATCAGAGCTATCCGGAGTAGCGTGCAAGCACACGTGCGGACCAACACAAAGGCCCAGGCCCAGCAGCCTGCCCAGCCTGCCCCTGAAGCCAGCGGTGCGATGGAGTCTGTATAGAGTATAGGTGGTGATGTGGCGATACCCTGAACTCTGGAGCCAGATATGAAACCGATATGCAAAGTAATGTATAATCAATAAACTCCTCACTTCTATGCCTGGACTTTATTGTTATTATTTAATTATGTTTATGCTTAATGAGGAAGGGAGGTAATAAGGGAAAGTGATCAGAAGGACTACAATGGAAGGCAGATGCAGTTATGGGTTGACATACTAGTGTAATTGAGGCCAGGCTAAAGCACAGGCTTCCAAAGCGTCGCGAGAATCACATCAACATGCGCAAAAGAATAGCATTTGAATGTGTCTAGCCCAGAGCTTATACCAAAACAGACCACCTCTTTAAGAGCTCTAGTCTACAATACTCCATCTTATCTACTGTTCCTATTCGAGGACCCTGACCCCGTTCCCACTTGCCGTTCTTGAGACCCAAGCCATTACGCTAAAGCAGGCTCGTGGGTCGTACCTTGTAGATCGATTCAGTGCTGACAACCTCGAACTGCGTTCAGGATGGAGAGAAAGCGCCCCTAATGATCTTTCGAGTAACGTAGGTGTATAAGAGGCTAGTGAGTTGTGATCATACAATAATGTTATGATAATACTCAGCTATAGATGGTTACTACATGGCATAGTAACTAACACAGTGAATCGAATAGATTTCCCGACACATCGATTTCCAGTCAGGTATCGAGGAAGTATCCCAGCAATCGAGCTTGAGAGAGAACACCTGAGCGACCGCCCACCACTACTTGTGGAACAAATGCCTTACATGCTTTCTCTACTTTGTTAGTAAGTAACCACGATCGGTGTAGTAGAATGAACATGCTGATACCAAAATGCAAAGTGGTGACACAGCCCTAGACCAAGATGGCTAATATTCCAAAGAACCTGTCAAAGCATACAATTAATATCTTGGGCAAAGACGACAAACTCTGAGATGACTTTCTGTGACGGGTCAACGCCGCATCAGTGGCTGATATAGACAAACGACATAGACACACCAAACAAGGCCAAATAAGCAATGGAGGCAAACAAGGCATTAGCACTGTCGCACAAATGCCTATAAAATCTCCCTTCATCTAGATAGATTCATCTTGTGACGGCCTCGAGCAATATGAATCTATTGGAAGGGCTATCTGACGGATTCTAATATGAGAGGATAAAGGGAAGGGCAGGGCCTGTCGGCGACGAGCTATTTGGTGTGTTAGATGGGTTCATGCTCAGTGAGTGCCCTACTCAAACAGGCCGAAGTGATCAAACATGATATAAAACTAGCGAGCGTCTCTGATCCCTGACACCTCTTCTCTTTTCCCTCCAGATTCAATATTCTCGTTGATGGCTACACTAGTTTAGATAGGAATATCATTTCATCAAGATCTACTAGTCCGAGCCCGTGACACTTTCCACTATAAGATTAACATTACTTTATTGTAACAAAGCCCTGTTATGCTTGGGGGACCCTTTACCTGAGCCTTTTAACGGGGACCACCGGGCTTGGGGACAGTCGGACCCCAGCCTCTAACCAGCCATAACCGTATATATCAGCCTTTTGAAGTATGTGAGAATATACAATTGTTCTATATATTATATTCGACTCCTATCAAGCTGAAATATGGTATAACAATAAAATTGGGGGGTTGACGTGCATGAATAATCCCTTATATCTTTGGCAAAAACAACCAAATAATCTATCTATCGAATAAGTGGCTTGAATGGATTATGCTCGGACAGCAAAAAAGAGCTCAGAAAGTGAATTACTATCCAATCCCATACATAGTAACTCCTATATTCAACTGATGATGTTTCCATCTCTGTGAGCAATGCGCCGAGAACCCCGCAGAAAGGGAGAACAGAACAAAAACCCGAAAATAAACAAGCCCAGCAGGCAAAGCGACTATGATCCATGATACAAACTAACAGAGGTTGCCAGCTCCAATGAATGCGCCGCGCATACTCTCCCAAGTTATCCTCTCGGTAGAAGTCCGCCTTGCAATTTTTTTCTTTTTTAGAACACTTATAGAAACCGGGAAAGATATGTTTCGTTTGGATATATCGCATCAATTCTGCTGGGCGTCGAAAATGACCAGAATAATTGCAATCCTCCCACCGACAAATGAACTTACGGGTGTGATCTGCCGTGGACCTTAAAATAATGTCAGAAATAAGATTTTCAAAATGGTTAGGTGTATATCATGAGCAACATGCTGGGTCCTGTACGCGGAATAGCAACCATGAGATGCCTTGCCCTTGGCCGGCTTATGGCTGGCAGTCACTGATCTGCGTGGTTTGTCCATCATCAGAGTAGATGGGGAGGAGCTGGTCCGGTGGTTGTTAGCCCCAATACTGCCGTGGCTCATGTTCGAAACCTCAGTATCATTTGCTCCCTCGTCCGTGATGTCGAACTCCACGGTAGGAGCATCAATAGCCTATGTGTTATCTTTCGGGCTCGAGCCAATTGATGGCAAGGGCGGCGTCCTATCCCATTCGGACGGCGCCAGGCACAGGTGGGGTAAAAGGAATATAATTGACTGTCGACTTGACGATGCCGGCATCTCAATGAAGGAAAGGGGGTAGCAAAGAAGAGTATTTTATTGTGGCTACCTTACTCAAAGCTACTCCACCAGCTCAGTGTAAGATCTACTCAGCGAGAACTGAGCACTAAGACAAGGGCAAGCCTTCGAAATCTCGAGAAAATTGAATTTATGTATACCTAAACCCTCAAACCAAATCCCAAAATGAAGCTCACCGTATGCTTGAGCAACTGTATATCGTAACAAGAAGAAAATAAAAACAATACAAAGTGTGAATATGTACAGTAGAACGGAAATGAAAGGGGTAAATAGATCGTGTTTGAGGTAGGGTATCATGATATGCAATCACTCGCTGTTGCCATGGCTTTTCGAGTAGATAGAAAGGATGATAGATGGAGAGATGAAATGGAGACGAAGGGCAGGTCAGAAAATAAAAGGTAGAGAAATGGAGGAAAGGATCACATATAAAACGAATTATTCCGACTCCCCGACGCCGAACTAGCACTCCCACTCATACTCCCCCCTGTCTCACTTCCCGGCGTCGCCGGCTCAAGCACAACCTGCTGCCTAATCGAGACAATCCACTCATGCTGCAGCAACTCCGCAGCAGTAGGCCGTTTCATCTGATCACACTCGAAGCAGCGACGTAGGAAGTCGATGCCGGGGTCGCTGAGTTGGTCTCGCGACGGCAGGGTGGGTTGGTTGCCCTGCGCAATGTTGTACATGATGGCCCATTCGTTGTCAAGCGAGGACCATGGACGACGGCCCGTGGTCATTTCGAGAATGACGCAGCCCAAAGACCAGATGTCGACTGCGCCCTGGCGGTGGACGAAGTTCGAGGCGTCTCCACGGATCACTTCGGGGGACATGTACATGGGAGTACCGGTCATGGTTTTCTGGTTCTTGCGCTGGTGCGTGTACTGTGCGTCACGCGGGACGAGGGCTTCCTTGTGGCCTGCGGCGTTGAAAGCGTCCATAGGGACGGCGGTTTTGCCCTGGCGGGCGATGATTTTGGAGGCGCCAAAGTCGACGTATTTAATGATGCCGTTGTGGTCGAGGAGGATATTTTCAGGCTTAATGTCGCGATGAACAATACCGGCTTGGTGGAGGTAGGCCAGGCCTTCGAGGAGTTGGAGGGCGTAGACCATAATGACGGTTTCGTCTTCAACGCGACCGTGTTCGAGAAGACTGGCGAGGGAGCCGCCGGAACAGTATTCCATAAACATATAGACTTTGTCGCGGTGGACTTCGATGCCGTGGTAGGACACAATGTTGGGGTGGTCGAGGACTTCTAGGACGCCCATTTCGTCGCGGATTTGTTTGGCGATCTTGGGGATGAGCTGTGGGTCTTGTAGACGGATTTCTTTGACGGCCATCAGATAGTTGCTGTCAAGGTTGATGGCAGCGTAGACTGAACCGAAGGTACCGCCTCCAATGAACTGGCCCTGCTGCCACCGCAGAGTGACATTGGTGGCTGACGAGGAAAGCACGGTGAGTGACCGGTCTGCTTCGTTGGATCCCTCCAAGACTTTTCCTAGTGCTTGGCGCTTCGCATCTTCTTCGACACGAGAGTCTTCGAGAGTGGTCAAGTGAGCCAGACGTTGTTCACGGACTAACTTGGTAGCCTCATCATCTGTTAGAATCCGACCACCGCCAAACTTTCCTCTTCCAACACGCTCTTCTATCCGTTTCTTTTCGGCCTGGGCGGCAAGAGAGGATCGGGCGCCCATGATATCAAAGTGAGAAATGAGGAGCGACATGCAACCGGCGACCTTCAATCTCAAGTGACTGAACTGGACATCGTCCATGGAAATTAGATGTCTGCTGGAAGTAATTGCCATTGCAAATTCAAGCGCAGCCACAGCCCACTTGAACGTTTTTCTATCAGCGGCATCGCAATCATCGCAAATAAACGAGACCCAATCAAGAGACAACTCCACGAGTCGGGCACTATTCATCGCATGTCTATTTGCATCGACATAGTTCGATGATCTTTTACCGAACTCCGTTGCGAATGCATAACAGGCTTGGATAAGTTCTTGGTTTTCCACACGTTTCTCCCTCAGCTGCTGCCGGATAATAGCCACACTATCCATGATGGTCATGGACAACTTGAATGAGATCTTCTTGATCTTGTTCAATTCGACATTGACACGCGCCAGGTTAGCACGCTGCTCAACGGCCATATCAAGCTGAACTCCAGTCAGTTGCGCCAATTCAAGTCTAGCGTTGGACAGGCGTTGCTGCGTTCCTTCAACAATAAGACGGAGTTTGCCCAGTCGCACGTCTGCTGGCTGTTCCAGCATTTCCACCTCCATCTCCCGTCCAGTCCAAGTAATCGGCTTCTCTGGACGAACCACCAGAATATAGGGGGTAGCAGGTGAATCTTTTGTGGAATCTTCTTCACGGAACGAGGTGGCCATAATTGCTTGAATATCAACCGGTCGACCCCATAGCACATGGTGAGCAAACATGTAGATGCCCTTGGGGCCAGAGTCTGACTTCACCAGGAAGTGGTTCGAGGCGAGAAGAGCCTCAAAGAAGTCGTATGCGATGTCAGATGACACATTATACTCGGTGGCATTTTCAAAAAGCTGGCGCAAGAATCGGGAGAATCGGTACAGCTTGCGCTGGCGAATCCGCGTTGAATCCAAAACACTTTTGTAGCGCTTATCCATTTCAAGCGGGTCTTCATCCTCCCGGACAGTGATTTCTCGTTCAAAGTGGATCATCAGACGTTGAAGCGATTTTGCAGTCAAGGCACTGGTAATGTTAGTTGAGCAAGTACGATAGTTCTTGTGTGAGAGTCGTACCTAAATTGTTCAGCCACCTCAATATCTCCGCCTTCAAGTAAACGACCAACTTCGTTCGAGAATTCCCAATCCTGTTCCAGAATTTCGGCTTCTTTGAACGTGTTCTTGTTCGCATTTAATTTCCAGTTGAGAAGCCGGAAGTAGTATTTCATAGCATCTAGCACAACGGTATCGAAATTTTCATCAATACAAGGAGGCAGTTCCCAGCCCGGCTCAGGTCTGGAGATATCCAAATAGCGCTGTTTGATGTCGGTTGCAACCTTCATCAAAATCTGGAATTGCGAGATCATTTGATCGACGAGGATCGGAGACTGCTGGGCCGGATCCTTCATTTTTCTGGCGTACGAGAGTCGGACTCGAATAATTTCCTGAATGAGACGCGAGGGAAAGTTGATAAGAGTGAGGAGTTCTTCGATATACGGAGGCAGATGGCGTTTAGCAAATGAACTTGCATTCTCGATCAAAGTGCTTTTGGCTTTTTGGATAACTTCACCAATGCCATGGAGCATGTTGTGCTTTCCCTGTAGGGTTTTGAGCCCATCTTCCTTCATGATGCGGTCGAGGAAGGACGAGTCATCGGCCAGATCATTGTTGAGATG
Organism: Aspergillus pseudoglaucus; assembly: GCA_039880875.1. Taxonomy (NCBI): domain Eukaryota; kingdom Fungi; phylum Ascomycota; class Eurotiomycetes; order Eurotiales; family Aspergillaceae; genus Aspergillus; species Aspergillus pseudoglaucus. The sequence continues at coordinate 245,146 of JBDODC010000015.1, forward strand.
CCTGACTCTGGGCTTGACGAAATCGAGCTCGTTATTCCCAACCCACTTTTGCAGGATGGCCAACTCGGTGTTGATGAGCGCCGTGGTGTTGTGCCATGCAAAGACGGCGTCGCGGCTCGAGCAGAACTCCTCGGAAGCGACACGGGGGTTGGCTGTCTCGAGTTCTTTCTGAGTGGAGTACATCATCTCCATCTGCCCGATCTGTTGGACAACATCCTCCACTTGTTTGATGGCCGGTTTGCCAATTTCCTTTTCTCCCTTGATCTCGAAATTAATGATGTCCTCAATCAGAGGCCCAAGACCCGCTCGTGCCTCTTCAATGAGCTTCCGTTGGAGAGCAATACTCCGCCCACAGGTCCTTGCTCTAACACCTAGCCAAATGGCACTGTTCTGGGCAGCAGACCGCTTGGTATCCGTCAGTCCCAGAAGCCGTTGTTTCTCCTGCTTGACAACATCACCCTTCAAAACCGACGCCAACATCGAATGCCATTCCAGTCTCTCCTTATTCTTCGGGTTCTTCAATTCATCGATTGACGGCTGGTTATCACGGGCGATAAAAAGTTGGACATCCGGATCGTACGCGTCGTCTTCGAACGGGACTTCCGACGACGGCGACGGCTCCTCAAAATCCGAGTCCATCGGCATCATATTCTGCGCTTCGTCGAACCGATCGTACCATGCCTGCGGATTCGCTCGAATGCGTTGCACATATGCCTTCTCCTGGGCTCGGTACTGCGTATTAGCGTCTCGTCTCGAATTCCGCTTCGCCGACGACGACCGCTGCCGCTCGTCCTGGAAGGAGTGGTATTGGGGAGGTCGACGCTGGGGCGCGTAGGTGTTCGAGGGTGTTCTGGCGGGCCCCGAGGGACGCTGCGGTCGCTCGGCCAGCGGGTGGCCATCCACGGGGGGCATCTTTTCGAGAGCCGTTTGGGTGCCCATGCTGGAACCCCGCGGGCGGGTCATGGGGGCGTTTGGCCAAGGGGCGAGGCCATGGGATTGAGGCGGCGAAGAGGCGATGGGGATAGGTGTTGTCTGGATCGGGGTATCGTAGTTCTCCGCGTAATCGGAGGTAGTTCTTATGGGATAGTGGCGCTCCAGGAGGTCGTCTGGAGGTGCGGAGTCAACCAGGTCTGAATGGATGATCTCCGGGTGCTCCATGGGCGGGAAATCTCGACCTGGCTGGGGGTCCATGGTGGCATTGGTGATAGGGGAGAGGAGGGGAAGAGTTGAGCAGAAGACTTGAAGACGGAGTCTTGGATGGAGCTTCCAGCCGATCTCCTGTTCGGGTTTAGCGTGGGCACGTGTGGCGCTGCCTAGCCGGGGAACCTTTGCCGGCCTATCACATTCTACATACAACTACTACTATAAACATACTACTCGTACAAATACTGTCATACTCCGTATTAAGATAGAGCGATGGTGACGAACGGTTTTTCTGTCTGGCTACCGCTAATGCCGAGTCAAATCCCTTGAAGGCAGCTTCTCCACCGATAGAAACACCGATGGTTGTCATTTCCAGACCTACATATACTACGGCGGTCAGCGGAGTATGGCTTTGCAAAAGATAGCTACGACCGCGGGGGAGGGTTTTTCCAACTTGTATAAGACCAGGTCGAAAACATGAGCAATCACCAGAGTAGCCAGCATTGAAGTCGCCATTAGAAATATGGTCCGACTGGGGTATATACATTTGAATAGTATCGGTCTACCATCAGTCCCACCGACGTCGAAATCACAGTCTGGCCTAGAAAGCAGGGCTATACCCATAAGCTTGCATATTCCTTGCAGAAATCATGCGTAGCTCGTCGGTACCAAGCCTCAGAGACCCGGACACGTTTCTTGTGCCGGCAAGCAGAGGTCCCCATAGCTGACCCTTTGTAATCGTCAGCTCCCGCGAGTCTGCTGCTTCAGACAAGCCTGGGTTGGAAGAATGCTCTGTTAGCGCAAGCAGTTGTTGGTTCTATGTACATTTGGAGAAACTTTTTGAACTTGTGTCTGCAGAAATCTCGCATTCCCATTGGGATCCAGATCAGATAGTTCAACGTCGCCAGCAACTTGTTTCATGGTGTTTTCTGTCCATTTCACAGTGATGACAATCTGCACAGACCGAAGGCACCCTCCAGCTAGAGAGCACGCTCGCTCCAGCCAGGTTCAAAGGCAACCATCGGAAGAGTCATTCCTACAGGCGTTATACAGAGATCGGGTTCCTTTTGCGAATGAGTATAGCTGCCGCCAAACTCCGTGTATGCTGGAAGGAATGAGTCGACATCTTCACTCATAGATCAAGCAAACTGACCTGCTTATCCCAACGTATCTTTCCAACCTTCTCTTCTCAACAAAAGTGAAAGGCCCCTGAGCCACCATGTCGCCCAGCCAGTATCCAATCTAGAGCTTATGTGCACCGTGAAATGAATTAGACCTCGAAATGACCCGCAACTTTTAAAGCACGGAGTTGTAACCAAACCTATAATTGCTAGCAAGTGATAATACCCAAATAATTTATATAGCGTATTGTGACTGAGTGATGGAAGTTGGTTGTTTGCATGCGATTTATAATTCTGTAAGTGCGGATTTGACTACTAGGACGACCAAATCGGGCCGGGAGGTTTGTATCTCGCCCTAATAGCCGTGACTGAAAAGGTGGATTGGGGCCTCGGCTGGCTATGCCAGATGGGACTGAAGCAGTGACTTATGTCATTCATGGTTCAGGTTACAATCCTTCTCCATCGCTTCTCGCACGCTTTGTAACTGGGCTCGAAGCGCGAGAAACGGCATCCTACACCTTGCAATCTACCCTGTCCTCTTCCCGACTCTCCGGTCGGAAACGATCCACGCACCTTGGCAGCAAGCGGTAAGTACCTAAGGCTTCCCTACATCACCAGCCAGGCATCAGACACCGAAGCCCTCAGCGGCGTACCCGCCTACACAATGCGCCCCTCCGCAAAGAAAAACCGACCCGAGGTCCAACCTACAGTGATTGTCGGAACGCAGTACCCCTGGGCCCGAGAAGCCCGTTCAGAGTGCGTCGTTGCTATGGAGGGCTGGGCATGATACAACGCCTGAGGTTGGACGGCCCGGGTCTGTGCTGTGCCTTGGGAGACCGGATGAGGGTTTTCGAAGGCGGTTGTTTTTCATAATTGTCAGACGAGGGTTCTCGGCTCGGAGGAGGCGAGGGACGCTAGGACTGTTTGATGTTGCTATGCCAGTATTAGTTCTCGCTTGTTAGATGGCTCTAGACAAGATGGTATTAATGACGTGCTTGAAGTCTCTAAGGCTAAACCATAAAAGGGCGCTGATGATTTCTAATTGCTAAGTGATTTATCAACCCACGCACATCATGATCAACCATGTGCATTGACTTCCCCAGAATGCGTACTTTATAGTTCACGCCTAAGGCATAATGCCAAGACTAAAAACAGAAGTGACATGGCTTGTCTCGGGCCAATCGGAGGGCAAATGCTTATCTCTACTTCACGCCTCGTATAGGGGAATAACCAAGAGCAGACAATACACGGTTGGTAGGTTATTGAGTCGCATGTTGTTACTCGGAGCATCCAAATCTAAGCTGTCTAGAATTTGCTACGGGTATGTAGCACCGGAATCGAAGTGAATGTCTGCAGAATCGGGACACGGGATGGCAAACAACCCTAATGGTAGGATTCAGCTCTGGACAGCAGCTGGGCCATGTAGTACAGTCGACAGGACCACGAAGCCCAAGGTGCAGGGTCTTGGCTAGATAAGTACTCCCTGTCCGTACGGACATATTCCAGCCAAGACAGGTCAGTGCAAACGACCGATAAGCAAAGATACATACTTGATCAATCACAAGATAAGACTCGTCTTGTACAAGGACTTGGACTCGAGTCTCGAGGATGCCAGGTACAATAGGAATGAATAAGACGCTGCTGAGGATATCAAGGCTGACAGCACACGCTCCTGTCAACACGAGCATGCGAAGAATGACAGCTTCTTATACAGACCAAGCACAGGATGTTATGCTGCTGTCAACGGAATCCTTATCTACACCCACTCATACCCTACCAACCCATTACATCGCTGATCAATAACACGACGCCTATCAGCCTCTATCATGCAAAATCGCAATTTGTCACCTGCCAGTCCTCTAGATACATCATAGCAATAGTCTCTCTCCTCCTGACTTCTGCCAGAGCGTGCTCAACGCATATCAAACCCACCCAGACCCGCAATCTTCGCCTCGTATCCGGTAGTTTGGTCCCGATCCGGGATATCAATAACCAGCCCGGGGTCTTCCGTATGTGTAGAAGGGCTGGCTCGTCGCAACGGTGCAGGGACGTGCATATTTATCAGGCTGATCCTCCTGTCTGTCATCTCCTTTTGTATTTGTGTTTTCTGCCATTTGGAACTGAACTGTTGGACTGTGCTAGGCTATATAACGGTAACGGGAGACCTTTGACTCACGCTTAGAGACAATTCTGTTGCTGTTTATCTTTGGCTGTTGACGCTGGGATGTCGGCTTATCCGGTGCCGTATAATGGATCTGAAACGGGTACTGGGGGTGACTCGTTGAGGGAGGACCTTAATGTGTACTACAATGTTTGTCTGACAACTTGGTGAATACAAGTGTGCTTGCTAACTGTACCAGGCAGGTGACATCGCTTGGGTCATCACTTCTACCGCTCTTGTCCTCTTGATGATCCCGGGAGTTGGGTATGTTTACTACCCCTCCATAGCAGCCTACGCTAACAAACCAGATTCTTCTACTCAGGTCTAGCCCGTCGAAAGTCCGCCCTCTCCCTCCTATGGCTCTCGATCATGTCTATTGGCGTGGTCTCCTTCCAATGGTTCTTCTGGGGCTACTCGCTCGCCTTCTCGCACACGGCCGGAAAATACATCGGCGATTTGAACAACTTCGGCCTCAAAGGCGTGCTGGCTGCCCCATCTGTTGGGAGTGACAAGGTTCCGGATATTCTGTTCTGCGTTTATCAGGGCATGTTCGCTTGTATTACGTGAGTGCCACCCTCGTGTCCCCCTCCCAGATAGTCTTATGGTACTAATGATACATCAGTGTCGCCATCGCAGTTGGCGCCGTCGCCGAACGTGGCCGCATGCTCCCCTGCCTCGTCTTCATATTCATCTGGTCAACAATCATCTACGACCCCCTCGCCTGCTGGACCTGGAACTCCTCCGGCTGGGTATACCAACTAGGCGGCCTAGACTTCGCAGGAGGAACACCCGTGCACATCGCCTCCGGCTCCGCCGCACTGGCCTACTCCCTGATGCTGGGCAAACGCCGCGGCCACGGCACCCATGAGCTCAACTACCGCCCGCATAATGTCACCAGCGTCGTTATCGGCACGGTGTTCCTTTGGGTAGGATGGTTCGGGTTTAACGCGGGCTCTGCGCTGAGTGCAAACCTGCGCGCGGTGATGGCGGCTGTTGTGACGAATATTGCTGCTGGTGTTGGGGGAGTGACTTGGTGTCTGCTGGACTATAGGTTGGAGAAGAAGTGGTCGACTGTTGGGTTTTGCTCTGGGGTGCTTTCGGGACTGGTTGCTATTACGCCTGGGTCGGGTTTCGTGACGCCGTGGGCGTCGTTTATTTTCGGGGTTGTGGGGGCTGCGGGTTGCAATTATGCAACCAAGTTGAAGTATTTTTTGAGGGTCGACGATGCGTTGGATATTTTTGCCGTGCATGGAATTGGGGGGATTTTGGGGAACATCCTCACGGCTTTCTTTGCTGCGTACGCCCCTCTCTTTCTCGATTTCTGACTTCCTGAACTAACAAGTATAGTGACTACATCGCGCACCTCGACGGCTCAACCGAAATCGCCGGCGGCTGGATCAACCACAACTACATCCAACTCGGTTACCAGCTCGCCGACTCGGTGTCTGGCCTTGCATACTCGTTCGTCGGCAGCTGCATCATTCTCTTCCTCATCAACCTCATCCCCGGCCTCGGTCTCCGTGCTGCAGAGGAGAATGAAGTGATGGGCATTGACGATGCCGAGATTGGAGAATTTGCTGTGCGACCCCCACCCCCTGGTACAGATAGTCTGTTACTAACAAATGCAGTATGACTACGTCGAAATCACCCGCGACGTGATCATCGGCGTTGACGAGACCTCTTCGAGACGCACTGTCACTCCGATCGAGGGTAATAGCACTGTTGAGACTAAGGTGGTGGGCGGTACATAATCGTTTCTTGGCCGTTGTATATATTGTACTCTTCATTCTTTGTTCCTAAGGGATTCACTCTTTACTTTTAGATTTCTTTTGTGGTATTTAATGTATTTATTCTTCTATTCATAGTGTACAGAACTGAGCTCTGATTGGCCAGTGCCCACAGCCAATCACAATCCCCACCGGAGCTCGGTCTCGTCACTGAAATCCAAATGGTTCATCTCACCTTCTCTACATTACCTCCTCTACAATATACAACCCGCAATACCTACCCCCAACACCTACCCTCCCATTATCTATCCCGCGACAATGACCGACCCCGACGCCGCACTCAACAACTTCCCCCAAGACCCCTCCAACTTCGATTCCGACCCGCGCATATCCTTCTCCAAGCTCGACGACAAATACATCCTCGAAACAGACGACGGGAATGAATTCGAGTGGAATGCGGTGTTGAAGAGGTGGATTCAGACGGTGCGCCACCTTTCACTCGCAGGTGTCGACAGGGAAAGAAAGCTAATCGGAATGAATGTGTAGCTCGACGAAGACCTCCTCCGCAAACAACAAGAAGCGTATAGAGTCGAAGGCGTCGATGAGAACGAGCAGATCACAGCACAGCAGTTGAAGAAGAAACGGAAACAACAGGCTGTCGACGTGCGCTATCTATTTAACCGTTCTTGCGCTCAACCGGAATTGAGTTGGCTAATAAAGTAACAGGACGAACCCCAAAAACCCAAAAAACAACGCACCAACACTGCCATCTACATAACCTCCCTCCCCCTCGACGCCACCTTCGCCGAAATCCGCGACCTCTTCACAAAATGCGGCGTCATCGCCGAAGAAATCGATAGCGGCCGCGAACGCATCAAAATGTACACCGACGACAACGGGGCCTTCAAAGGCGAGGCGCTAGTCGTATACTTCAGGCCTGAGTCAGTGAATCTCGCGATACAGATGCTTGATGATTCGGATTTTAGAATCGGGCAGACAGGGCCGACAGGAGCGATGAGGGTGCAGGCTGCGGATTTCTCGTTCAAGAGTCAGCGCGAGGCACCGGTGCAGAGTAATAATAGGGATAAGAAGAAGATTATTGCGCGGACGCAGAAGCTTAATAGGTATGTTGCACTTGGGTTTTGGGCTGGGATCTGGCTAACTCGGACAGCAAACTGGCGGACTGGGACGACGACGACCCCTCGATAATGGCGAATACGAGCTCGAAGTTGGAAAAGGTTGTTATTCTCAAACATATGTTTACATTGGATGAAATCAAGGTACGCCCCCCTCCCCAGGGGTTCCAACATTCTCTAAGCGTTGTGCAGGAGGACCCCACCGCCATCCTCGACATTAAACAAGACATCCGCGACGAATGCTCCAAACTCGGCGAAATAACCAACGTGGTTCTCTACGATAAAGAGCCAGAAGGTGTTGTAAGCGTGCGCTTTCAAGAGCCTGAAGCTGCCAGGGCTTGTATTCAGGTATCCCCACCCTCCCCTCCCTCTTTATTAACAAGCGAAACTAACAGAACAGGTAATGGACGGCCGCTACTTCGCCGGTACCCGCGTCGAAGCATACGTCTCGTCCGGAAAAGAAAAGTTCAAGAAAACTAATGAGAAGCGCGAGGCACTCGAGGACATGGCTGAACGGGGGATCGATGCGAAGGATGAAGAGGAGGAGAGCAGACTGGATGAATTCGGGACGTGGTTGGAGACTTCACGTGTTGTTGAGAATACGGCCAAATAGCTAGACCAGGTGGATTGTATAGTAGTAACAATGTATCCTATAATGAAAATCACTAGAGTCTACAAGGGAAAAAAAAGCCCAATAAGTCGTGTATTCAATCTACCACGCTCGTGTGTCTACCAAACAAAAACAAACAAAAACTCACAAACCCCAGAAATACAACCAAAAACGTACACAAAAAGAGCAAATGAAACGAAAATCTGATCCCTGGTTGCTACTTCCACCCCTCGAGCAACTTCCCTTCCACAACTCCGGCCAGTCCCTCCAACGACTTCTGGGCGCTCATCAGGTCCAAAAACGGAATATCCACCTTAAACACCGTATAAAACCACGTCCGAAACTCCGACGCAATCATACTATCCACCCCAAACTGCGGCAGCGCCTTGCGCTCATCAATCTGCTCCAGCGGCATGAGGATCAAATTCGAGAACCGCTTCTTAATCAACCGCAAGACAGCGGCGTTCAGTGACTCGGCGTCTGCTTCAGAGGCGAAGGTCGATGTTGCCGTGCCGGGAAGCGCTTTGAACCATGGTGCTGCGGTGGTGGGGGTGTTTGTGTTGGAGCCGGAGGATGAGGAGGTGGAATTTTGCGAGTCGATGACTTCTTGCTCCGCTGCGAGCGAGGCGGCTAGGAGGGCGGCGCGGGCTTCGGTCAACACGCCGTGGTTGGATACGTCAAAGCCGCGGGCTTTGAGTTGGCGGACACCGGCGGGCTCTAGGCCTGTAAGAAGGTGTGCTTGGCCCGGGTTGTGGGATGCTTCGCTGAGGAGGGCGAGGTCCACGACTTGTAGGAATTCGTCCTCGTTGAGGGGTTGGATTCCCTTTCGGAGGAGGAGGGCTTCGATCTCCGGGTTCTCGTGGAGGTATCCGACCTCTGAAATCATTCCCAGACCGACCGCAACGGCGGGTTTACCCTGTGAGCGGCGCCAGCGGGCAAAGGCGTCGAGGAAGCCGTTGGCAGCGCAGTAGTTGCTCTCCGTGGCTGTGCCGACTGTTCCTGAGACAGAGGAGGTGAGCAGGAAGAAGTCCAGTGCGTCGTCGTGGCCCTGCAGAGCGTTGTGCAGGTTCCATGTGCCTTGCCACTTGGGGTCGATACCCGTGTGCCATGCCTCGTTAGGCATGCGGGTAAAGAGCGCCTCGTGCAGACCCATAGCTGCTTGGACAACACCGCCAATCTGTCGTCCCGTGGCGAGAGAGGCTGCAACGGCGGCTGTCACATCCGCGGCCCTGGAGACATCGCCGCGGACAACGTCGACATTGGCGCCGGCGGCTTGGAGACGAGATACTAACTGCTGGGCACTGGGCTTGTCGGCACCGGAACGGCCCAGGAAGACAAAGTGGCGGGCTCCCCGGGACATCATCCATCGGCTAAGACTGCGGCCTAGACCACCCAGACAACCGATGAGGAGGTAGACCTTTTCAGAGTCGAAGGCGGAGAGGTAGGTAGCGGGGACGACCTGTTTGAGTATAGAGTATTAGCAGAGAGCTATGCATAGTAATAGGGGTACTAACCGGAATCCGAGCCTGAGGGTCCTCCAAGGAGATAACGATCTTGCCAATACGATCCTGCTGGGTAAAGGTGCGGTACGCCTGCGCAATCTCGCTAACCCCAAACACCTTTACTGGTGGAGTCTGGATATCCCCCGCGCGGTAGAGCTCAATAACCTGAGTCATCAACCCATCCCAAACAGCACGGTTATGAGGATCTTGGGCATAAAAGAACTCGGACAAGTCAAAGGCAGTGAATGTGCAGCTGCGCAGGAAGACACGCATGTCCAGCTTGCCTGCATCTACCAAATCGCGCTTGCCCACCTCAATGAAGCGTCCAAAGGTCGCCAGGCATGCCCAGCTGGCGTGCAGAAGGTCACCGGTGAGCGAGTTGAGCACTACATCGACACCCCGGCCGTTAGTGACTTCCAGGATACCTTCGACAAAAGAGGCATCACGCGAGTTGAAAATGTGCGCATCTGGCACGCCAAGCTCGTTGACCAGGTACTCGCGCTTTGTCTTGGAGCCAGCTGTCGTGTAGACGATGGCGCCTCTCTTCTGGGCCAGGGTAATAGCTGCGAACCCAAGACCGCCAGAGCCCGCGTGGATCAGAACGGACTCGCCTGCACGCAGGTGCGCAATCTGGTTGAAGGCATACAGCGCAGTGCCGTACACTGTGATAAGCGTAGCCATTATGGTGAGCTCCTCGTGGTCGAGAAGCTTGTGCACACTCCCGGCCGGCACCCGCTCCGTCGTAGTGAAATGGCTGGGTGCCCAGGCGACGACGCGGTCACCGACGGCAAGATGCTCAACATCCTCGCCAACGGCAGTAACAACACCGCAGAAGTCGAGGGCAGTGGTGAGATTGCGTGTTTCCACGCGGCCGGCGATGGCATATACATCCTTGGCGTTTAGGCCCACTGCCTTGACTTCAATATCAACAAAGCCTGCCTCTGGAGTTGTCTTTGCTGCCGCTGAAGACAGTTGCTGGAAAAACATGCTATCTGTCACCCCGGGCCTGCCGACCGAGAGACGGGCAATACCGGCTGTCGCGAGCGTCTGCTTTTCCAAAGACTCCAAGGGCTCCAGTCGCCGGCGGAAGAGAGAGTTGACATCCTGGTCGGGGCCGAATCTGCTTATATGGAGGATACCGTCACGTTGGATGAACTCGTTGTCATCCTTCTCCTGATTGATCACTAGGGCTCTCAGAGCATTTTCACAGGTTTCAATAGCATTAGGAGTAGATGACAAGAGCGAAACCGGCCCGATATCCAAAACAGAGTATCGCAGCGCCGGCTGCTCCAGCATCAGGGCACGCGACAGACCATTCGACAGAGTCAAATTAGGGTCCGGAACGCTGCCCAACATGTTGGCTCCCGTGACCCAGAGCAGGTCCTTGACGACATCGGTAATGGCCCGGAAACGGTCCATATCCTCGGGGCTTATGGTGGCAAGGAACTCGCGCTCCGTCTCCAGCAGCGAGATGGCGATATCCTTCTCCGAGATAATAGTGGTGTCGATCCGGTCGAGCGGGACGATGGTGGCGAGAGTTACGCCGGCTTGGTCGCGCAGGTAAGCTGCCAGGGTGTTGGCGAACTCCGCCACGGTCGACGAGGGATTCCGGCCTAGCACAATCAGAGCGTTTCGGCCCTGTAGGGAGGTCAGTTGCGGTGGGCGTAGGGCCAGAATCACGCTCTGTCCGATAGGTAAAACGTTGAACTTGAGAGCCTTCAGGACGTCGACCGCAGCATTGGACTTCCGTGCAACGACGATTCCATTATCAGAGACAAGAGAGGCAATGCTTTCTGGATCCTGTGACCATATTTGCTTCGAAGACGAGTTCTGTTCCGACTGTTAGCGTCAGATATTGCATGTACGCCAATGGCAAATAAACAAAAGAGATGTACTTACCCTGGGAACTACAACAACATCAAAAGGACTGATGTCCTCGCCGTCGCCCTCAACCACAATTTCTCCGTTGTCGTCAAGAACACCAGCCTGCCACGACTGACAACGGGCAAAAGCCGTCTCCTTGTTCAGGATACCTAGCCATTGCTTTGCCTTGTACCCGACGTCATCGCCACCCAGCTCCAACACGCGCATCCGCGGGTGCTTGTGGCCAGCGAGATCCACAAGCGCCGCGATGACTGCGATGCTCTCGTCGTCCCTCAAGTCACTGTCCAGGGGCTGCCGGTCTACAAAGGCAGCAACGTAGTCTTGCAGCTGGCGCTCAGTGCCGGGGTGCAGACGTGCGACATCAGGCTTCCAGTGTACCCGAAGCGTGGGCTGACGCTGCATGTACTTGTCAATAGGGTTGGCGTTTTTGCCGTCAGAGGGCGACTTCACTGCCGACGACTTGCCCGTATACAACGACATGCGCGCATCCCGCAAGTTAACTACTGGGACGCCGCTTGCATCGCGCAGGGTCGCATCGATTCTGCGACTAGAGAAGCCGACCTCCTCGGACCGGGCGTGAATCACAGCCTCGACTTCGGGGCTCGTCGTTGCCAGGGCAGAAGGCTGGATTCTGCATTCGGAGATGAACACAGGCATCCATGCCTGGAGCGATGGCAAGTGTCCTGCAGTGCCTCCCAGAATGGCCGCTTGGAAGCATGCGTCGATTGTGATGGGGTGGACGGGGTAGGAGTCGATGTAACTCTTTGAGGGAATTTCAGGCGCCAGTCGTAGCGACGCAATGGCCTCATTTCGGGTTCGTTCCGAGTCAGTGCGGAGGCTTGTCAGTGACTGGAAGTATGGGCCGAAGCAAAGTCCTTCCTCGTCCCACTTCTGATACCACCGGTTCGTTGGCGATCTCTCGAAACCGTCGTCGTGATCAACCGTTGTCGTTGTTACATGCTTGGCGGACTCGGTCAGAGGCTCTACCACGCGAATGCTTCCTGCGCAATGGATCGTGGTCTCACCGGCAGCCCACGAGGACACGGAAAAGTCGTGCCAGTCAGCCGACGTGTTCACTGTCGACAGTTTGCGTAGCGACATGGTGGTGTGCAGCTCCAAGTCCTTGGCCGCCGGGTCGTTATCAGGGGGCACGATCAGTGCAGCGCTGATGTTGACATTGCGGAACTCGAAAGCCACGTCCAATTTGCCCCTTGTGCCTGTGACCTGTGAAATGGCCTCAATGGCGACCGCGAGGTATCCGGCAGCGGGGAAGACAACCGATGTCTCGAGCTTGTGGTCAGAAAACCACGGCATCTCCTTAGGACGAATCAGGTTGCGCCATGTGAAGTCAATGCCGTTCCCTGTGAGAGCAAATGTGCCCAGAAGCTCATGTCGCAGGTACTTGCGGTTGCGAAGCTCGACACTAGTCCGCGGCTCAGCCCAATTCAGTGGCGCCGAGTAGTCCCATGGGTAAGGGGCCAAGTCATGCAGCGGTACGAGCTCATGGCCTGACTCAGGAAGACCATTGATCTTGTTCCAGTCGAGTGTGTGGCCATGGACGAAAAGTATACCCGCGAGCTTCTTGAGGCATTCATCTGCGTCTTCCTTCCGGACCAATGACGGTGCATAGGGCAGAGAGTTTTTGTCAAGCCCAATGGAAGTCCTGATCTGCTGGATGGGTCCCTTGAGAGCCGAATGTGGGCCTACTTCAATCAGGTGGAGCTTGCTACCTTCCTTCTCAGCCAGGTTAGCAAGGGCGCCGCTAAACTGCACGGGCTGTTCGAGGTTCTGGCGCCAGTACGCGGCCCAGTCTGTGCGGCCCTCGAAGACGCGGAGATCATCGGTGCTGTGGCCTACCGAGGAATACATCCTGGCCGTTGCTGGTGTCTCCGAGTTTGTATCCGCGAACAATGGTGTGAGGAGATCTTGGTACAAAGCACCAATCTCCTTCATCATGTGGGAGTGATAGGCACGCCCACCCGTCTCCAGCTTGCGCGCAAACCTCTTCTGGTCCTGCAACTCAGATCTCAGCACTTCAATGCCGTCGGAGGCACCGCTCAGCGTCACACTCTCAGGAGCGTTAACACAAGCGACGCGGACATTCTCCTGTAGTCCCTTGGTCTCAATGAGAGACTTGGCTGTTGGAGCACTAACACCTGCGGCCATCATCGTCCCTTGGGACTGCAATTTCCCAACACTATAGCCTCGGAAGTACGCAACAAGGATGGCCTGCGTCGAGTTCAAGAGGCCGGCAGCATAAGCAGCCGCAATCTCACCCGACGAGTGGCCAACAACCGCTGTCGGGCTAACTCCCCAGCTGCGCAGCAAGTCAACAAGACCAACCTGCAATGCCGTGCAGATAGGTTGACTGCGAGTTACCTCGTTGATACGGCTCTCAGTTGGGCCGTCCAAGAGGGTCTGCTCCAAAGTCCAGTCAGGGGCGTAGGGGTCTGGCAGGGCCTTTAAAACGTCGTCGAGCCGGCGGATGGTGTCCCGGAACTGTCGGTTGTGGGCTAGAAGCTCCTTGGCCATGCCGGCGTACTGCGCACCCTGACCCGTGAATACGAAGCCAAAAGGTAGCCCTTCGCGATCGCTGCTATTATTCGCGTCCTCCACAGTCTCCACCAGTTTTCCGCTGCCCTCGTATTTGGCGAGGAGGAAGCTCTTGTGTCGCAGGTGGTCTCTCCGATTAGTGAGTGTATAGGCCAAGTTCTGGAGGTTCTCGGCATCGAATAATTGCGACACAGCCTGGGAGATATCTTGTATGCGTATCTCGAGCGACTTGGACGATGCCGCGCTCACAGGAAGGACGATTACCTGGTCGCTGTTTTCGATCTGTCTCTTCTGCGCCACCAGTCTACCAGGGAAGTACTGGCTCAGATAGCTGTCTGCCGACTCAAGGATAACGTGCGCATTCGCCCCTAATAACCGTCAACATGTTATCCTGTACACTTGTGTAGGGTAACATTATCTCACCTCCGTAACCAAACGAGTTCACCGAGGCGCGCCGCAGTGCTCGGGGCCATTGATCAACCTGCGTCACGACCTTGAGGTTACGCTGCTCCAGAATCGGGATGACTTTTAGATTGAAAGAGCAGTCAGTCATATGTAGCTTGAGATACGAGATCGGGGATGAAACTGACGCTTGGGGTTCAATTTCACCAATCCATGCGTTGGTGGAATCTGACCCTTCTCGAATGCTGTTACCACCTTCAAGACAGATGTGAGACCGCTGGCTGCTTCACTGTGTCCGATGTTTGTTTTAACCTTTTTCCAGTTAGATTATCGTCTGAAATTTTTTTCATTGGTGCCATTACTGACCGATCCGATGAGAAGTGGTGCTTGTCCTTGTGGTCGGAAAAAGCATCGGCCAACAGCGTCCACCTCGATGGGATCCCCAACTGGAGTACCAGTACCATGGCACTCGACATAGTCCGTCTCCGCGAAGTTCAGGCCAGCGTTTTGGTAAGCCTTGCGCATCACAGCCTCCTGAAGGTTGCCGCTTGGCAGCGCAATACCCGGCGTCCTGCCGTTACTGGAAAATTTTAGCTTGCTTTCAAGATCGATTGGGAATGGCTACTCACGCATTGACGGCACTTCCTCGAACAATGGCCCGGATCTGGTTGCCATCTCGGAGCGCAGCGGATAGTCGCTTCACGTAGATAGCGTTGACTCCTTCAGCTCGGCCATATCCATCAGCCGAGGCGTCGAATGTGTGGCATGTCCCTGTGGGTGAAAGCACTCCGCTCTTAGCAGCACCGATGTGCAATTCAGGCGACATGATCAGGTTGGCACTGGCTACAATGGCGCTTTCACAGTCCCCCACCTTGATAGCCGTCAGGGCCTGGTGGAGAGCGTAAACGGATGACGAACAGGCCGTATCCAGTGTGAAGCTGTAATCCGGCGTAAGCATGGTTATCCGATAGAGAAAATGAGTTAAATGTTACCTAGGACCATGTAGGTTGAAAACGTGGCTAATTCGATTCGACATGATAGTTGCGCCTGAGCCGGTCGATGTATAACGGTGTAGGTAGTCGGAATCACGCGTCTGCATAGGCTGATAGTCGACTGAGAAGTTGCCAACATACACACCTGTGTTGGACCCCGACATGCTCTGCATCGACGCTCCAGCACTCTCGAAACATTCAAAGACAACCTCAAGCAGCTTGCGCTGTTGTGGATCCATGTACGTGGCTTCGAGGTTGTTGATGCCGAAGAAGCCATTGTCGAACTGTCGAATATCCTCATTGATGAAGTAGCCCCCAGGAACGTTTATGGCACCGCTGCGATTGCCATCTGGATGGTAGTAGCCATCTACATTGTAGCGCACGGGGGGTGTTGGGCCTTGGCCCGTCTTCTGATTGATGACCAAGTCCCAGAGTTGTGAAGGTGATCGAACATCTCCAGGAAGGCGACATGCTGTGTATTTTCGGTTAGATATGTAAACTAGTTGCGATAAAGGCACTCAATCATACCCATTCCCACGATGCATGGCGGGTCATCATTCATAGACTCCAAGCCGACGACGCCGCTCTCTGAATCGGTGTACGCTACCGGGCTACCATCTCCGCTGCTCGTGGTATTGGACAAGCCCACGATAACGGGTTCAGAGTCAGGCATGGTTTTGGATATCACTCTAGCAGGCGCTCTGGCTCCGAGAAATGGACTGAAGCCCTGTTGAGGTCGAGGGTATCATCTGGTCCTCGAGTCTTTATTAGGGGTGTATGACCAGAATTTCTCGGGCTAGTTCGCTTATGAGAAGTGTTTCGAAGCTTTGCCACCGGGGAAGCTGACAGCCTTCCCATATCACATGGGAAGGATCGCGAACTCGCCCACACATACACTCTCACAAAGTCAAAACCCGGACTGCTTCACAACATGGCCGGACTCTGGACGAATTCGCAAAGGTCGGTCATACCCTTTACCCGAGAAGAGTAAAATAAGATTGCTGCTTCGGTCAACTTAGCCACCTTCGGGACCCGAAGCATGCATTTCGATCCACTTTGTTTTGTTGTCATGATACCGACGCATCAATTCCCGATTCCCCGGCCTCGGGAATTCTAACGGGCATGGACACTGCAGTCAGCTCGGGGAACCAATTCGTGCTTCATAAATCAAGTGCAGCTATGGGGAAACACACAATTACTAGCCAAAGGCATCTACCAAAATGGACATTACCGGAAACGCGTTTGTCGTCGGCGGAGGTAGGTGTTGACACTCCAGATCATTGCCAAGCCTTACCGAATCAACAGGGGGCGGAATCGGCAAGGCCTGCGCGCTGGCCTTTGCCAAAGAAGGCGCTGCTGCAGTCGTGGTTGCAGACCTGGATGCAAAGAAGGCGGTCGAGGTTGCCGCCGAGTGCCAGGCGTTGGCGCCTTCGGCTTATTTTCGAGCCATCGGAGTACAGATCGACATCACGCAGGAGGACTCGGTCAAAACTGCAACTGAGCAGGTGATACAGAACTTTGGTCGCATAGATTACTGCGTGAACTGCGCTGGGGTGTGTTGAGTTTCCTCTGGTCTGGTTCCCAATGCTGATTCTTGTTTACAGATTGGAGTTCAGCAAGGGGCTGACATCGCAACGCTGCCATTGGCTGAATTCAGACGTTTTCTCGACGTCAATACAGTTGGCATGTTTCTGGTGACTCGAGAAGTGTCTGCAGTGATGCGTGCCCAGGAGCCCAGACCGGTCTTGTCCGAGTCGCCCAGACGGGGAACCACGCGCGGCGCAATTGTTAATCTCGCCTCAGTCCTGTCTGTCGTTGCGGCTCCTGGGATTGTCCCTTACACAGCATCTAAGCATGCAGTTTTGGGGCTGACAAAGAATGCAGCCTTGGACAATGTGTCGCATGGTATTCGGGTAAATTGCGTTTGCCCTTCATGGGTCGACACCCCCATGGTACAACAGGCGGAGGAAGGTGTTCAGGGTCTTACACAATTCATCAAATCTGTAGTTCCCATGGGGCGGATCGCTGTTCCAGAAGAAATTTCTGACGCTGTCATCTTCTTGGCTAGCCCCAGATCCAGTTATGTGACCGGCTCTGGTTTCATTGTGGACGGCGGCACCACGCTCACTGCAATGAGATAGAACAATTACCCTAATTCTATGCACTTTCCTGTAATGTCTGATCTACATCTGCTGCTCGTAGTGCGTATCGGTAATGACTCGCGTTCAAATCCCGAAGACTTCCCCGACAACTCCGAGGGCCCTTCGGGCATGTATAGTCCTTGTCCAGGAGAGGCTCTCTGTATCGAGTCAGCACATATTTAACTACCCATTGGACATTCATTTCACAGCTATCTATTATCACACTTCTTCATCCATATCCCATTTCTGACATTCAACGCACCAACAAAATGGCAGAACAGACCGAAACCCCTCCCGCTGGCTACAACTATGTCAGCTACGGCACGGAGCAGCACCCTATTGCCGGTCTCTCTCGTGTCGTGCGCCACATCACAGGCCATGATTCGGAGGGTCGATCCGTGTTCTTATCCACTGACATCGGTGACCACCACCGCACATTGGGCGAGAAGCAAGCGATTTCCAACATCATCTACTCGACCAACCAGACTCCCGTGGAGCTCAATGGTGACCACGATATTGAGTTTGCCAGGAACACAGAGGTGAGTTCACTTTTCTCCTTGATCGAGGACGTGAAGTTAACAGCTCTCAGCCCGGTATTCACGTCAAAAACGGCACAGTGGCACGTCTCATCGACTTCGCTCCGGGCGTGGAATCTCCGCTGCACCGCGCCGTTAGTCTTGACTACGGCGTCGTCATTGAGGGCGTGTTCAAGATGATTCTGGACTCGGGCGAGGAGCGTATCATGCGCCCTGGCGACATCAGCGTTCAGCGCGCCACGGCTCATAAGTGGATCAACATTACCGGCAATGGCTCTCTCCCTGGTCGTATGCTCTTCGTTCTGCTTGACTGCAATGATGTGTATGTGAATGGCAATAAGATGGAGGGTTACCTGGGCACCCTCGCCAAGGACTATGAAGGACGTGGTGGTTAGGTGGACCGGTAGTGCATTTTACTTAGGGTTTATATATGAATAGCATCTCTTTCAAGACTGCTCGTGACATATATAAAGGAATATCGCATGGTTGAATTGCCGTAGGGTTCGGTCAGATGTTGGACAGAGTGAGCCTTCCTAATTTGTGGATACTGTCACATGGTTGTCATGTGTAGGCCACCACGTGACTATGTATACCCTTTATCAACTCAGTAAATCGATTGCCCAATTGTCCCTCGTCTTCATTCACTTTGTGCTATTATATCCGTACTTTCATTTCTAGCTTCTTGTAAACAGTCATATACTCAGCGACACGGCTGATTAGCATGGATGTCATCTAAGTGTTTGATAATCACACTATTATCTACCATTCCACCTTATACTTCTGCGGTAATTTACACCTGTTTCTTAACATTCGCAACATGTGCCTTTTGTAGCTTTCCCAAATCAAACATCCTCCAAAACAGTGAGTCCTGCGAGCGTTAATGACCACATATCTTACAGGGGCCAGCAATAAATTAAGCTACATACCCAAACTGTGCGCCAGCAAAACATATCAAGAAAGCGAATAAGAGTAGTCTGGCTACCGTACCAAAACCACGCTGACGGGGATGATCTTAAGCTCTCTGCGACGACATTCGCGGCATATTGGAAGCGATCCGTGGTTCCGGCTGCGATGTTGGTTAGTTCCACTGCTGAGTTTGAATTCAGTATTGAAGTCCTTACGCGGAACTCTTGTTACGTGCTGCTGGAAATTCTCTGCGAGAGGAGAATAGTACGATCCTTGATAATTGAGGTCAGAATATTCACATTGAACTGAGTCAAGAGAGGAAGGCGCACCTTCGGGCAGCCGTCTATGTGCATCGTTCTTCAGAATGTTGGTGGCGACCTCTCCCGATATAACCTGACGAGCAACATTTATTAGCACATATTTGTCATGAGAAGTGGGACAAGCATACTGTGATGACTCGGACGCTTCACTGCTAGTTAGCTTCTTCAGTCCATCATGATGCGCAGTTCTGGACTCTTACTCAAACGGGGCCATCTCAACACGCAAAGTGTTTGACCAGTGCTGAAGCGCTGCCTTGGTTGCATTATAAGAGGCTATGTGGGTCAGTTTTCTGTCAGGAAAACCTCAATATACACGCTTACATCCGTATAAGTACGGAACCACTCCTCCGATTGAGCCAATGTTCACAATTGCTCCGGTGGCTTTGATGATCATATCGTGGAAGTGGTGAACCATTCGCATAGGACCGAAGACATTGACATTGAACATGCGCTGCACGGCAGTAACATCTGTGTCAATGGCTGTCATGGTGTACGCAATGCCACTGCTTTGGTTTTAGTAATTGACCCGGTGGGAAGAAAGAGAGAACCCACGCGCAGTTGACGAGAACATCTAAACACCCTCCCGTAACTTTCTGTACACGAGTTTTCAACTCCACGATAGACTCCTCATTGGTGACATCTAAAGGAAAGAAAGTTATGCCGGCTCGTGCGAGATGGTCGCTCGGCTCCGCAGGGAGTATAGTGGCAATAGCATGGATGCCGCGACGAGTGTACTCGGTGACGAGGGCCTCGCCAATGCCACCCTGGCCGCATCTATATTATTTTGCTTTAGCATGGACAATGGAAATAAGGGAAGGTTGAAAGTTATCGAGAAATACCCCGTGACAAGAGCAAATTTGGTGGACATTTTAACGACTGTGGATTGTAAATCAATGGTTCCTTACTACGTGTTGTATTTCTACTCATCTAATAGGCCGATATCAAATTGGCCGGGTATCGCTGAATTTAACAAGCCTCGGGAACACAAGGCCAGGTTCGGGGTATGCAGTCAGCTCCCGTCATTTCAGCAATACGAAGGCCCATCCCCGAGCTGAATTTCACTGTTTTGGTACGTCAACGTAAGCAAGCGCTATACATCCATAAGACTCGTGCAGCTCTGCAGCCCTTCCGCCTATGTACAAACTTCAATTACCACAATGATAGCGGCCTCATCGGCCATTCTACTGGCTGCACTTATAGCAGCTCTCTGGCGGCTGAGCCTTATAGGCCAAAGACCCAAAGACTATCCCCCCGGACCACCCACACTCCCCATCCTTGGCAACCTGCACCAAATCCCAAAGGCGAGACGTCATATACAGTTCGAAAAATGGGCTCGCCAGTATGGTTCGGTATACTCGCTCATGCTAGGGACAAAGGTAATGATTGTCCTAAACACGGAAGATGCCATCAGAGAGCTTGTGGATAAACGAGGAGCTATCTATGCGTCGAGGCCGGAGTCTTTCATTGCCCAGGACACTATCAGTGGAGGGCTTAGAATTTTGTGGATGGTGTGTTCATGGACCTTTTTTTTTCACTTTTTCCTCGGTCCTGACTGTTCTTCCTCTTCCAGCACAATGGCGAAACATGGAAAATGGTCCGGAAACTCGCGCACCGCATTCTCAACATTGTCACTGCGCGCACTTACGTGCCATACCAGGATCTAGAGACGAAGCGGATGCTCGTTGACTTTTTAGAAAAGCCCGAAAGCTTTATCGAGCATATGCGTCGGTTCTCAACCTCCTTAACAACCCAGATGACATTTGGCTTCCGTACAACAACCATTCATGATCCCAGATTCAAGGAGAGCTTTGATGTATGTACACTGCTCCCATATGGTTAGGTTGCTTAATTGACCTTCTGCAGATTTTCGATGAGAGCTGGGAGCTGGTTGCCTCTCCGGTGAGTTTGGCGAATCAACCACCTGTGACACGGGCTAAAAAAGTTCAGATTGCCGGGCTCGTGGACTTCTTCCCCTTCCTCAGGAACCTTCCTGATTTCCTTCTCCCCGTCAAGCGGGAAGCAAAAAAACTACACCAGAGAGAGATTTCATTATTCCGGGATCACTACTTCGAGACAAGAAGGAAACTACAGAACGGGACAGCCAAAGTATGCACCCCAATCTACTCTTCCTTCCCTTCCAATACTCACACCATTAAACAACCACAGCCATGCGTCTGCGTCGACCTCGTCAAACTGCAAAAAGAAGAATCCTTCTCCGACGACCTAGCCGCCTACATCGGCGGCTCCCTGCTACAAGCCGGTTCCGAGACAACAGCCGGCATCCTCGTCGGCTTCATCCAAGCAATCATCATCTTCCCCTCCGTTGCCAAGATAGCCCAAGAAGAGATCGACCGCGTCTGTGGTGATCGACTACCGGATCTCAACGACGTTCCCGATTTGCCGTATGTCCGGGCCTGTACGAAGGAAATACTGCGGTGGATGCCGGGATTCCTGCTGGGGTTGCCGCATGCTGCTACTCGTGATGATGTGTATCACGGGTATCGGATACCGAATAAAGCGACTATTCTCATGAATGTTTGGTATGCTTATATATACCCCCGTAATATGGAATGACGTGGCTAATCTCAGTCTTACAGGGCCGTCCACAACAACCCCGAGCAATACCCGAATCCCCGAACCTTCGATCCCAGACGCTACATGGACCATGAATATTACCCGCAAACCGCCGCCAACACAGAAGTTACCCGAGACCATTTCGCCTTCGGTGCAGGCCGCCGCAGATGCCAAGGTATTCACATCGCAGAGCGGTCCCTCTTTTTGAGTATTTCTCGTCTGCTCTGGGCGTTTGATTTCAAGAGGACTGTGGATCCTGTCACGAAGCTGGAGATCTTCCCTAATATGGATGATCTTGCTGATGGTGCTTTTACTCAGCCAAACTCGTTTCCGGCGAGGATTGTTCCTAGGGATGAAGGGAAGGCTCGGCGGGTGAGGGAGGAATGGGGGAAGGTGCTGGAGTTGCTTGATGGGGATATGCAGTGGAGGACTGTTCCTGAGGGGTTGATTTGGAGGGACTACGAGATTGCTGCGTAGATTTATCATTCTCATGTGGTCATTGGGCTTATATATGCATTGCTAGTGTTTCATCAGATTACTCTGCCGTTTTACATGTCGACCGCCATAAATTAAAGGTGTAACGAAATGCTTCCCACATTTGTCTCATTTCCTAAGACACTAGACCTTCCTTCATCAAACACCCTCTCACTTTCTACCGACCAAATGCACACTTCTTCAACAACAAGCCCTATACACCAACCTCACTCCGACCCCGGATACTCAGTAGGTAAGGCATTATTCCACCCAAAGACATTGTCAGGATCATACTTCTTCTTCAATGCCGCCAAACGCGGCAACTTGTTGGCACCATATTTCTGCTCCAAAGTCTCATCACCACGCGCGTAGTTGACATAGATCGTATGATTCTCGTAACCTGAGGTCCGCACCCAGCTGTCTCGGAGGGCTTGGCCGGTATACTCTCCGGCGTTGAAGGAGTTGCTGCCGACTCCGTCTAGCGAGATTATTTCGAATTGGCTGCATTCACATTAATGGGTTGTCTTATTTGACAGGATTGTGCGAGTTCGGGAATACTTACAACCAACCAATAGCATCTCTCCAAGGATACGCAGTCGCATCATCCGGAACAGCAATAACGGCATGATTAGGAAATGCCTCGAAATTGAGCGATGTATATGCAAGTCCGGGATAAGTCTCCCAGAGAGTGCTTATCTTGTCAAATGTTTCTTGTAAGGTCGAGGCCGTGTATTTACGCATCTGACCCGTGTACAAACTCCGGGGAGCCCGTGCCTCGCAAAGAATGGCTCCCTGGCCACCACCAGCTGTTTCAATTAGCTTGTTCCAAGGTACATATGAGAGCATGGCAACGGAGGGCTGGAGATCTAGGATGGGGCTTAGGAATTCGCGGCCCTCGTCTTCCGGTCCGATGAATACCCAGTTTGCTCCGATTTGACCCTGGTCCAGTTGTTAGACCTGATTTGTGATTACTTCATAGACAATCGATTCGACTTACCTCCTTCGCAGTGCTGTCGAATTGAAACCGGCTAACACCAGCGGCATTAGGGGGCATTGTCTCGCTAAGCGATTCCAGCCAGTCAAAATAAAACAAAGTCTTGTTGGCCGGAATAATAAAGTCGGCAGTCAATATTTCCCCATTGTTACCATCAGCAAGCCTGTGCAGCTTATATGTAGCCAAGATAACAATGCCAAAGTTGAAGCCAGCGCCGCGAACACCCCAGAACAATTCCGCATTCTCCGTCTCCGAGATAGTGAGAACTTCCCCATCCGCAGTGATGATACGAGCAGATACCAAAGCGTCAATTTCCAAGCCGAATATGCCGGTATAACGTCCGATTCCGCCACCGAGAGTTATGCCAATAAAGCCAGGGCAGGTGACAGACCCGCTTTCTAGTTTATGTCAATGTATGAACGCACGGGGAGAGAAATGGACGTACGGATCATAAAGCCAGCATCATAAATAGCATTCTGAAATTGGCCGAAGGTACTTCCAGCACCAACAGTCACAGTCGCGTCGTCGCTATCGACCTCATACGAATTAATCTGGCTCAAGTCAATGGCAAGGCCCTCTTGAAGCCCAGCCATATCGGTACAGCCATGACGACCACCAGTCGCGAGAAATGGAACATTGTGCTCTTTTGCAAGTTTGACCTATGTATATATATATATAATTAAGCAATTGTCTACATGTTAGGGCATTCAATTGACTTCCACGTACAACTTTGACCACATCCTCCTCGTCTGCCGGACTGATAGCACCTGCGTACGTCGGGGCATTGTGACTATTCCATCGCACAGTAGCTTCTTTAAACTCAGTGGTATCTGGGAAGCTAATGACCGTGCCTGATGCCCATTTGATGTCGCTTTCTAAAAGCAAAGACTTGAGATCGACCGAAGCTGCGTGGGCTGTGAGCCATGAACAGGCTAGAGCTGTCAAGATGTTCCTGCGCATTGCGGTTCGTTTTCCCCGTATACTAAGGGTGGTGGCAGCTGTTTGCAAGCCATAACAGCTTCTTGGATGTTTTTGTATGTGTACAACATCGGGACGTCCGCATTGGGAAATAGGATGATGTGACAGCGATGATCGGCGATCCGACGATACCCGAATACGGTATTATCGTTACAACACAAGGATCCCGAGCCCTAAAGTCTCTGCAAGTATTCAATAGACTAGATCTACGTGTAGATTACGATCTATATTTTCGATGGTACCTTAGATCCATGGTTATTCATCTCAAATACACCCTTGTAGCAGCTCTATCTTCAGAAAAATAGTAAAGTGGCGATCGATCGGCAGACAAACAAAGAATCCCTGTATCCGAAGCGTTCCATGTAAGCCAGTTGTTAAAGACCGCCAAACCCCGCCTCGCTCATACCACACCCTACCCTCGCTCTTCCTTCTCGTGATTTCAGGATGGCCGTTACCTTCGACATCTCGCCGGGAAAAGAAGCAGGCATCCTGCGCCTGTTCCACAGCCAATTATTCGTCACACCCCCTCCCCTCACCCGCCACGATGTCGATCTAAGCGATAAAACAGCCATCGTCACCGGCGCCAATGGCGGCTTGGGGTTGGAAACCGCGCGTCAGCTTCTGGATCTGGGATGCAAGGTTATTCTTGCTGTGCGGAAGGTGGAGAGAGGTGAAGCCGCGCGTCAGGGGCTGCTTGAGGGCCGGGATGCACAAGCTACCAAGCTTGAGGTTTGGCCTCTAGATCTCTCGTCCTATGAGTCTGTTGTGAGCTTTGCGGAGCGCGCGAAGACTCTTGATCGGCTCGATATCGTGGTTCTCAATGCTGGTCTCTACAAGGTCAATCAAGCTATAACCGCCAGCACGGGCTACGAAGAGAGTATTCACGTCAACTACCTCGCCAACGCCCTCCTCATCACTCTGTTAGCGCCAACAGTCAAGGAAAAGAAGATCGGCAACACTCCCGGACGAATCGTGCTGGTATCCTCGGACCTGGCTGCCTGGGCCAAGTTCAAGGAGCGAAAGTCCAACCCCATCCTCCCAACTTTTAAGCAAAAAATGAGCCCGAAATGGGACTTTCTCGAGCGCTACGGTACATCCAAGCTTCTGGGCCAATTCTTTGTAACAGAGTTGGCGAAACGAGTGTCGCCGGATGCTGTCCTCATCACGACCACCAATTGCGGTTTGTGTCATGGGTCGGAACTCTCACGTGAGGGACAAGGCCATCTTATAGGCTATGTTTTTAATGTGATGAGTCGGTTATTTGGTCGTTCTTGTTCTGTTGGTGCTCGTGTTTTCGTTCATGCGGCTGCGAGTCCTGTATTGGGTGCGAGCGTGCATGGGCAGTATGTGGAGGATGCAAAGCTTAAACCGTAAGTCTTCCCTATATTAGCTCTTATAAGCTATGACATGCTGACAATGAGACAGTATGTCACCATTGATATACAAGCCGGAAGGTTTGCAGCTGGGTTCGAAACTATGGGAAGAGACCATGGACGAGCTTTCCTTTGTGGGAGCCAGGGATATTATCGATAGCCTTTCCAAGTAGTTCTATTTGACTATAGCACCAATGTAATTCTTTATCCTAATACCAGGCCATAGCCTCTCAGTGCTAAGCACGTTTGTGTCACGTGGTGTCACGTGGTATAAGCACGAAATGTTTGTACAACCCCAAATGCAACGTACGCAGGGGAAGGGAAACAACGCACATTGTCGGTGGCGAGCTCAAATTCTAAATTAAGAAAATTACAGTCAAGGTCTACTGTCACATCCCAGTCCTTCCCGCTGCAACCGCGAGTACTGAATCCAGTTCGAGTCCCCGATACCACCGCCGAGTCCGGGTACCCCGGGCTACGCATCTTCATCTGGGCCAGAAACAAGTGTCAGCTGTGTAAGCGCCTAGCTAACTCAACGGGCAGGGGTTATGTGAATCTCGAACTTGACGATTACGTACCATGTTTGAGCTACTGGCGGTGCTATCCCCGACGCCCGATACCCCACTCGTCACCGGTAGTTCTACCAGACACTTTTCGGGAACTAGTTGACGATGGTAAAAGAACGGGGAATATAGATGGCTCTGGTTGGAGCTGACACTCGGCCATCACCATACTAAAGATAGTACAAATATGGTCAAGGCCAATTGAGGTCATGCTCAGCTCGTAAGCAGTTATCTGTCAAAATGGCTTTGCAAACAACCAAGACATGGGAGACGCTGAGGCAATTGCTGCCCTCGCGCAATCATGATCAGGACTTCTGGTGGAAGGTGACAGGGCGCCAACTGGCTGTGTTGTTAGAGGCGGCCGACTACCCTATTGAGAGACAGTACAACACTCTTTTGTTCCACTATCATTGGGCAGTATGGAGCTTCTTTTTTCTTTTCTTTTTTTCTTTGTTCCTCGGGATTCAGGCTAATTGCGTGCTGCTTCCAGATTCCATACCTGGGACCCGCGCCTGCAAGTGATGTAGCCAAATGGCCGTCGCAGCTATCCGTTGACGGGTCTCCGATTGAGTATTCATGGAAATGGAACACGAAGGCCAAGGCGCCTGATGTGCGGTATACCATGGAGCCCATGAGCGAGTTTACGGGCACAAATTTGGACCCGCTTAACCAGCGCGCGTTCCGCGAGCTGCTGCACAAGCTCAGCCAATTCGTGCCGGACGTCGATCTTGCCCCGACGGACTACTTTATGTCCACCTTGTTTGACCATGATAGGTCAGTGCTGATGAAGGCGGTTGAAGATGGCGTGCCGTTGCAGTTTTCCAGCACCGCTCTTGCATTCGAGTTTCTGGATAAGGGCTTGCTGCTCAAAACATACTACGCGCCGCGCAAGCTGGAGACGGGCCACTTTGCTCTGAAAGACTGGGATAAGGCTATCCGCGGGTACTACCCCGAGAGCAAGGCGCTGGATGTCGTGTATGAGTTCCTGAAGACAAGCCACGAGGGCAAGCTCATGAACCCGTACCATCTGGCCGTCGACAACGTCAAAGGCGGCAGGCTCAAGTTCTATTTCCAGTCGCCCCATCGTACCTTCACTTCGGTCCGCGAGATCTTGACCATCGGCGGACGCGTCCAGCGCGAGGGTTTGGAAAAGCAGCTCCTCTCCCTACGCGACCTCCTCAACGCATTAACCGGCCAGTCTCCCAATTTCCCCGAAGACGGCGAACCGCCAATCGTCGAGGAAGATGTCACCGCTGACCTAGACACGGACGGCCATCCAGAACTCATGTCCGGGTATCTGTACTACTTCGACATCGCTCCCGGCGCGACCCTGCCCGAGATCCGCTTCTACGTCCCCATCCGCCGATACTGCAAGAGCGACCTGGACCTAGCGCAATCGCTCACGAACTGGATGACAGCAAACGGCCGCGGCACGTATTGCCAGCAATACTTGGACCTAATCCACAGTCTGGCCGAGCACCGCGAGGTATCAAAGGACCGGGGGCTACAGCGGTACATCGCTTGTCTATTGGCGAAGAATGGGGAGATTGAAGTGACGACGTATTTGGCGCCAGAGTCGTATGAGCAGGTTAGGCGTGCGCAGAAAGCTGCGGTGTAAATATGGGTTATGGAAACTGAGATGTGGAATAAGATATGATATATATCGTTCAGTATACCTCCAGATGTATTACGCGAGATCTTGTTGCTAATTACAAATCTGTCCTTCCCCTATCCCCTCTTCCCTGTTACTATCTAATCGGAGATCCTGCCTGTGTATTCATCAGCAGCGGGGAACGACCTCTTGACGCCTTCGGCTTTCTTCTCCAGCCACAGGTGGATATACTCGCACGCCATGATGAACGTGGGATTGCAAGACCCGCCTCTTGAATCATGCAACGTGCGAACAAACACGTTCAACTGGCTGAGTAAACGCTCAAGTTTCCGGAAATACAGTAGATACAGCCGCTGTCTTAACTCGACCTCATCGTCATCTTCCAACTCCAACACCCCCCAGCATAGTCTGGGTTCTCGGATGCTAATTGTTGCTTCATCCAAAGACAGGCTCCTTTCTCTTCCAGACATCGTTGATCCACGGCCTATCCGCTCGTTGAGCATCAATTCAAATTCGTCAATAACCCGGCCAATCAGCATAGCCACAGTAATAATATTGATAGGCTCAGTATTCCCAGTTCCATGGTGGCCGCATCCCATAGATGCTTCAGAGGCTATAATGCAGCGCTTCAGCTGTGAGAGCTGCACGTCCAGCGACAGTCTCCTCTCCTCGCTGCGGACTGGCTGAGACATGGATGCAAGCTGCTCCATAACCCCCGCGTGGCAGGTACATTCCTGGATCTGTGGCTGCCGGAGCATATCCGTACTCGTATTAGCACTGGTACCGGTTCCGTGGATGCTCGTCAGCGGGGTGAGAATGTTGCTCGCGCTGCCGTTCACCCCGGCGGCGAAATTGCCGAATGATGAGAATAGGGAGTTTGTGTGGTCTTCGTCTGGTGTTGGGAGAGGGGTCAAAAAGCTGGGAAGATCGAGGTTGGAGGGCGATAGTATCCCTGGGCCAGGACCTGCCGTGGAGGATTGCTGGTGATTCGGTTGCTGTTGCTGTTGTGCAAAGAACTGGTCGACGCTGGGCTGCGGGGGATAAGATGTCATAGGGTTTTCGTGCAGTGGCATAAAGGGCGTGGTAGTGCCGGTGTAATTGGCGGTAGTCGTAGCAGTAGCAGTAGCGTTCGGGATGTGTACAGAGGAGCGTCTCGACCCGGAATGCGAATGTGAATGCGACAAGGAGATCGGGGGCGCGTCTTTGTGGGTTCGACGCGACAAGCCGTAGACACAGGTCGTTTTGTTTCTCTCGCATCGAGCACAGGTTGGTTTGGTCTGGCTGCAGCGCACTTTGGATTCGTTGCAGGCGTTGCAAGAGGCACGTAGTTTGTATGCTTTTCCGTCCATTTTCCTCGTTGACTGTCAGGAAGAGGTGAGTGTGTGTGCTTCGAATTCGAATTGGACAAAGATTTATCTTAAATCCCGTGCGAGGATGTATTCGAGAAGAAACGCTGGAGGCGATGGGATGCAGCTTACATGCATATCCTTGTCTGACACACGCCTAGACTGACGGGATTCAGGGATCTAGATGATATATTCGATATTATTGAGGTTCTGGTAGCTTGTTTGCGTCCAATTGACGATTCACGATAAACAATTGTCTATGTAACCATTTATATATCCCGATTGTCACCTTAAGAACTAATGCTTCTTCTCTCTTGTTTGCTTTTTTTTTTCCTTTCCCAGTCCAATCTCACCATGTACGACTTTGTATTCGGCTACTCAGCTGTGATATTGCCAACAAGGGCAAACAACCCTGTTCCAGTCAGACGTCTATACGGCTTGCATAAAGAAATGTAAGCGATACTCGCACTGGCTATACAATACGGGACTGCAAATGTCACCCCGCTGGACTCGAAATGCGCCGCCCCTGATTCTTTTATCTCACTGACATATTATCTTTCTTTGATGCATCCTATCCAATGGCAAAAACCCCTCGTCGAATTTAACTTACCTTATAAAACAGGACGGACTTTTGATAGCGAACCGGGCCGGGAGTGCTTCACAAAGGTCAATCTGCTCGAGCAGTGACAGCTCAGCTGCTGTTGCTTGCTACCAGGCATGTGATGTCCAGGGCCCCAAAAGCATGCTAAAATGCTTCCAGTCCGGTTCTAAACGATCCACCTATGCTCTAAATTAACACGTCGATCGTGCATGCTGGTTGGGCAATCAGGACCTTCTCCTCCTCCAGTTGGTCGAGTTGACAATCCAACTGCACGGTTGTCTTGGCATCCTCCAGGTACTCGAGGTGTCTCGAATACAGGCTGTTCCTGGGGTGTTACCAGGCTGCATGTTTGCATACTGCATGTCGGACTGCGGTGAGCAAGGGATTACGAAATAATTCTGTACGATAAATCAATGGGGTATTTGTAGGTCCTGGATGTATCACGATCCCTTAGCTAGAATGAGTGGCACAGTGTGTTAGGGCACAACGTTGGTGCATAGCCTTATGCAGTTGCTTATTAATTATTCATCACATGGTTGCCACTCGACGTACTTGTACTATGTGCAAGTATGCTTGATAGTCGACGGCATACTCTGTACATAGTATGTACAAGTTCGCTGTGCCTGTACACCGTAACTACTCGGTACTATTGCAATGCCGGATCAATAGGATGGTCCGTGTTGACCCCTGGTAGCTGACTAAGTTACCCCGTGACCAGCCTAACCTGAATAGGAATACGCCCCCCTGATTGGCCCACACCGCCCACAACAACTCACCGCTTTGTCAGGCTCTTCTCCTGTTGTTGTTGTCCTCTTTCGACCGACTCTCCCAGTTTGTCTTCTCTCTCTTCCATTCCTCATCCCGACGCCTTTTTCGTGCCGTTTTCTCTAATAAGTCGCCAAATTCACCTCCAAGATGCGTGAGATTGTACGTTTTCTCGTCCCTGATCGCTGGTTTTTCACGTCCAGACGCGTTGTGGCATTCCCCTGAACCGGACCCCACCCGTTCAAATATACATCCACATACCAGTCATAATAAATGCTAATGGATTGTCTTTGCTATAGGTTCACCTCCAGACCGGCCAGTGTGTAAGTATTTGACTGATCCTCGATGGATTGATTGTGGTGGTTATGGTGGTTATGAGTCGTGTTTTGCGGGGTGGTGGTGGTGCATACGGGTTGGATCGTGCTGAGGCTAATCTCGGGTTGGGCATATAGGGCAACCAAATAGGTGCTGCTTTCTGGTATGTCTACCATATTGGGGGTCAGATTGAGTGATATACTGACAGCATCGCAGGCAGACTATCTCCGGCGAGCACGGTCTCGACGGCTCTGGTGTGTAAGTACCATCGGGTCTCCGGGATAACGCGTATCTGATATGGATATCTAATGGATTGCAGCTACAATGGCTCCTCTGACCTCCAGTTGGAGCGTATGAACGTCTACTTCAACGAGGTTGGTGCATTTATCTCTCATTGACGAACAGTTCTAACTTGACAGGCCTCCAACAACAAATATGTCCCCCGTGCCGTCCTCGTCGACCTTGAGCCCGGTACCATGGACGCCGTCCGTGCCGGTCCCTTCGGTCAGCTCTTCCGCCCCGACAACTTCGTCTTCGGTCAGTCCGGTGCTGGTAACAACTGGGCCAAGGGTCACTACACTGAGGGTGCTGAGCTCGTTGACAACGTTATCGACGTTGTCCGTCGTGAGGCTGAGGCCTGTGACTGCCTCCAGGGTTTCCAGATCACCCACTCCCTCGGTGGTGGTACCGGTGCCGGTATGGGTACCCTCTTGATCTCCAAGATTCGTGAGGAGTTCCCCGACCGTATGATGGCCACCTTCTCCGTCGTTCCCTCCCCCAAGGTCTCCGACACCGTTGTCGAGCCTTACAACGCTACTCTCTCCGTTCACCAGCTCGTTGAGCACTCGGACGAGACCTTCTGTATCGACAACGAAGCTCTGTACGACATTTGCATGCGTACCCTCAAGCTTTCCAACCCCTCGTACGGTGACCTGAACCACCTGGTCTCCGCCGTCATGTCCGGTGTTACCACCTGTCTCCGTTTCCCTGGCCAGCTCAACTCCGACCTCCGCAAGTTGGCCGTCAACATGGTTCCCTTCCCTCGTCTCCACTTCTTCATGGTCGGCTTCGCTCCCCTCACCAGCCGCAGCAGCCACGGCTTCCGCGCCGTCACCGTCCCCGAGTTGACCCAGCAGATGTTCGACCCCAAGAACATGATGGCCGCCTCGGACTTCCGCAACGGCCGCTACCTCACCTGCTCGGCCATCTTCCGCGGTAAGGTCTCGATGAAGGAGGTCGAGGACCAGATGCGCAATGTCCAGAACAAGAACCAGACCTACTTCGTCGAGTGGATCCCCAACAACGTCCAGACCGCTCTCTGCTCGATTCCTCCCCGCAACCTCAAGATGTCCTCGACCTTTGTCGGTAACTCGACCTCGATCCAGGAGCTCTTCAAGCGTGTCGGTGACCAGTTCACTGCCATGTTCCGCCGCAAGGCTTTCTTGCATTGGTACACTGGTGAGGGTATGGATGAGATGGAGTTCACTGAGGCTGAGAGCAACATGAACGACCTTGTGTCTGAGTACCAGCAGTACCAGGACGCCTCCGTCTCCGAGGGTGAGGAGGAATAGTAAGTGCCCTGTTTCTGTAATTGGTGAATAATTGCTAACTTCTGCAGCGCCGAGGAGGAGCCCCTTGAGGTTGAGGAGTAAATCCTGGTCTAATGTAAATTGAGTTTGCTCCGTTAATACCCTGCTCACGTTCTCTACGAGGCCCGGCCTCACAATTTGTTCGAGCGCACTTAATTTCTTTCATGTTTTTTAATTGTGACCAGTGGTCGTAAAACTATTGAATAGGACATAGTACAGTTTAGTTATGCTCGATACTTATTTTACTACATACCGAAATAGTCGTAATCGTAATCGTAAATCGTAAACATTGTCAGTCACAGTGCAATCAATGAAACGGACACCCCCCAGTCCTGGCCATCTTATACTCCTCCACAAATTGCTCCATCGATTTCCCACCCTTCCCCTCAAAATACCTCGGCCCAACATCCTCAATCCGATACCCATGGGGATAATACTTCTCCCCCTCATCCCCAGGCAACGGCCGTCCAAGAACCCAAGTAACCCAAGCAGTCGGACTCCACCGATTCCAAAGCGACGGCTTAACATAATACGGCGCAGCATCCCACTGCATCATGAAAATGCGATTATCCTCATCCGGCGTTTCACTGAGAGAAACGGGGCGCATGAAATATGGCCGCGGAAGCGTGAGATACCGAAGGATGAATCTCCGCGTATTCAACAGGCCAGAAAATATCGCAGTATAGAGTGGTGGTGGGGGGTCATATAACATCGCCCTCCGCAGCCGCTCGTCCATCATAAACGAGATGAAGTTTAACCCCACATGGTGCAGGCACTTGGGTAGCATGTACACCAGCATGGCTGTCGTTTGGTCCGCTGTTTCCCTGTTCTTGATATGAGGGATCATACAGCGTTCTTCGTAACTATCGCTCCAGTTACCAATTTCCTCAAGCCAGTGGAGACCATCTTTGAACCCGGAGTCCCCAGATGGAAGCGCCTCATAGCCAATACCAAGCGCATCTCCCACGCTCTTCCAAAACGTCCCAACCGCACACCTCTCCAACCCACTCAATCCCCTCCACTCAAACTTCTCAACAAACCGAATCGGCTGGATCGCAAACAACCCCAACGTATAGAGCATATCATCTTCGCGGATAGTCCCCGACGCGCGGTACGCAGCGTGTAAAAAGCGCGTTCGCGCGAGAGATGCATACGCTCGTTGCGAAGACGGGGAGTGCGCGATGAACTCCTGGATGAGAGCGGAGGTGTCGGAGTAGCGTTTTAGAGATGTTGCGGGGTGCGAGAATTGGGTTGTTTTTGTTAGGACGGTGGATATACTGGGGATGCCGTATGTCTGTGCTTCTGTTGTTAACTACTGTTTATTTGTTTATTTGGGGGTAAGAGGGTAGGGAAGGGGGGTACCCTAAACAGCGCAAACTGCAGCGCCTTGATGTAAATAAACGGAAATTCCAACTGCGCGAGGACTTTCTGGATTTCCCATGCTTCATCGTCTGTCATGCGCGAAAAGGAGTCGCGCGTTGGAAAGTCGTATTGTTTATGGAGGTTGTGGTATCGGCGGAAGCGGAGGAAGGAGGTTAGGAGGGGGTAGGCGAGGAGGAGGGGGATGATGTATATGAGGGTATCCCATGTAGAGATTTTAGAGGTCTCGAGGGGGTACACGGAGGTCCTGTTGTTTTCCATTATGGATGTGGTATGGAGGACGGGGTACAGGTACGTAGTGGTTGAGGCGAAGGTTTTATATTCGGGGCCATCTCCCCGCAGCGAAGGATCAACCAGGTGTGTCAGCTAATGCATATGTATGGTTATGAGGCTGAGAATATGCTACAATATATATTCCTCACGTGGGTGCTTTGTCTAGCCCGGCTCCTGGCAGTAACGGGGGAAATAAACAACCAGGATAGGAAATACATATATGGTCAACATTTCCGGTTAAGAACCACTTCCCGTACATGTTAGGTTGTGTATTGATACTAATTTCTACCAACTGCTCATTTCACGCCATGCTGCTCCAGCTGCTTCCCTCGTCTCCGGCCGCAACTCCTCCGACTTCCAACAAGTCTCAAAACCTCGCTTCCACCAATTCCACTTGGCCCGATCGACGCCAGGATTGAGCGCGGAGGATGTCCAGACATAAGGCTCCTTTCCCCAGATATTCATCCAAGCAGCACCAGCGGGTCCCGGTACACCTTACGGTAAATGCTGCCCGCCTGGCCTCCCAATACAAAAGAGCCCTCCCTCACTGTTCTGACTTTGTCTCCCACATCTTTTTCTCTTGCCAAACTCCCTCCCATATTCTGCACTCACCCATATTCCTGACCAGTTGAACTCCGCCACCCCCCCCTCTTTTTTTTTTTTTTTTTTGCGGAAATTGTGGCTGCACCCTCTCACCTTCACTTCCCGTTTCCTCTGCCTCGTTTACATTGACCGGCGTTTTG
Source organism: Aspergillus pseudoglaucus (assembly GCA_039880875.1). Classification (NCBI taxonomy): domain Eukaryota; kingdom Fungi; phylum Ascomycota; class Eurotiomycetes; order Eurotiales; family Aspergillaceae; genus Aspergillus; species Aspergillus pseudoglaucus. The sequence continues at coordinate 279,860 of JBDODC010000015.1, forward strand.
AGCTGATTCTGTCTCCCTCTATTTTTTATATAGTGAGTTGATTCATATTCTCTGCTCCTGTACCTTCTACTAAAAATGAACTTACATGAGGTCTTGCTTTTCCGGCCGCTCTTCATTAATGGTATCCGCCCTTTCGACTCCCTTATCAAAGGAAAGGTATTGACTCAAGGCTTGACAGACTCCCAAAGCTCATTATAGCTTATAATTGACCCTTTCCATGGGCGCCCATCCTGCGTCGCACTTTCGCCCCAATGACGCCGATCCCATGTGCTGCGTATGCGGTTGGAACGCCCAGATGACAAAGATTTAGTGTCTGGGAGAAACAAATCCAATGTCATAAATGCCTCACCTGTAGTTTTGTTGGTTATTCTCACCACACACCGGTCACATTCCCGCGAAGGTGGTTCTGTAAAGTCTGGAACCAAACCTCACTGCCAAGTGATGAATGATTGGAGCTCTGTTGTCAAATTTCCAGTCTGCCGCGCCCCATGACACGCTACCATGGAAAGGAAAATACTACAAGAATGATCATTCGCTGATGCAGAGTTCCTCGGCAAGTGAAACTATGCTCTCATGCCCTCATGACCATAACACTGGTTTCACATGTCGCTTTGAGCAATACGGGCAATGTTTGGTTAATCCTGCCTTTGACTGTTTAGCATTCTGGGATGCATTGAAGCTGGATACCAGGGTGATAGGGATGCAGCAGCAATTTCAAGGCGCTCAGGGGCATGGATTAGGTTATAGCATTTATGCCACATCAATGTGTTCTGTTGTCGAAATCAGAGGTGGTTCAAGTGAATGATTTGGCTCCCATTGCGCAGATGATAATGGAGCTGATGCAGAAATATGCCAAATATGATAGGATCGTTGGTACTGACAATCTTGATAGCTGACGGAGTTGCTTAGCTGCTATTGAAGCTCTCTGCGACAACGTCCACTGGCTTATTGGAAGAATCAAAAAGGGCTTGTAGTCCCCTCTTTGACTTTAAAGGCTGCTCATTTTCTAGCAGTGTCTTTTGACGTAAATTTGTTGGTTTCCTGGCGATTTAATTGATCTTGCATGGGTTGCTCTGATATCTGCGTTTTGATCGTACATGTTACAAGACATGGACGTATTGTTATATAGCATGTTTGTTTACTTTGGTCTTTTAAAAATAGGGTACGAACCCCTCTCACACTAGATAGCTCATTGCTGGCAGTCCCTGCCTCTTCCTTCTCATGTTAAATTTAGTGAGATAGTCTACTAATAGATTCCATTGCTCAAGACCGTCACAGTATGCGCCTTGGTCGGATGAGCATGAATAGAGCATGAACATGGCTATCATTATTCAAATAACAGCCAGGGAAACAAGCAAACGACAACCAAACAAGTTGGTTGAAAGTGAGTTCTAACATGGGATGAATGTAGATGAAGGCTGGTCTATGTAAAGGGCTAAGCCCGCAGTGCTATTGACTAGCTATCACACAAAAGATTTCGTTGAAGAAGAGAAGGGCGGATGTCTGATTTGACGGCGCTATATACATGTACATCATGCAGGGTAGGTAGCCTGGTAACCCCTCCAACCATCCCTCTGAATCATATCGTTTATTCTACAGGTGACATCTAGACACCATGGAGTTTTAATGCTTCATCGCCCGGTCCACTATCTTAGTGCCTGAGCAGCATCGAATGACGCCTCCCTGGGAACGATCAAAGTTGGTTCTTCACCATGAACCTGGATGAGTGCACTGTAGAGGGCGAGTCACCCAACATCGCGCAGTGCCGCACAATTTGAATCCTTTGAAATCCTTACAATCTACTAGCATAGTATAGCCACTAATCATTGGCTGTCCTCTTCCAATATTGAACTACTTGGCATCTGCACATAGCCACAAACAGACCATAGATGTTGGATTAGATTACCGCTATTCCTGATGAGGTTCAGCACTCGCCTAGCCATCATTGCCTTTATTCGGCTATAAACGGATTAATCAGCTGGAAGAACTCCTGAATTTCCAGATTCGCTCTTTTTTCTTCATTAGATAGACAGACCTCAATATAACGCTTGTTACTATCATCTCCATCTAGCCTTTTTAGGCGTATTGCCATACGCTGACCCACCAGCCTCAACAATAGAGATAACTATCTCATATGGACCACGTTGAGCCTACAATACCGCTAGGCCACCTCTTAGGAAATTCTGGGTAATGGGGTATTGTATCTAAATCAGTCGCGTGTCATGTTCCTGCTGAATATTGGTCTTGGCAGATTAGAGTGTCACCCATCGCAGTTTTCAAGGTAGCATGATCGTTTGTACAATGTGTACGCGGCTCATGCAAGCTCAAGCCAAACACATAAGCACTTTTAATCGCGCGAACCCCAAACGACCTTGACTCATCTGCAACAACAGTTTTTCCTTGCGTCTTTTCACCTATATCCAATTCCGACATCTATATCGCAGGCAATGATACTAAGAGTACACAGGATAATATTCAAAAGAAAGATTTGCAGCGGAGATGTTCAGGAATCCCCGACAGGTCGCACCTGACAGCGTATCTTCAGAATTCAGTCAAATACTCAAACCTCTACCGGTCATATCGTGGGGACAGCTTGCAATGTATCATTTGGGTGTCCCAACTGGGGCAGGCGTAAGTATTTCCTCTTTCTCACTATCATCGCAGGATCACATGTTTGTTGTCCGAGACGGGCATCATCAGACGGCGATTCAGAAGCTCAAAGACTCGGGATTCACTCAAGCCCCTCCTGATCGCCGGGCCGCCCCTGGAATTATGGAGTCTCTCTTAGATCGGTAAGCTGTCCTTGATGAGATTAACAAGGGCTATGGACGCCTAGACTGTTATTGTACATCAGTCCAATTCCCACTTCACCTTCCGTTCAGCGGGGACCAAATCTTTTTAATCCCCAACTCCTTCGCGCATTTACCGCTGGACAATCCCAGCATGACTTCAAACCCGTCAAGCCAGAGGACTCAACCAAAGCAATATGAAGTGTATAACAACTTATTCTATCCGCTTGAAGCGGCATTGGTTGAGAGCTTCGTTAAAGGAGTTATTCATGACATCGAGGAGGTTAGATATTCGTCTTGGCAGTTGCTACTAAACGCCTGGATATCAATGATGCGGGGCTATCTCGAAGTCAACAATCATATTCTTGATAACTGTACGGATGAGCGGGCAGTAGAATGGTATAGCACGCACTTTGGCCAGATTCACGAGGCCCAGTATGGTGGATGGGACCTCTGGGTTTCAAAACGTCTTGGTTCTGCAAAAGAAATGCCAGTGGACATGAGGGAAAATCCTATCTCCTGATACTTCAACTGCTTGAGGAGGTCGGCGATGAGTTGTAAGACCCAGATATTAAAATGAGAAGAACGGAACGTTAAATAATTCTCCAGTGTGTGATGGCTCAGAACATCAACGTCGCCCTGATGGCTGATATCGACAAACGCTGCCATGCAGGCAAACAAAGGAAGCACCAAGCGCAACCACACAACCTACAGATAAAACCCCCTTTCCTTCTTGTAGATAGATCCCTCTTCTTCTTTTCCCCAGATTCGATATTCTCGTCGATGGCTACTAGTTGGTTTAGATAGGAAGACCAATTCGTTAATATCTACTAGCTACCGAGCCCGTGACAGAAACGGGAAAATATAGGCTTCTGCATTTGTGACCGCTCATGGAACTCTGCTCACGCAAGGTTCTCTGTCTGATTTCAGAGCGCATGTGGATTTGTATCTGCTCTATCTGAATGATTACACTTCCTCCTTCTTCTCGCTGATTCCATCAACGATGTTCGACGGGAGAATCGAGAAATTGACAGGACCAGACCCGTCAGAAGCAAAAGCTGGGGAGTCGCTCCCGGCACGCGACTGGTTTGTACCACATCCTGATCTGTGTGAATCTATTACAACAATTTCGTGTCTACGGCGAACTACAAGTGGATGAGAACTTCCTAGACTAGTGAAACAGCCAGCCAGCTGTGTCTGGCAACATCTAGCTAATCTAGCCCGTGGAAGATGATACCAGAGTGCTCCAAAAACAACCAAACAATATCATTCCAACTCGATCATTGGGTGGTTATTTCCTTACTTGCCTAGGCGAAGTCAGAGATCGAAGGTTTGCCTTAGAAAATTAAAAATGATGCACCCCGTCTTAATGCATGGTTTCTCCACTTTCCGAGAGTTCCGGGCAGGTCTCCAGGTACATCCCTTGGTCAGCTCAGTGATTTGCAATGCTGGACTATCTAAAGCATTGTTCCTGCAGAGACCAACTGCGCGGCAATCCCTGCAAGAAGTAGGTATTATGTACTCCATAGATTTAAAGGTTCGCCAATAAACATATGAGCTTGCGATTAGATAATTCAATTCTGGGCATCACTAGTTGCCTACTCATTGGCTTCGAATAGACGATAAAATGATGCCTTAGCGAAAGAAGGCATGAACCTGTTTGCTCATTGATAACATCCCCCGCCTGCTGCACCACCCATTCCCCGTTTTCTCATCTCATTGGGGGACGCCCTAGTCCGTCTTGTTTTCGGTCCGGGGGACTGCTCGTAATCACCAGTTTGAGATGGGAAAACAGATCTACCCTTTTGAGTCTCGAAGGCTGAAGGTGAGTTGCTGGTACCAGTTTCAACAAAGTCAGAGTCGCCGACTGGAACCCCAAAACGAGCGCTATAGCGCTTGTTGGCCAGGTGCTGAAGAGCTCCTTCCGTCATTGAGCCGACCAACTGTGCTGCATTGCCCTTAGACATAGCTTTCTTGATATCAAATAGGTCCGCTAAAGTAGTCACCACCACTTGATCACTGTCATCTTCGGCAACTACCTCTCCGATTCTGTATATTTTCTGATGCGAAACTTCGCTCGCCATCTTGCATACCTCGAGGCACTGTTTTGAAATATGGATGTCTTCCTCTAATCCCAATCGCTCGTCGTCGCTTCTATCCTTGTTCAGTACCAGGGACCGTAGACGCTTCTGAAGGAGGAGGATGGTCTCCGCAAAGTCATTTTGATTTTCATCCAGAGCTCGACGTGTCAGCAGCTGCGCTTCAAAGCAGCTTTCCGTGTCCTTTTCAGAAGCTGCGTTTTTGGGCGTGTCTGGCAGTACCATTGATTCTCGAATAGTCAAGGATTCGATATAAGACTTTGCGTCTTCACATATACGAAGACATTGTTGGGTCACTTCTCTCTCGTCCTTCAGATTAATGTCTATGTCGGAGGTTCTGGTTTTTTCAATGGCAAATCGCGCCATCTTCTCATCAATCCGCTGTAAATGAACCTCGAGATCATATGCCGTGTCCTGGATCATCTCATTGTACTCCTGAAGCACTTGGTGGGAGACTTTGGAGGTGTGCCTTGCGGAAAGAAGTCAGCAGAGCCCGTGGTAGACAAGGAATTGCAGCCTACATGGTAATAGTGCCTAGACCGACTGAGATGGTTGACTTATACCCCTCGATGGTGTCTATGAATTCGTTGATACTGCCCCTCATAAATTCCATCTTTGCCCAATCTCGAAAGCCTGTCGTTGATTTTCCACTGAAAATCTTCATCGACTGTTCAAACTCGCGGCAGACCTGGCTGCACCGTTTGATGGGATTCTAAAGAAGCGCCAGCATTGACGTCTCAGAATTGATCACTTGTGCCAACGACTCCATAATGTTGGTGAGGTCCTCAAGCTCATTTTGGAGCCTGTGCAAAGTTTTGTCGCGCTCTTTGAATCGTTTGACGGTTTCATACAGCGACTTGGTCGACTGAACAGCTGCAGTAACAACGGCCAGCACCGAGGCCGTGATGCTTAACGGATCCATCTTCCACCTGGTACAGCCGTGGCAAGGAATAAATGCAGTAGTAAATGCTCCCAGTTAAGGACAAGGATGGCTACAAGTCCAAATACCAGTCTCAAGTTCCGCTAATGCTCCATAAGGCACATCTGATTGGCCGGAGTAAGCGCCCGGGCTGCATCGTCGTCAACTCGGTAGTGAGTATTCCCATGCAAGATGGCGTGTGTGCGCGCGTTGCATATGTCTACCATGAGTTTGCAAGGATGCCCCCTGGCAATGGGTTTGCAATCGTGACAATGAACGGGATGACGGGTGTGACACAAGATGTCCGCTATCCAGACCTGCGGCGAAGATGCTCTGTTCCGAGATAAGAAATAGCAGATCATTCCGTACAATTTCTACTATTGTATCGTGTGCTGTATTCTCCCCTTCTGAACGGGTAGATCTGAGAACAGCGTTGGCAGGAAAAGTGAAAATTGCGGGGGCCAAAACTAGGACTTTATGATGTGCTATTCTATTCTGAGTTAGACTGAGTTGAGGTATATTATTCGCTCATTACAATTCGGCCTATGTGGAAGGTCTGAGAATCAGAGGTATGGCTTTTCTTTTTTTAATAGCCTCGGCAAATGCTCAGTACGAGTCTCTAAATTCTGAGTAGATCAAGGAAAAACTCGGAATTAAAGACTTGTAACTGGCAGTTTTTCCGGTAGAACACCTGGCTGGTTGCGACACCAAACAGTTCAGCAGATAGTATCCTAGGTTGCATCATAGTAATGCAACTAAGTTGGTTTGAGAAATGAATCAATGATGGTTAACTGGGCATACGCGGACCGAAACTTACTGTAGTAGTTGGTGCCATGGGCCCAGGCGCTCGGCTTTGGGGGTCTGCAACACTGAAGATAATTAGAATAATGAGGTCAAGTTCTAGGTGTCTGGCTATATGACCATTGCCAGGTAAGGATAGGGCCGGACTGGAGAGTAGGGACGGACGAGGCAAAGTACCAGAAGCCAAATATCACCGAACGGCCTTGTTTGTCTACATTTAAGCAGGCTTAGGCCCTGGCATTGGAGTGGATAAGCCTTAACCATAGCTAGATCCTCTCAGCCATCAACCCAATTTTCGGCATTTTCGGATAATGTTTTAGTTGACCAAAAGCAAGAGAGCTCATAATTTACTCAATGAAGCCGTTTGAGCTCAACTTCAACGGCACTGGATAGTGGTGTTCCTTTTGTAGGTATTTCAGGTTTCTGTAAGCAACAATGAGGGCATACCGATTCTCGCATCGAGGGTGACCACCCGTCATCAGACATGAAAGAGAAGAATGTGATGCAAAGTCTTTCAGTTATAGTTCTCAATTAGACGTGGATGTTGCCAGCATTGAGCAGCCAATAAACTACTTCATCTATATACTATGGGATGCCGGGTATATATATATATATGGGTAGACACAGCAAATATGAATCATTGCCACTTCGGAATGTATACAGATATATGATGGTTTTTGCTTCAGAGATGGTTGATAGCGGAATGAGACTGACAGATTGTGTAAATGTAGAATAATCTCAAATGCAAGTCAATAGAATATTAAGTGTAATAGATGCTTGGTGTTATTGTATGTTACTGTTGTTGTGACAGCTCAGAACCTCAATGTCGCCCTGGTGGCTGATATCGACAAACGCTGCCATGCAGGCTAACAGAGGAAGCACCAAGCGCAGCCACACAACCTACAGATAAAAGCCCTTTCCTTCCTGTAGATGGATCCCTCTTCTTCATTCCCTCCAGATTCGATATTCTCGTCGATGACTACTAGTTGGTTTAGATAGGAATATCAATTCGTTAATATCTACTAGCTACCGAGCCACAAACAGATATATTATGAATAAAGAGAAAGGGAGTTTTGAAGGCAGTGCTCGCAACAGTTGATGCTGGGTTGGGAAGGAGAGTTCATCAAGAGGCATGAGACAGAGAGATGGCCAGAAAAAGGAAACAAGGGAAGAGAAAAAGTGACATTTTATATGGTCGCCCGGGGAAGCCCGTAGGAATCAGAGAGCAGCTGTATTTGGCAGCGAGGGAAGCCATTTTCGGCGGCGATTCAATCATGAGTCGAAATGGTTCGCAGGGTAGGTAAGCCAACAGCATGGGGTGTGGAGCGACCGCCTCGATGCCGGAGCTGGACAGTTCCCTTAATGCCGACAAAACATCTTGAATAAAGCGTAGTGATTTCTCGGCGTTGGGCTCGTCTCCGAAATCAACTTGCCACTTCTCGAGATACTTGGTTGTCCATTCATCCATTTTCTATTTCGTGCCTGTCCGAGGCGGGAGTCTGCCGTGGTTCGGTACGAGGTTCCGTGACGAGCTACTGCTACGGGGGCAAGTATGCAAGGGCATATACAAACCGGAGCGTGCAGGCGAAACTCTGTGTATTGTTTCCCTTCTTTGGACCTATAACGAACGTTAAAGATGTCACCAGAAGCCAAGTAGAGTAATAAACGGACTGTTCAATCTCAGCGCTTTCTATCTTGATGTCAAAAGTCCAATCGTCTTCTTTCCGGGAGACTCCAAAACCAAGGATAGACAACCAACGGATAATTGGTTAGTAACGTCAAGGTGTAGATAATAAGTATAAAAGTGAAAGTTCAGCTGTTGATATGAATGTACGGCTCCCATTAGACCGTTCTTGACGATCCGATGCAGCGCATGTTGATTTATCTGACCCGGTCGACAACTTCATGCATGGGGGGCTCGGCATTATCTCGAAGTTGATGGACTATATTTTCCCTCTGTATATTTCAGCTCGCTCGCGGTCTTGGACATCTACGGGAGTTCTCGAGTCTTACAATGCAGAAACACAACGTTGGGCCACGGTTACATGCATAATACCAACCATCTTGCTTAAATTTATGCTTATAGTGGCCCTGCAAATCGGAAGATAGCTGACCACTGTTAGCGGATGCTCAATGTGCTCAGAAACCGATAAACCAGGAGCTCATCCTCTCATTGACTCAAAAGTGGTAGATCAACACATTCCTTTGCTTACTGTGCTTTATTGATTGTGCCCTGTCTTTCCTAATCTGGCTTATATTGACTGATTCTGTGACTATTGCTCTGCATATATTCAGTAGTTTACTGACCAACTACAGGGCGACACTGCGTAATGAGAGAAAGCGTCAAATTCGGTTATACGCGGTATTGCCAACTGGCGAGCTCGGTGTCCGCATGCACGTCGACTAATAAGATAACAGAATGTGTTGGTTTTAGCGCTACTCATGCGCGGCCAGAGTACTTCATCACATGTGATGGCTTCCTTCAGCCCCCAAGGAGGATGCCTTGTCCTCTTCCACAATGGATTTCTTTGTGCCAGAACAATTGTATTGTCTGCTATCGCGGTTGAAAAATGTTGAAGAAACTATGTTGCATCGATTGTTTCGGCAAGAGATCAATTGACTCCGACACTGTCGATCACCCGTCACCCCACCGAGTGCCTATCGACAAGAACACGCGAGAGAACCACTCAGTCGCTAGAACGACCCATACCGAGTCTTCCGTGTCACTCGCCCCCGATTGCAAGGAACCCCTGACGAATGCGAGCGATGAACCGAGACCTGATGCTGGATCCGAGCCTGGACCCGAGGCCGAGGCTGAACCTGCATGTCGGTCTGAAGCTCTGCACGAAACCGAACTTGTTTCCGGACCCAAACGAGAGGAAGGAAAGCGAAACCTCTGGGCTATTGCACAGGATCAGCTGGACGAAAAGAGCAAAAACTTGCTGCAACACGAAAGCGACGATAGCATCGAAAATGTCCTCGATAGTCTTATCACCGAAACCAGAGAAAGATACACCGATTATAAAAAAGGTGGCCTGGAAATCCGCAAACGCGAAGGAGGAACATTTCACTTTCGCGACTCCGCAAAGAAAGTTATTGTTTTCACTTTGCAGACTCAAGAGCTCATCAAGGGTGCTGCTGGGTTCGATCCTACTGGCCATGCAGCCGCTGCATGGTCTGTTGTTTCATTTGGACTCACGGTAAGCCAATCCAACTGGTATATATATGATTATACCCCTGGAAATATGGCTGATGGCTTGCAGCTGATCAAAAACGACATCGATCGTCGTGATGCGGTTATGGAATCTTCTGAGTTCCTTGCTTGGGCTCTTTCCTATCACGCCATCATTGATAGCAATTACCGATCCCAGAATGGAAAGAGCAACCAAGGGTTGGAGAATGCTCTTGTCGATGTCTATGTTGCGATTCTCCAATATACAGCTGAGGTGGAAAAAGCAAGAAAAGAGAACGTACGCGGTATGTTGACGAAATCAGTTTTGTGCTCGAGGCCTTATTGATCAGTTCTTTCCTGGGCAGCTCGCATGGGAAACAGCATCATTGCTCTTGTCGACAAGCCACTCGAACGACTCAAGTCAGTTGTAGAGACGAAAAGCCAGACACTCGAAAGATGGAAAAACCTCTGCGGGGATGAAGGTGAGATACGAAAATATTCTATCGGATGAGGAGCCAAAGTTAACCTGCGACAGCTCAAAAACGGGATGCCGAGCATATTTTGGCTGGGATTGATGAGACGATCAGGACTTTGGCGACTGTTGAGTTGCGGTCTCGCAGTACGTATACAATAAGTTGATCATGGAGCCCCTACTCACATGTGCAGGCCAGGAGGAGCGGGATATTCTCGATTGGATTTCCGACATACGTTATGATGACATCCAAAATCGCACGCAAAAGAATCGTTCCTCTGACACTGGGAGCTGGTTTCTCAAGTCACTAGTGTACATCAAATGGAGGGCCACACCAGGGGAAATACTCTGGCTGCATGGCGTTGGTAAGTGTGCTTGGCTGTTTGCGGAAACATAAACTCACCGAGGATTCAGTGGGGTGTGGAAAGTCAGTGCTTTGGTAAGTGAACAAGCATTGTCCTTCGATACACGTAAACTAATTGACTAGCTCAACGATTATCGACGATATTGAGAGCCACTGTAGACAAAACCCACACAAGACTCATGCCTATTGGTACTTCCAATTCAGTTACCAAGACACGCAACGGGTCGAGAACACGATCCGGTCTTTAATTCGACAGCTTTGTCCTAATCCTCTGCCGGAGTCTGTCAGAAACATCTGGGAGGAAGGCCGCAAAAATCGAGAGCCAAACAGTGGCCAACTAGTGCAGATTCTTCATGGTATCATCAGTCAACTGCCAAGTGATGTATTTATTATCTTTGACGCTCTGGATGAATGTCCTCAGAAGTCAGGACAAAAGGAACGAAAACAACTGTTGGACTTTATAGAACAGCTTCTTGAAAACCACCGAGACAAGCTTCACCTGGTAGTTACCAGTCGACCAGAGCCCGATATTCGTGAAAAGCTGGAGAAATACAAATGCGTCAATCTCGAGGGCGGATTGAGTGACGACGTGGAGACCTTTGTTGATGCGGAATTGGAGACAGGCAAGCTAAGCAAATGGGATCAGGATATCCGCAATAGGATTAAAGCAGGCCTTGTGGGTGTCTCTGAGCGGTTCGTCATCTTCTTTAGCAAGCCTGGATAAAATACTGACATCATGACCAGACGTTTCCGCTGGGCTGATCTCCAGATCAAATACCTTGAAGAATGCAAAAGGGAGAAAGATATTGATAAGGCACTCGCATCTATTCCTGCTTCATTAGAAGAATCTTATCAAAATATTCTTGAGGGCCTTAAAGAGGATGATCGAGATGACGCCCACACTATCCTGCTCTGGTTGAGTTTTTCAGTGGTGCCATTGACTCTCAAGGCTATAGCTGATGTCGTTTCGCTTCCCTTTGAGGACGATATCGTCAAGATTTGCACAACCGCGTTGGTCACTAGCTCCGAAGACAACACAATCAGGTTAGCCCATTTCTCGGTCAAGGAATTCTTGCTTTCGGAAGACTCAGTGGAGAACGCCGGCCGCTTCCGCTTATCAGCGAAACTTGCACACCATACCATACTGGAAAAATCACTTTTGAAACTTCTAGATCAAGATAAGCCGCTAAACAGAGATGACGCCGAACGTCAGCCATTGCTTATCTATGCTGCCAAATACTGGCACAATCATTTCGAGGCACTGGAGGAATCAACTTCTACCCAGTACCTAGTAATCCAACGACAAATTGAAGACCTCTTCATGCGTCCCGAATGCTACTTCAATTGGATAAGACTAGCCGACTCCAATACTTGGAGGTGGCATATGGTACTTGAAGAATGCGAGACGGCGATCCATCGGGCATCCAAAATGGGACTTATGCGCACTGTGCAACACCTGCTGGAAAGTGGCGCTGACCCCATGGTTTGCTACAGAGAGCACAGGACTCTCGAAGAAAATACATACAGTGCCGCTGCAAAGAGGGGTTATCTTCCGATCTTGGAATACTTATTACAGCGAAGCATCACGATGCCAACAATAGTTGTGCGTACCATTGTGAAGTGCATTGATCACCGCCAGCATGGAACGGAGGATTTAAGAGGAATCATTGACTTGCTTTGGTACATGGGAGCGCTGTATGACAAGTCACAGGATGAAGGTAACATAATCACCAGTGGTATTATTAAAAGTGCAACAATGAACCCACACTCTGGTTCAGAACTTCTCAAGATCTTTCTTGACCGTGGGGGAGAGGCAATTATACCGGTTACCGAAGACATCTTGAGCTCCGTGGTGAGTAATCGTGCTTGCGGTAGGCAAATGCTGGAGTTGTTATTTCAACGGCACAATGGGGAACTGCACTTTTCTAAAATCGTGATGGAGTTGATGGTATTTCATTCAACTTCATACCCAGGTGTTGCTCAAGTCTTTCTCAATCACCGAGGGAAAGACGAGGTGGGATTGGATTTCCTCGTGAAATTTGCTAAGTATGCCAATTATGAAGCGATGAAGGCACTTTTTCAGATTTATGGAGGTCATATGGATGTGACAGGGCAGATGTTAAGAGCAGCTGCTAGCAATGACAGGGATGGATATGTTATCAGCTTGCTCCTGAAAGCCAAAGATCGACCAACCGACATTAGTAGTGAGGCTTTTCTTGAAGCAGCCAGCAACTCTTCACAAGGGGTGCAGATAATGGAATTCCTGCTTGAGGAATGCGGCCCAGACGTTGAGATGGGCGAAGGCGTGCTTATTGAAGTAGCCTCCAACTCAGTCAACGGGTTCGAGATTCTCAACCTGCTGCTTCACAGACAGCAGGCTGGTATTGTTATCTCAGAAAGAGTCTTGGTTAAGGCCGCATTGCATAATAGAAAGGAAATGATGCAGCTGCTGTTGGACAAAAGAGGCCCATGCATCCTCATCACCGACGAAATGCTCTGTGCCGCAGCAGCAAATAAGTGGGAATGTGATGCAGTGTTGAAATATCTATTCGATCTCAAGCCCGACCATAATATTTCTCACAATGTTCTTCACTCAGCAGCGGGCAACTCCACGATGATGGAAGCAACATTTTCCATGCTTCTTGATAGGTTCAAGGGCCCCACTGTGCCAGAAGCAGTCTTCGGAGCGGCATATGGCAACGGCAAAGTGATGAAGTTGCTGCTGGACCGACTACATGATAGAGCGCCTGTCCCCAAGATTATCGAACGGATGACGAATGCCAAACACTATGATTATGAAGCTGTCCTTCTGGTTTTGCTCGACCGAAAGCTCCTGGTTATTGATGAGAAGCTTATTGAAGCTTTGGCAGGAGAACCGAGAGCCCTCGAGCTTCTTTCCAAACATACTCCAAACTTTCCCATTACAGAAGAGATTATTGCGAAAGCTACAGGAAACGTTGCATCACTCCGTATTGTTCTAAGCATTTGCGACAATGATATACTTGTCACAAAGAGGATTATGAAAGCTGCAATCGAATCTCGCGATAATGAACGTGTCTTATCCTTGCTTTTCACCCGACTAGGCTCAAAAGTGCCTATTATCGAAAGAATGTTGATTTACACAGCTAAGAACATTAGTGTACTGCGGGCGCTCCCTATACTTCTTAGGCAAAGGCGCCATTTAGACCTCCAAATGGTCTGGGAGGCTTGGTGGCAAAGAAGCTGGGCCAGGAGGGTCCGAACATCCGAGATCTTATGTGAAAATGATAACGTTGAAGTCTCCGAGCATATGGTGAGAAGTCTTTGCCAACATGGGAAAAATTCTGTCTTGACCGAACTCCTTGAGTTTGCCACAAAGCACAAAGTTCCGGTATCATTAGAAGGAAGAACTATGGAATTGATCATAGAAGGTCAAGACGTGGACATGATTTTTATGGTGCTAAAGTGCAACCCACATATTAAGATCACGGAGAATTTACTCAACGCTGTGAAGACAAAGTCAGAATGCGATCAGTACTGTTTGATGTGGATTTTCCATATCAAAATGAAGAACAGTGGAGGAAATTGAGCAGATGCAGATGCATGTTCCTTGGGTGAGATTGCATGATTCTATTCGTATGCATAGATCGCCACCAATGCATACTATATATATATCGGTTCCCGAGCATGATAAATGGATGCTCATAATGTTGGTCATTTTGGCCCAACGGTAGAAATTCTGAACTCATGTTGTTTGGTATTGTAGATTGTCTGGTGACTGATGCAGAATTCAGCAGCAAGTTTGGTAAGAGATGCCCTATTATCTAGGGCATATAGAATAGCAAAATGCATATCAGAAAAATAAAGATGTTTAAATGATCTAATGGCACTTAATTTCCATGTCAAAGAGCCTCATGGTGGCTGGTTAATAGGTAGTGAAAAAGGTGGGTGTTTTACGCGTCGCGTCGGAGCGGAGATGTAACCCTATTTTACGGTCCCTATGTAGTTAGTTCTTCAGTAAGTTATCTGCATATTGCTCAATTCCAACAACTTACAGCCAACATCGATATCATGGGTCTACCCTTCTCGCGTCTTGTTTTTGTGCCTATTTTTGGGACCTAGAAGTGAGATCTGTTTCTGGCCTCCAGTGCAGACCCGCGGTATCATCCTTTTCATTTTTCCTACCGCCCCTCCTTCTATACAACACTAACTTTGTTCTAAACGAACTTTTGGAAAAGTATCGCGCCTAGCATCTGGCTATTACGGCATTGGTCGTGAGCAACAATAGTGCTGGTTTGAGAGAGTGTTCAGCGCCTTTTGTACCCAATCGGGACCAACAAAATGTCAGCTTGGGACAAGCATATCGAAAAATGAACAGTTCAGACTGATTTTCCTTAGACTGGTCAGGGTCCAGCCTACTGGACTCCATACAAAGCATATTTTCATCAAAACTTAAGTCGGTCCTCGCTGATGCTATTCCCACCATGCATTGATTGCTGCTGCGTATCGGTCCTTTCGCTTACTAAAACGATCCAAAGGAGTTCCTCACTCTTGAGGTTCAGCGTAGTGCTTGTATTCTTCTCAAGCTGTGCTTGGTGGATCTCAATTGCAACCTTGGCGTCATTGTGTTTCAGAGCCTGGCTATTCTCGACGACGCCTTTAATCCAAGCGAAGTCCAGGACGAACCAAGAGATGAGGCTGATAACTTCCATTTGAGACAGGCTCTTCTGACAATTAGGTGTCAGGTCCGAGATCCTATTTATCCTGCTATGAGGCATCGTGTCCGGGAAAATCCCAGTTCACATTTCCCTCGTCCTCGTCAAGACAACTCGATCATTCGATATCGACTAAGGATTCCCGGGCTTTTCTACGACTGATGGTATTTTTTGATTTGCAGTCCATTGGTTTTGACGTTGGGGATCTCGCAGCATGCCTTCATGAAACAGAAAGGTCACCGGTTGCATGTTAGCAGCCTTTTCAACCAAGCTCAACAGGCATATCTTGGAATAGTTTTAATCAGATCGTCGAGAATCACATGGTAAGTCCCTGTGTAATACGCTCCTATCTTTTGTTGTCGCTGACTCATACAGGATACTTTACTTCGGAGCTGCTTCCAAGTCTTGGCCCCTTACTATGAATTGATTCTAAGCCTGAGGAGGGTTTTCAATCAGTGGATGCGATGCGGATATTTCTCCGAGAAGCGCTTCCTCAATCTCTCAGCGAGTGTTACCTTCATCAGCACCCATCTTGAATCCTTCTGTTCTCAGCCAGCTGGATATTATTTTACCTGTTGATTGTATTCTCCAGAACAATTCCATCTCTTGGTCGACGCGAGGAGATCAAATCGACTTGAAGAACCTGAAATATCAAATCGCAGTTCAATAACCGGTAATCCTCCTGGTCTCTGGCAGAAAATACAGCCAGCGCGTTATTTTTGGTCTCTTTAACCCCAGGGAGTCTAGAGAGGAAAGAGATGGCTATATCAAACCACTCATGTTCCAACTAGCACCTGCCCACTGCGCATTTTGTCCTTCATCAATAAAGGCAGAGGGTTCTATTCGGTTTGGCTCAGTCGGAGGAAGTACAGTCATGACAAGCCAGCTTATCTCATTCAATCGTGCCAATAAAAACCCAACTACGGGCGAGCTCAAATTTTAGCAGGATAATGTTATTCTCCTGATGGTTTGCGGAAAGTTTGGTCATATTGCAGTGCAAAGTGACCCTACAATTGATGAGCATTTTCATGTAGATGCAGTGGAGCTGCTCAAATTTGATGTTGAAGATACTGGGGAGAGTGATTCAGAAGAATAATAGCTTCTTTGTTGATACAACTCTGTTGTAATGGCCAATTCATGTGGTATCACGCAGTCAACGTCGACTGAAATCTGTCTGCCCGTAAACAAGGCCTTCTCAAACTCAGGTAGAACCCATTTAACCATCCACTCAGATTCAATTATTTGCTTGGCAGTAGGTCTATTCTCCAGCATGAATGACAGCATTGACTGTAGCATTACAGAAACAGTGTCTTTTCGAACCACGAATGCTAAACTTGTCCAGGATTGAAGGGATCATTGCCGCCTCCGGGCTACTTTGGGGGACATTGTGAGAACCATTAAGTGCGGATATGATGCCAATTTTTCGTGGGTTTGAATCTGTGATGCAGACTTTGACTGCAACATATCTCTAACAGCTCATCGCGCGCTAGCCAGGTAGTCGAGTAGGAACCATGGCCCAGTTTGTCAAGAACGCGATATCGGCTATGAAGCCGGTCACCGATGTTAACGGGGTGGTAACCCCGGGGCAGTACCTTTCAAGCCTCTCAATGTCTTCGAGGGGCTTGTATAATATGTTGATATACGTTGGTTTGGACGCGTTGCCAGAGAACGCGCAACGGGGTTTGTTATTGACAGGTGTGGGCGATGTAACCGGAGTGAAAATGAAAGCAATTCTATTATTGTTGCTCTGTTTCACATATACACTTATCTCTATTATGTAGTGACTCAACAATGCAAATGATTGCTGCTGTCTCGGAAAGATATCGAGATGGGAAATCGGTCGCCTATGCTGAGATTGACAAAGGCAGCGAATGCTCTAATTTTTATTACATATGTACAGCCCATTTTTAATAACACAAGTTGAATGCCAGTCAAAAAATCCAAAACACTCCAAGAAAACCAAGCTCAAAGCTTGACACTCTTGACCAAGTTCTTCTTGATACCGGTAAGTTCACCGGCATATCCTCCACGGCCTTCACCACCCTTGTACTGCTGGCGAATACTACCCAGCTTCTTCTTCTTGTCCTCGAACTTCTTCCTCTTCTTGACACGCGGGTTGCGCACATCCTTGTTCCGCTTCGGCGCAAGACCCTTGTTCTTCTCGATCTGGTAGGTGATGGCACGCTTGCCATCCGGTCCGACCTCCTCTTGGACCGCGACTTGTCCACCTTGGCGAGCAGCTTCTGCGTGGGCTTCTGCACGAGCTTTCTTATCATCCTTGCGCTGATTCGTGCGTGCCGCAACCATATCATAGTAATCGTCGGAGTCGGACTGGTCGCCGCGGATCTGCTGGGCCGTCCGGTGATCTTCTTCGTCACTGTCGTCGCCAAGTTGCTCTTCCTTCGAGAGTTGCTTTTTACCACGCTTTTCGGCTTCGGCGTTGAGTCGAGCTTGACGGTCCTTCAAACGCTCGCGGTATGGTAGATCTTCATCACCACCAGCATCCCGACCAGCAGCACTGCGCTTGTTGGCCTTTTGGGCGAGTTGGGAGGTGTAGAAGCGGAGTGAGCGTTTCTGCTTAGCCTTCTCCTCTGCCTCCTTGGTGGTAAGTGCGTCCTCATCACCAAAGTCAGAGTCATCTGCGTTCTTGACCGATGCCTTTGTCTTCTGGGCCTTCCGCTTCTTGGCGTCTGTGGCCAAGGTCGAAAGATCTGCCAGGTTGGCTTCGGTCTCGCGGAGTCTTTCTGCTCTCCGGGCTTCGGCCTCTGCTTGTGCTGCTTGAACGGCGCGCTCTGATTTGGACAGTTTCTTGGTTTGTTTTTGCTCCTTGGTCTGTTTCTTCTTCTCTGTCTTGGGCGGCTCGGGCTCGGCGATGATTTCGCTCTCCTCCATCTCTTCGTCCTCGGATTCAGAGACATCGAGAGTTTGAAGATCCTTGACACTCTCCCACAGTTTCCTGAATTTCACGAGAGATCCCATGACAGGATGTCTTCGTAATTCAGCCGGAGGCATGGGAGACGGGTTCCCTAATGCATCTTGAGAAGACGTCAGGAGCATGAAGTACATGCTGATTGTGCCCAAATATGCCGACAAGGCACGGAATTTTACTACAGCAACCGGTGCTGCATCCTCGTCGTCCTCTTCATCTGGGTCTCTGGACTTCTCGGCCGCTTTAGCATCCTGCGCAAGGTCGCGATGTGTTGGTTGGAGATCGGCAAAATCTTTCGCAAGCGGCTCGAACTCGGGGTATCTTGACTTCAAGATCTTCAACTTCTCCTCCGCGCTCATATCTTCAGTGACCTCCACCTGCGGTAACACCTCCGTTACCTCTGTGGTATCTTTTCCTGCGTCTTTTTCTTCCTTGCCAGCATCGGCCCATTCGGTTTCGTCAAAGCCAAAGTCCGCTTCATTCATGGCCCGAAGATGTTTCTGCTGAAGTCTCTTGGCCTCCTGTTCTTCCTCCAAGGCATCGGCTTCCGTTTCAATTTGGTCGGCATTGTACAGGTCTTTTTTCGAGGAACCCCAAGCGGCAATACCCTCCTCGTCCTCGTCCTCGTAGTCCTCAGAGCCGGGGCTAGCATCACGACGCTTATCCTTGGGTTTTTTCGATGGCTCACCAATCGCATCCTCTTCGTAGTCTTCGTAGTCGTCGGCACCTTCATCCTCCTCATCGTCTAGGTCGTCTAGGTCGTCTTCGTCCACGTCCACGTCGTTGTATCCCATAATCTCTTCGTCCGACGGTTGAAGCATTTCCTCTGTGTAGACAACAGGTCAGATTAATCCTTGCAATATATCGCACATCACAAACCTTCTTCTGCTACTCTCCGTCGACGCTTCGCATCTGGAGCTTCATCCAGAAGAATCTGATCCCGACCTGCTTGAAACTCATCCCCCGAATCGTCGAATCGCTCCTCGATATCGAACTTGGTGCGCTCCGATTCTTTGGGCTTGTTGTGCGCCGCAGGGCGACCGCCAGCCTTTCTCTTTTTGGCCATAATTTCTTCTTTGAAATATTCCTAACGATTTGACCGAGTCCAGTCGTTGCGATTTTGATAAACTCCGCGATAAAAATTTGGGAGCAGAACTGCCACCGCCTTTGGTGTACTAGACCAGAATAAGCATGTTTGCAGTGTTTAACATGAATACGTAAGACACCTGTAAAATACAACATCATTGGTCCAAAGAGGAGTACCGGCGATAATACAGAGTGCAATCGCGACCTCCTAAATCGGTGGATAACTTCTCTTCGCTCTCTTCCTACTCGTCATTCTCCTTGTCCCTCTCTCATCTCTCCTAATGAATCCTCCGTCCGTCTCGCTCCTATCGGATTACTCACCCACGCTACTGGGAATCTCATTAGTGTTCGCCAGTATCATCATGTATACTGCCGTTACCAAGATGCTTGGTCTGAGCTCTAAAAACGAATTCGAGGTTGATGACAGAGTGAGTTTGGCTGCTCATCCTTCTAGGTCTAAGTTGCTGATCGCCCCTCTCTGGCAGACTGTTGTCATCACCGGTGGTTCTGATGGAATGGGAAAGTCTGTCGCCTGTCAACTGGCGGCCAAAGGTGCAAATGTTGTGGTTGTCGCACGCACTACCTCTAAGCTTAAAGCAGCGCTTGAACACATCAAGGTAGGCTTAAAGTTCGTGTTGCCGGGGTATTGGCACTAATTCTGTTAAGTCTTCCGCGACGCACCCTGCTCGACAGAGATTCCACTACATCAGCGCCGACCTGACGAAAGCCACGGATTGCACACGGATTATTGATGAAGTCACCGAGTGGAATAGCGGGGCTCCCCCGGACGTTGTTTGGTGCTGTGCTGGATACTGCAACCCCGGGTTTTTCGTTGACACACCAGTTGATACCTTGAGAGACCAGATGGACACTGTGTATTGGACCGCCGCAAACACCGCGCATGCGACATTGAGAAGCTGGCTTTCCCCCATCGCCGCCCAAAACCGAAGCACGAGACCTAGAAGACATCTGATCTTTACATGTTCTACTCTCGCTTTCGTTCCTGTTGCCGGTTACGGTCCCTACTCTCCTGCCAAAGCCGCTATTCGCTCGCTGTCCGACACTCTGAGCCAAGAAATTGAGATGTATAACGGTGCTCGGAGTAGCATGCACGATGGCCCGGCTGCAGACATCAAGGTCCATACTGTCTTCCCTATGGGGATCTTGAGTCCAGGATTCGACAATGAACAGAAGACAAAGCCCGGGCTTACGAAGCAGTTGGAAGAGGCTGATAAGCCACAGGGTCCGCACGAGGTTGCCAGTATCGCGATCAAGGCTCTGGAGCGGGGCGAATATCTTATCACTACCATGTTTGTCGGTCATATCATGAAGGGCACCGCTCTTGGTCCGAGTCCGAGGAATCATCTTGTGCGGGACACTTTGACTAGCTGGCTTAGCAACTTGATCTTCCTCCAGGTCATTCCCGATCTTCGTAAGAAATCATGGAACTGGGGAGTAAAGAATGGTTATTCCATTGCATCCCGCTGATTGACTTTAATCCCTTGAACCACATAGCAGCGGTGTATATATGATACCCTTGAACGCTGCCTATGTCAACTGTATTATTAACAGTACCATTATTATACTAATCAAAAATTGTTCAATGCCAGCAATATGACCCTTGGAATTACATGAAGCTCAGGTCTCTTGCAAGAGCATCCTACCCGAGTCACATACCATCACGGATAGCCATCTATAAGATGAAGTTTCTCCCTTCCATATTACCCGAATGTGCACTCAGATCTGTGTAGAAACTCAATAGTTCTATAAGAGAGGAGCTGACTAACACCGATAAGCTCCCAGAGGGCCCTGAATATGATTCCAGAATACACCCATGACTCTGACAGTCTTGTGCTCATACATGTTGAATTGCTTGACCGGTTCATCAGGAAAAAAGCTAGCATCAGCAAGCATGCCAATTGCATCCTCATCAAGGAGAAAACATGCCTCGTTCCGTGCAGGTGCAGGTGGCATAAAATTGAATTCACCGTGGCTGGGGAATTTGGCAGCCCCGATTGAGCCAAACTTTCTGCGTATAAACCACAAAGGAAGCATGCGACTTTAGCCATCCAGCGCCATGACAGGCTGTGAGGTCTGGGCATCTCTGTCTATATACTTCATTTTGCCCATGCTTGGTTCATCTGATAGTCCATGCCTAGTTAGGCAAGGTGGGCGGCAAGCAGCCGAGGCGGCGCTTGTGACGTAGCGCGTATCAGAATATCTGCTTTTATTCATGCGACAACCATTCGATAAGTTTTTTTGGGCATCTGTTGGCAATATTCTATCCTATGCTTGAGTGACACATGTCTAATCGTGAGGCCCAAATTGTTCATATATAAGCTCAATCTCGCCCGTTGGGCTGGAATTCTTCATCACCGCCGCTATCGATAAAATACACAGCAGCTTCTTCTGATGATCTTGAATGAAAAAATTCTGGACATTCTCCTCAATGAGAGCAGCACAACATGATCGACGCCATTCTATCATTGCCGGTTCTTTCGGTCTTCCTCATCCCCAGCCTCTCCTCCTATAGCACGAGTCTCAATCTGGTCTTCTTTTACATGACCTGGAGTACCCTCGTCCTGTCACATCCACCTCTTCGCGTCGAATTATTCGGAACTATAATCGTGCGCTTAATCTTCTATGTCATTCCGTCGCTACTATTCTTCCTATTTGACATCCTCACGCCGTCGGCGGCTGTGGTAGTGAAGGCACAAGGCGAAGCCGGTCTTCCGACTGGCAGCAAGCAGGGCAAGATCCGGTGGAAGGAAATCAAGATTGCAGGATGGGCTATTGTCAATTTGGCGCTGGGAATTGCTCTGCAGGGAGTTATTGAGTTAATTCGAACGAAGGTATTCGTATTGCCAAGCTCGCTGAAAGTGTCAATGAAATTGCCGATGCCTGGGGAGATGCTGAAGGATATGGCTTGTGCGACGTTGGGGAGGGAAGTGAGTTCTTTTTTTTACATTCCGGATTAATCTGCTTGAATGAGATACTGACCGTAGTAGGTGCTATCATACATAATCCACCGCTACGTCCTCCATCGCGGAAACAATTTCGCTGCCCGACAACACCAAACCTGGTACCACTCGCTCCACACCCCCTTCCCTCTAACAGCACACTACGACCACCCACTCACATACCTTCTCCTCAACTTCATCCCGACCTACCTACCAGCCATGCTCCTCCGCTTTCACATGCTCACCTACGTCGCCTACTTAACCATCGTCTCCATCGAAGAAACATTCGCCTTCTCCGGCTACACAGTTATGCCAACAAGTTTCTTCCTCGGCGGCATCGCCCGTAGAACAGACATCCACCTGACCAGCGGTGCGGAGGGGAATTTCGGACCTTGGGGTATCGTGGATTGGATCTGCGGAACGAGTGTGGGGGATAGTATTGCGGATAATATGGAGGCAGAGGTGGAGGAGCATGAGATTGATGAGAGTATTCGGAGGGCGATTGAGGCGTCAAAGAGGAGGATTAGGGAGGTTGATCAGAAGCGGAGGAGGAAAGTTAGGGAGAGTTTTCGTCGGTAGATATTAGATTGTGGAAAAGTTGGTTATATATTTTGGATATGATTTACGTTCGTGACAATGAAATATATTTTACTACCCCATATTCCATGTTGGTAGAACTGCTATCCCACGAGGATTTGAATCAAATACCACAGCCTACGGTGACAATTTCCTACTGCACAAAGGGCATATAGCAAGACCCTAATTCCCAATTTTGCTAGTAATCAAAGATATATATCATACTGAACATTAAACAAGCCCCCGGTTCTAGGAGCGCATGCGATAGATATTATTTTTTCCTTTTTTTTTGGATCTCATTTCGGCATATTTTTGTTTTATAGAACCTGCAAATGGGCCACGCTGGAAGGGAACAGTCTGAAACAGAACGAACAAACAAAAACCCGGTATTTTTTTTCCCGAATTAACCACACAAATCCTAGTTTAGAAAAAAAAACGGATCCCGCATATCGAGTTACATATTTCATGAAGCCGTTCCTCCCTGCGCTGCAAAATATGCCTTCCCTAATGTAAGAAAAAACGGGACGCCCATTTGCAGTTTCTAGCCGCCCCTCGGAGAAAATTCCTCCTCACAATCACTACCGAACCCGCGGCCGCCGCGTCACACGTCTACCACTTCATCTCGTGGGGCTTGTCACCGTTCCGGAGGTAGAAAGAGGTGGCGAGGTAGCTGCCGAGGAACTCCTCGTTCTTGACGGAGGCCAGGACGGTCTGGTCGATGGACTTCTGGTCGCTGGCACGGGCGCTGGCAACCTGCTTCTTCTGTAGAAAAAGAAAATACAGTATTAGCAATTGTTCGAACCCAAGCATTTCTTCCCCCCCATGAAGCGTCTGGCGATTTGTCATAGCCCTATCACGCTTTTTCCGTAATCACACAAAATCGGTGCAAAATCGACGTACCTCGGGCTTCTCTCCCTGCTTGAAGAAAGCCTCCTCGGTCTTCTTCTCGGCAGCCTTGTCCTTGGTGAAGTACTCAGGAGCGGAGACCTTCTCGATGGCGGCCGAGTCAACACCGCTGACGTCGACGCGCTTGCTGGTGGCGATCACATAGCGGGAGTTCACCCGGCGAAGGGGAACACCGTTGAGCTTGAAGGGACCGGTAACGAGGAGAACACCCTGGTCGAGGTGCTTGAGGAGGATGACACGCTTGCCACGGAAGCGGCCGGCGAGGAGGATGAGAACGGTACCGGGCTGGAGGGATTCCCGGAGCTTGGTGGGACGGAGAGTCTTGCGGACCTGTTGTATCGAAAATAACCATGTTAGAACGTTATTTCTGATTTCCGTGTTTCCAATTTCATTTTCTTCGCAGTTCAATGGCGATGTAAAGATGCGATCCCGTATCAAACTCATGTTCCTATCGGCACCGGCCTGGACCACACTGGACCACACTGTTCAAATGTTCATTTTGACCGGCGCAATCTTCGCATTCGTCCACAGAAAACCGCATCTTTTTATTCCTCCAATATAGACCAAACCAGAACTCTTGTAGCAAACAGGGAGTACTGACTTTCTTGGGCTGCGACTCGTCATCCACGGGGTACCACTTCTGGGCCTTCTGAGCCGGAACGACCCTCTGGCCCTTTCCAAACTGCTTCGTCTGGCCAACAGTAGAGTCCGACATATTGGCTGCTGGGGACGAGTTAGTGGTTGTCGACGGCGGGTAGGTGTTGATGGAATTGGATGTGTGACTATCGGCGCTGCTGCGGCCCAGGGCGGGAAATCCTGAGGTTTGTGGGAACGCGAGCCCTATCAGTTAACCGAAAGGCGCTAGTGCCGATTTGGGGCGACTGATAGCCGCCTCAGGCACCAAGTCTGACATGATTAATACGGCGACGGGGACTGACCATAAACGCAGTCTAATCGGCTCCCGCCAAAACAAAGTCCAACTGACGTATCCTGGCTGGACACTTGAGCTTCACGTTATCCTCTAAGCACAACCGTCGTTTTGACTGCATTCAGATTAGTCGGAACTACATTCTTTTGAATTTTCATATCACGTTGATACTGTAACAGCACGATGTCGATAACTCCGATCCTCACCTTTAAAGCAGGTATCTGCGAACTGGATGTGAGTTGACTGTCATCGTTGCTCTCTAAGATTGCATCCTCTAGCTTCCGTTACTGACTGCACTTGTGATAGTCCGCGAATGTGGCTAAGCCCCAGCCCACTCCTGGCTATATCTACCTCTACTCCGAAGATGAACTGGTGCACTTCTGCTGGCGCCCCAGGAGCGCTCCTCACACCGAGCCCGAGGTGGACCTCGTGATGGTCCCCTCCGATGGAAGCTTCATTCCCTACGAGCCTTCCGGTCAGGCCCCTACGAATGGTCGCATCTACTCCTTGAAGTTCTCATCTAGCTCCCAGCGGTATCTATTCTGGCTCCAGTCTAAGTCCCAGCACGAGAGCGGAAACCTGGACTGGTTCAGCCCCCGCGATCTCAGATTGGGAGAGATTGTGAACTCGTTGCTGCAGGGTGAAGAGCTTGATATGGAGCAGGAGATTGCCAACTTGCCCCGGGGCCCTGGAGGCAGTGGTGATGACGATGAGACTATGGAGGATGTGGAGGGCGTGGACCATGACACCAGCCACAACCACGGAGGTAGTGGCGCTGGTGCAGGCTTTGATGCGACAGGCGGAGATATCAGAGAAGAGGGTCAAGGATCGAGGGAGGGTGGTGCTGAAGGTGGAAGAGCGTAGGTACAGTACATATTTTTTGGACGTTATATGCATTTCATGACATCTAGCAATTTGGGATTTGTTCATTTTTGACTTTCAATCATCATCCTATTTGATTCTCATTCTAGATCCCTATACATTCCACTCATCATATGACCCAGCGCGGGCTAACATGATTTGTCTCTCACAGAGCGAACGATTCGTCGGATCCATCATCGGTTGTACAGGGCTTTCTGAATTCGCTGGGAGGAGGCGAGAGCCAGAGTCAGAGCCATAGCCAGGCCCAGGACCCTTTCACTACCCTACAGGATCTTCTTACGCCTGCTTCCACATTGTCGTTCATTGAGGCCGCGGATGACAAGACCATCGACAATCTCCTCAGCTACTTGCCTCCGTCGCTATTACTACTGGCTTCGGAGGTCGAGGATGTGTCGGGCGAGAATTCGGAAGTCGCTGAAGCTGTCATGCTTTCCCTTGAAATTTCACAAAAGAAGAGCATCCTCCGGAAGGTGCTCCATTCGCCCCAGTTCATGCAGAGTCTTGCCAGCTTGACTGTCGCACTGCGGGACGGCGGTCTTCCCAGCATCAGTGAAGCACTCAAGATCCCAGTGGAGAACGGGGGTTTCCTGCGCCGCGGAGGAGTGCCTTTGGGTGGAGGCGATGCAGTTAAGGCTTTCCTTGAGGGTGCTAGGGGCCTTGTCAAGGGACAAGACCGTATGGAGACCGATTGAACCCACCGAGTTGTATCATAGAGTCTGTATGCTTTCATGTATCACCTAATAATCATATGAGACAAGAAGAATAAATGAACAAAAGCTCTGTCGGCAATTACTCGGTTTCTTTTTACTATTATGTATAGAATGCATTATTCGAGACATGTTGCAGATGATGGCGGTGATGTTATTTTTGGCATGTACTCCGTAGCGGGGGCCAATCTATGTATGCTCAGGTCAGCAAACAGTGTCCTATCGGGGGGAAAGATACAGATCTAGAATATCGCATGCGATGCGAGTGTACTTGTATGCTAGTTTGTGTCAGGGAAAAAATATGATAAGCGCTAGGGCAGACGAACAAATTTGAGAAGAACTCCACGCGATTATGGTGATGCCTGCGGCTCTTCACCCCGACTGAGGCAAGTCAAGCGCCCCCCCAAAGATCCGTGATTGGATTGCTTTTGATTACGGCTGTCGAAGAATTCTAGCCTTCCTTGCACTGCCTGGCTTCTTTTTCTCCCTCTTCTTCATCATCTCCTCCATTAAATCTCACTGTATTCCGCTTTTGTTTCTGTTGTTGTTTCCCTCTTTTTCTTCCCTTTTGGCTCTAGAGCTGGAAGGAGACAAGTGACCACGGTTGCCGCCGAGAAACGCCAATTCGCTCGCAGCTCCCTAACCTTCTTTGCTGCTTTCACAGGAATTGCCGGTATTCCCCGAAATACAACTGAGTCCTTTCACATTCTGCGACAATCTGCGATGTCTGCGATCCGGATTATACCTTGATTGTGCCCACGATGGCGTCGAGTAGCCACGACCGCGGCAATCCTGACGACAATGGTCCTCCGCACCAGTCTATCCCCCTCCAGAACCTCTCGCGGCCGGCGGAGATACCCCTAGCAGAAGACCGTGGTGTAGGGCGCAGGAGCAGCGTGGGGAGCAGATTTTCTCCGAGACGATCTCTTCGAAGACCATCATCATCGCGGAATTACGAGAGAGTCGCAGAAGATTCTCCGATTGAACCATCCGTCGCGGCGACGAACCCACGCTCCTACCCTCTCCACGAAGAAGATGAACACTCAATTGAAGACCCGGCGGCGTTCGCCTTTGCGTCTGTCGGACTCAGTTTTGGCGATCCCCAGCCTCAGCCTGAACGGCGCAGTCGGGACGAAGGCGGGTCCGAGTTCGATAGCATACCGCTGGGCCCCTACGGCTACAATGACCCCGACTACTACTTCTCTCCTACCAACACGCGCGAGGATGAAGCCCCGCTGACAGACCGGAGGAATATACAGCCAATAAGTGGGGTTCGTGGTTCTTCGGATGGCGCCCCAGATGACCGAAGCAGTGTACACGATATTAACTTTGCGACCAGTCGAACGCAGTCGGCGCGGTTGGGCGATGACCTACCACACTTGGAGAATGGATTGGGCCCAAGGGGTCGCGGCAGTAGCGGTACCACCGAGCGGTCGCGTTCGTTGTCACCGTCGGCTTCGGGCTCTGCCTTGCAACGCGCGAGTTCGATGATGAAGAATATGTCGCAGCGTGTTGTCAACTTGAGCAACGAACCGGAAGTTGTCGAACAATCAATACAAAGGGAAGAATCCTACAAGAATGCACGCTTGGACAAGCCCCCGACACTGCCTAACCTGGCGGACTATGCTCATGACGCACCGTCTAGCAGCTCTCAAGCCGGCAACCAAGCATCCAAGGACAAGCATTCACCATATGCAACGTGGTGGAAGCATAGTAACCCACTGAAAGGGAAGTCGCTCGGGCTACTGGGACCAAACAACCCTATCCGGGTGCGCTTATGTGACGTGCTGGTCCATCCATTTACAGAACCCTTCATTCTGCTGGTGATTGTGATTCAAATGATCCTCTTGACTATTGACTCAGCCAAGCCAGTTAATGATGATCCCCGCCCTCATAATTGGGGACAACGGGCTCTTGATTACTGCTACTTTGTTATCTTCGTGATCTATACCCTTGAACAAACAGCCAAAATACTGGTGTCGGGTCTCATAATAAACCCGGCTGAGTATAGTACCCTGGATCGCAGCCTCGGTTTCAAGAACGCGGTGATTGAGAAGGGCAAAAGTCTAATCACCCCCCAGCGGCAGTTCTCGATGAAAAAGACTTCGATGTTTCCAACCGAACCGCAGGCCTCTATTATACGGACCTTCACGGGTGGATTGGATAATCATGAGGTGGAAGAGTTGATCGATGATCCTCTCCAGAGACGACGTGTGAGACTTGCTCATCGTGCGTTCCTCCGTCATTCTTTCAACCGGCTCGATTTTGTCGCCGTGATTGCATACTGGGTTTCTTTTGTCCTTCAAATTTTCGGAGTCGAGTCTCGCCAACAGCTATATGTCTTCAGTATGCTGAGCTGTCTTCGGCTCCTGCGTCTTCTATCGCTCACAAACGGTACTTCCGTCATTCTTCGGAGTCTCAAGAAAGCTGCGCCCTTACTTGTTCACGTTGGCTTTCTCGTATCCTTTTTCTGGCTTCTTTTTGCAATTGTCGGTATTCAGAGTTTCAAATCAAGTCTACTGAGAAACTGTGTCTGGTTAGGCCAAGACGGACAAGAAAACTATACCCAGGAAGAACAGTTTTGTGGTGGCTGGCTACACGAGAACGGGACGCAAATGCCATGGATTGGAAGTGATGACACGAATTCTGGCCCCAAGGGGTACATTTGCCCTATAGGATCGATCTGTATCGAACAAGAGAACCCAAGCGGCGGTACTGTGAGCTTCGACAATATCTTGAACTCGTTAGAACTCATCTTTGTGATTATGAGCTCGAACACATTCACAGATATCATGTACTATACCGCAAACAGCGACTATCTCGCGTCTGCCCTTTTCTTCGCCGTCGGAATTGTGATTCTCAGCTTGTGGATGGTTAACCTCTTGGTGGCTGTAATTACCCATTCGTTCCAAGTCATTCGCGAAGAGAGCAAACGGAGTGCCTTTGCTGTCCAAAATATCGACGAGCCTGATAGGGAAGATTTATCTGCTCGCAAGATTAGCAGTCTCAAACGTCTTTATGACAAGACTGAGTGGTTTTGGGTTGTCGTCATCGGCTTCGATCTTATTGTACAGGCCCTCCGAAGTGCATCCATGCACCACGACCGAGAGGAGTTCATCAATACCACTGAGCGCATTGTCACATTGGTTTTACTCCTTGAGATCATCCTCCGTTTTGCATCAGACTGGCGCAGATTTCACACAAGGAAGCGCAACTGGTTCGATCTAGGACTTGCAGTCATTACCTCGATTCTTCAAATTCCTGCGATCCGAGACTCTGGCCGCCCATATGCCGCCCTCAGTATCTTCCAAATCCTTCGAGTGTATCGCGTTGTCATGGCGTTTTCGATGACAAGGAACCTCATCATGGTTGTTTTCCGCAATGTCGTCGGTTTGTTTAACCTTATCGTCTTCGTGTTTCTGATCACGTACTTAGCTGCTCTCTTTGCGACGCAACTTTTCCGTGGCCAAATCGATAAAGAGGATGTCGGCACTACCGCCTCGTTCTCTGATATCTACATTTCGTTTTTGGGAATGTATCAGATTCTATCGAGTGAAAATTGGACCGACATTCTGTACAGTGCAACTGAGAGCACAGCAGGTTTTCATACAGCCTGGATTTCTGCGACATTTTTGATCATGTGGTTCATCCTGGCCAACTTTATTGTTCTGAATATGTTCATTGCTGTCATTCAAGAGAGTTTTGATGTTTCGGAAGATGAGAAACGTCTTCACCAGGTGCGAGCATTTTTGGAACAGAAACAGCTCAGTGGGACCTCGCAGGGAAATCTGGCGCTTTCGAAAATTTTCATGC
Source organism: Aspergillus pseudoglaucus (assembly GCA_039880875.1). Lineage (NCBI taxonomy): Eukaryota > Fungi > Ascomycota > Eurotiomycetes > Eurotiales > Aspergillaceae > Aspergillus > Aspergillus pseudoglaucus. Next base: position 309,957 of record JBDODC010000015.1, read on the forward strand.
TGGGAAGGAATTCGGAACGTTACAAGGATCCTTTGGACCACGGCCCAGCGGCCTTGGAATTGCTTCTGAAGGACGCCGTCGTACACGAGTTCTTAGACGACCAAACCAGCACGCCTGCTGCAGAAAGCGGCCGGCGAGAAAGCGCTCCTCTTGATGCCATGGTGGAAGATCCCGCGCAGCCAAGTTTCTTCTCGCGGATGTGGACGCAGGTTACAAGTTCCATAATGCGCCGAGAGCCCAATCCATTCTATTCGAAGCTCCAACTTTCGCGAGCATACGAAGAACTGGATCCAAGAACAATGGCCCAGGAGGTTGTGACAGCCGCAGAACAGAGAAAGCGAGCACAGCGAGACTATCTAGTCAATCATCCGAGGTACAACAAGTCGCTGTTCCTTTTCAAGCCCAGTCATCCAGTTCGGAAATTCTGTCAGCGCATCGTTGGTCCTGGCCGTGGACACCAGCGAGTTGAAGGCGTGAACCCCTACAAGCCAGTTTGGTATGCGTTTTCTGCATTCATCTACGCAGCAATTGTTGCCATGGTTCTTCTCGCGTGCTATACAACGCCGATTTATCAACGGGATTATTTCATTGATACGGAGAAGGCGAGGTGGTTTGTGTACACGGATATGGCCTTTGCGATTCTGTTCACAGCAGAGGCGGTTATCAAGGTTATTGCGGATGGTTTCTTCTGGACACCTAATGCATACTTCCGTGGGTCCTGGGGCTTCATTGACGGTGTTGTTTTGATTACCCTTTGGGTCAATGTCGCTAGTTCGTTGAATCAGGATTGGGGTGTTTCGAGGGCTATTGGAGCATTCAAAGCTTTGAGGGCATTGAGACTGTTGAACGTCAGTGATAGCGCTAAGGATACTTTCCATTCGGTTATTGTTGTTGGGGGGTGGAAGGTCATTTCCGCTGCTGCCGTCTCGATGAGTTTCTTGGTTCCATTCGCTATCTATGGGGTCAACCTTTTCAATGGTCAAATGGTCGAGTGCAATGACGATGAATTCGTTGGGAATTTGGCAACGTGTGTTAATGAATTCAAGAATACACCTTCCAACTGGGAAATCCTGGCACCCCGAGCAGCATCTAATTCATGGTTCGATTTCGACAACTTCGGTGATGCACTTTTCATCCTGTTCCAGATCGTATCCCAAGAAGGCTGGGTTGATGTCCAAGAAAGTGCGATGAAAGTCACTGGGAAGGGTAACCAGCCGCAAGACGGGGCTGCGCCCGAGAACGGGATGCTGTTCGTGGTGTTCAACTTGCTTGGGGCGGTTTTCGTATTGACACTCTTCGTGTCTGTGTTTATGCGCAACTACACGGAACAGACGGGAGTAGCCTTCCTAACAGCCGAACAGCGTTCCTGGCTGGAACTACGGAAGCATCTACGACAAGTATCGCCGTCTAAGCGATCGTTTCAGAATGACCGCAGCAAGAGCTGGCGAGTTTGGAGCTATCGCATTGCAGTAAAGAAGCATGGTCGATGGGCGCGATGTATGACGACCATTCTCCTCTTGCATTTGGCCCTGCTCATCTTGGAATTCTACAAGGAGCCACCGATATGGGAGATTATTAGGCGAATCCTATTCTTCTGCTTTACGTTCTTTTACATTGCCAATCTTGTCATTCGGATGATCGGGCTCGGTTGGCACCGATTCAGCAGAAGCTCATGGGATCTTTTTGCAATGCTCGTTGTCCCTGGTACATTCATCACGACGATCCTACAATTCACCATGCCGAACAGTCATGCGATTGATGTTCTGGGCAAACTCTTCCTGGTAGCCATCACTCTGATGCTGATTCCGCGCAACAACCAACTCGACCAGCTCTTCAAGACGGCAGCTGCGAGTTTGACCGCGATCGGCAATCTCCTGGCCACTTGGTTCGTGCTGTTTCTTGCATTCGCGATCGCTATGAACCAAGCCTTTGGACTCACCAAGTTTGGTGGCGAGGAGGACAACAACATCAACTTCCGAGACATCCCGCGGGCACTTATTCTGCTGTTCCGGACAAGTTGTGGTGAGGGGTGGAACGAGCTGATGGAGGATTTTGCGACGATGGAGCCGCCGCTGTGCACGTACAGCGAAGATTTCTTCAACGATGACTGCGGTAGTGCGGCATGGGCACGATCGCTGTTCATTGCGTGGAACATCATCAGCATGTATATCTTTGTTTCACTGTTTGTGTCGCTGATCTTCGAGAGTTTCTCGTACGTGTATCAGCGGAGTAGTGGGTTGTATGTGGTCAGTCGGGAGGAGATCCGGAGGTTTAAGCATGCGTGGGCGACGTTTGATCCGGATGGGGTTGGGTTTATCTCCAAGGAGCAGTTTCCAAGGTTACTTGGGGTATGTCTCATTCTGTCTATTGTCTATGGGCGGGTTCTAACCGTAACAGGAACTTTCGGGCGTCTTTGACATGCGTATTCATGATGGCGCATATACGATTGGACGCATTCTGGAAAGATGTAGGGTTGATCCTCAGAAATCACCTATGGGCAACCGGAGGGTCGTGGACGGTGTGGACCTTGATGCACTGTCGCGGATTCTCAGCCAGATGCCGGTCAAATCAGTCCAGGCCCGACGGGAGCGACTCAACACGTTCTACGAAGAGGTACTGGTATCCGCAGACGCGCAGCGTGGGATTTCATTCCACTCGTGCCTGATGATCCTCGCGCATCACAACGTGATCAACGACAGCAAGAGTTTGAGACTCGAAGAATTCCTCCGTCGTCGCGCCCGGTTGCAGCGTGTGGAAGAGGCTGTGCAGCGCAATACGGTTGTCGGGTTCTTCGACACGCTGTACTGGTCGCGTGAGTTCCGGCGGAAGGTCGATTCGAAGAAATCCGCGCGCATGAGCGGGGTACCAACATTCACCGTCCCGGAGATCTTCGTTGATGGTGAATACCACGATGGCAACCCTGATCAACCGGGTCTCTCGCGCGATGTTTCAGACAACGCCAGTAGCGACAGCAACAACGAAGACCGTAACGACAGCGACGAAGACATGCAGCCAATGCTCTCACCCACATTACCTAGAGGCGACACCAGCCCGACGACCGGTACCGGTCGCCACAATCTCCCACGGATCGACACGGGCCTGGCAGGCCGCATGCCCGCCTCCAACTCACCAGCAACCGAATGGTCGAGCATCAGTCCGTCACTGGTTACGGGACGGGGACGCGCCCATACGACTTCTTCATACGATCCGCCCCCGGATCCTAGTACCGAGGATCCTGGATTGGATACAGAAACCGGGGGAGTTGAGCATTCGCGACAGCATAGCGCGATGAGCGTGAATGATGTTATGCAGTCTTTGGGCAATTCGGCCTGGGGTGAGAGTATCCGGCGGAGTTTTACGCAGCGACGATCGGGAGATAGGGATAGTTGATCTACGTTTAAAGGGGTTGATATGGGGGAATGATTAATGGGATTATGATAATTGGTGATGAGACGTGGGATGTCTTTTATTAGTTCTGACTGGGTGTAGTCTGACAAGATCATTGCATAGCAGCGGCGTTTCTGTGTTTTTTTTTCTTTTCCCCCTATGTCTTTAGTGTATATTCATGGTATCAATTGAGTACAGAGTACGATTACCGAATGCACCAGGAAATAAGAAACGTCAACTGTCACAATATGGTCGGGAACGGGCGTGCAGCATTCCAATGCTATCATTCGATTGGGAATCGATCCAGAGAATGAGGGGAATCGTCGAACGCCGGCTGTTTGAGCCGTATGCGGATGTTGCATTGACTTTATGAGGTTGATGTTTGCAGTGTACAATAAACTCTGTAAAATGAAGGCTGGCCGCATCCGGCGGGTATGAGGCTATACAAAAGACACGGTCCTTGCAGGCACCAAACTCAGTCTGTCGTGCATTGTTGTGGTATTGTTAATGTCATTGAGATTTATATTACAGGGACAGGAATATATAAACGGCGTTTGTTTCGCCTTGTTTCAATTTTCTTTGGGGGGGAGGAGACATCCACTTACTATTACTTACTGACTGCTAGCGTCGATCTCCCATTGCCATTTCAACTGTCACTCTCTTTCTTCTTCAACTTTCTCTCTTTCTTCTCATACACTCTCTTTTATTATATTATAATACAGCAGCCAGTCTGATATTGGTCTTACTCTCACTTTATCGAATCATATTACTTCCGGTCGCATCACATCGCCGTATCCATCCCGTCCGCTCTCTATCAGCCTGTCTGTCAGCCTCGAGATTCGAGATTCGTCATATCAGCTTCACATAACCCAGACGAGTTTCGAATCGCAAGATATAAACATAAACACCTACCCTACACCAACATACCACACCACACCACATACATGCACGCCAAAACAGCACCGCCCCCCTCCCCCATGGGCCACCTCTCCCTCCACACTTCCTTCTCCTCTTCCCCTCCCAATTCCGCCTCCTATGCCCGCAGCGACTGCTCAACAGTCAGCCCACTAAGCTCAACAACAACAAGTCCCGCGTCCTCGCCTACATCGCCGTTCAGACGACTCTGTCGACCGGCTTGGTTCCCAGCCAGCGATAATAAAATCGATACTTCCTTAATCACAACCACCGGGACAGAAGAGAAAGAGCGGAGTCGCAGCCGCAGCCAAAGCCAGGCTTCCTCCCGCCTGAGCCTGAACCACCATCTCAACGCGCTCCGCCGGCCATCTTCGTCGCTGCTGTTCTTGCTCCGTCGGCGACCGTCGAAGATTGATCTTGCGCTTAGCGAGGAGCGCACACGATGTGATGAGGATGCGGTCGAGAGGAAAGGGGTGGAGTTGTTGGAGCCGAGGCCTGTTGATCCGGCGCCTGCGCCTGCGCTTGCACCTATCCCTGATATGAGCATCGGTGGTGAGCGGGGATTGGGATCGCGATCGTCGATGCAGAGTTTGAGCGCTGGGGTTTTATCGCCGGTGTCGCCGACGTCGTTGCCTGTGCAGCCGCGATTTGTTATGGGTGGGATTGAGGAGGTTCTGGCGGGGGAGGCTTGACCTTTATTATGGGTGTGTGGATTATGATGGGTGGTTTCTTTGATTTCAGTATTCATGGGTTGGTTTGGTCAATTGGTTTGCTGGGTATTGTAGGATGGAGTTTGATGTGTTTTATTTAACTAGGAATACCAACTATGCAGAATACATTCATTCATTCACTCGTTACCTATTTAAACTGGCTATTGAAGTATGAAGTAGATCGATAAATCTCCGATAAACTAGTGATTCGATCCATGGTTCGACTATGATACACTCTATGTACACCCCACTCACATACAAATAGAAAAGAAAGAAGGCATGCTCAGGTATTAGATCAAAGAGATAGCCCAAATGCTCAAGAAGCGAAAAAGAAAACACGAAGATAACTACCAATGACATTACATAACACCAATGCCCAGGAGAAACAAGAAAGAAAACATCACTTCGTACCCTTTCGTTGGTTAGGCCATAATTGCCCCCGACAATTCTTCTCCCCACACAAACACTTGACGGCACTTGGGTCAATCTTCTCTTTTTGACCTTTCCCATTCGCTGCACCACCGTCATCACCACCACCCTTGAGCCCAGCCCCAGACGCAGCAGCAGCCCCCGGATTATAATCAAACGTCAACTCCGTGTTCGCCTGGATACCCCTCAACGAGAAAAACGCAATATCGTACAGCCGCTCGTCACCATGCGTGCGGGAAACCGGCAGCATGCGACAGTTGGGGTTACATGAATGGTTCATGAACCGAGCCGGGGAGCCCAGTCTTTGCCCATCAACGACGTAGATGTCGTCGTCATCTATTAGGAAGTCCAACCCGAAGAGATAAGAGTGTTCGTGCGTAGAGGCGGCTAGGTCTTCACGGACGTCGGCGGTTCTCTTCGGGATGACTTCGCCCAGGTAGCAGTCTATGAATTGGCCGCGGCGGATGGGGTCGGGGGAGCGGAGGCCTTTCTTGTCAGTATACTTATCAAGACAGTCTGTAGGGTGGTGCAGCGGACATACCGAATCCACGATTCCCCGTATGAAAAATCTCCAACCGCACCGTTCTCCCCTTCTGAACAACACTATTCCAGCACTTCCCCCTACACCCGCACCGCGAACTACACTCATAAATCATCGACGTGCGCTTCATGAAATCCGGCGTCAGCACCATCAACCCCGGCTTATCTGTCGCGGCCCGATACGGTACAATCTTATCGTCCGAATGCTCTTCCTCAGATAGACAAGTACACCGACGCGGATCACAACCAGGCCCACAGTCACAACCCCCATTGAACGATTCCGGGACCGGCGATACGCCTTTCCGGATTTTGTAAGCGTTCACAAATTCAAAGTTCGCCGCCAAACCAGTGAGCATGCGGTCATCCCCATGTGCCAGCGTCACCGGCGGCCCTTGTATCTTAGATAACTTGCGCAGAAAAGACTTTACCAATTGCTGATGTACTGTAGTATGAGGTCGAGCAGTAAGGATCGGGCTCGGGCCTCTGTGGCCTATTTCTAGGGGAATATTACTCCGGTTGTTGTAGCCTTTTTTAATCTTCCTGGCAGGGTAAGCGCCCTTCTGCGCGCGTTTCTCGTAAGCATCAGTTGGGTAGTATTTTTCCGAGAGCCCGGTTAGTCTGGGTGGTGTGTCGACGCGGGTCCACTCGGAGTTGAGGATTTCTCTTTTCAGTTGGCAGGAGGGCGAAGGAATCACGACGCTGATTGCTTTTTGTTGTTGGGTTTCCGGACTGGGAGTTGAGCCGTTTGGGGTTGAAAATTCTTGTTTTGGGGCTGGGGAGGAGTTTATGGAGGCATTGGTGCTGCTGTTGGCGCTGCTGTTATTACTGTGGTTGTGGTTGTTATGGTTGGCTAGACCATTGACAGCAGGCGAGAATCGGCGGGATGACACTGACGAGTTATCCTCAGGATCCCTATCTTTTCTTTTCAATGGATTTGAGGAAGAGGGGGAGCGATGAGTAAGGTTGGAAAAGAATGAGTGGATGGTTTTTTGTGGTTGAAGTTGTTGAAGTTGCTATATCAGGTCAGCTGACTTGGCGCTTAGTGGTGATAATGAGATGTAGATGATCAGAAGCGGTAAAGGGTAGCGCGGAACGCGTGAATTGGGGCAGATCACAGGCGGCGGGTATTTAGATTGTAGGGGGTGGAATATGGATTGTGCCTGTGGGACGGAGATGGAAATGCGCGGGGAAAATGTCTCTCATTCTCGGGCCAGATTATATAAAAAGCTGTACAACAAGACCTACCTCATCAGAGTCCGAGTCCCGCGTCAGGTCGATTACCATCTTGCCTGCTAGGCCAGTTGAGCCACAAGAGTTGCCTGTGTGGCCTATGGGCGTAGAGAAGATTCAATATTCAGAAAAGCTGCCAAGCAGGTGAAGGCTGAATCCCAGGAAAGCTATCACTTCATACAGTAAATTCAATAAAAATTTTTTAATGACTGAAGCCTCTGGAGTCTAGAGTCTAGAGTCTGGGGTCCTGGTGAGCTCAGGAGCAGGTGGTCTGGTGATGTGGGCTGGAGATAAAAGCCGTTGCCAAGGAGGTGAGGCAGCTTAGTCAGTGCTGAGTAAGTTGATATCAGAAGGGGTCTCAGGCAATATGAGGGTGAATATGAACAGAATCAAGAATCAGTATGCTATAAGTTTCAAAATAAATGTGAAAGCATTCAGAAAGACCCCGCAAGACTTGTAGACAATCTAGCGCGCAGAATGAGTGTGTTGGAAGACAGTCCAGGGAGTGAAAGTTGAGAAATCTGCTGGAAGATGTTTATCAAAAGAAAGCCAAAAAGGCAGGAAAACTCGCAAGAAACACGCTCAAACAAAACACTATTCCCCTTGTTTTTTGCAGCGGACAAGGGATTTCGCTCTGACCAATCATAATGCGTGCTCATGAACCTCCTATTTTGGTGTATTTAAAACCTGCAAACGATTCTCCTGGCTTTTCTGAATCGATTATTATAGTTTATGGCAAATAATTCCGGATCAATAGGGTATGATTTGGCAATTGATCCTGAACTGGTCCTCTCAGTTGGCATGGACGCGGGGCTGACTCAGCGCTCAACGTGCATATAAATACTCGCACCTCCAACCCTGGTGTTACAACCCCCCGGGCCGCTTTGAACGGTTCATCCCTGTTCAGCTCGACATAATGGCGGCTCGGGTGCTGCTGTTAGCCATCGGAAATCATGATTACTGCTCTGCAGCACATATCTACAGACCGATATGAATATAGTTTGGAAATCCTCGCGCCACGGCAATCCTCAGCCGACCCGGAGTTGATATAGTGTGATAGTATCATGGTGCATCACCTTTGCAGTGCCGCTCAACTTTTTGACTTAACCTGTTTACAAAGTCCCTATTTAGGGCTTGGTCAATGTCAGTATTCTACTTGTACTGGACATTTATTGGAAACTGGAGACTTCCGGGTTATCAACGCCCCAGGACAAGGCAGCCAGAGGCCAGCATACTGGTCACTGTCAGCCTGTCAAGCAAGTTCATGATTAATTCCTAAAAACTGAATATATTTATTTACTCGACTGCTTGGATGGTTGCATTAGCCCTATTAAAATTATTGTCTAGTAGAAGCCAGATATCTACCATCAAGGCATCAACCATGTACTCATTCCGTCTTCCCTTTGCCTGATCTAAATTGGCTCTTCCGTGTAGTATCAGAATGTCAACATGGGTAGGCAAAACCCTAAGGATAATGTAGCAGAATGGGTAGAGAAAATTGGTGAATAACTAGTATTATGGTGCTACTCCAGTAAATAGTGATGTCTAGTAGTCACTAGTCATCAGGTACTCAGCAAGGAATAGGTGCCTCAACACGTTCAGTTACACGCTCCCAATATCCGCCTTGATATGCAATTCTCGTACCCCTAGTTCCAGCTTGCGTCCATTCCGTGTGATTGAACGTGTAAAATAAGCCCAAAATCAGTTCTACCATTCCATATTAGCGAAAATCCCGCACGGCCTTTATGCTATCCCAGTCGCGAATATGTTCTTTCATTTCAAAAACCTCGCCCATCTACTGTTTGGGGTTTCTATGTCCCTTTTTGGACCCTCAACCAATTGGTTGTGGTAACGTTAACATGTGGTTTTCCTCGTAATCCTACCATCCACATGTCCTTGTCCTCTAGTGGTTCTCGATATGATTCAGAAGGCTCGCTTTCCACAACAGCAGTTCGGTATTCCCCCATAGTACTTGGTCATTAACGCTAGGAAGTTCCCCATTACCCACTTGATTGTTCAGCATCGACCAATACTCTTTCCATCCACAATTGAGAAAAATGGTTAGGATTAGGCTGGGCAACTCCTCATTGGTGACTTATCCTAAGACGCATATGCATAGGGAATGATATGCGCGGCTTGAATATGTACTAAATGCTGGAGGCACATGCCGCGAAGGCTCTGTTCGCAAACTCTGCAGCGGTTGAAGCCGTAGCATCCACATTTCTTTGTCTTCTTCAGGTCTGTCTTTAGCAAATGGTTGCCTTCAATGTGGTTCCACTTCCATATACAAGTATTCCTGCTTTTTATCACATATCTCTGGACTTACTTGATGCCGTATGTTTGCTGTATAGATTACTGAAAACTGCATAGAGTCCACCACTATCAGCTGCATGGAGGTTGTCCTGGCGATCGATTGTCGCCTTTCTTCCTGCAATCATTCGCAAAACGCATTCAAGGAAGGCCGGAGTCTCTCACCAATAAGGCGGTTCTGGAATTGGCCCGGAAAATCTTTTTCTTCGTTTACTGCTAAGGTCGGCCAATCGCAGGTGGTCGTGGCGGTTGTTATCGTGGCCGGTAAGCCGGGTACTCGTCCGTTTCTCAGTGAGCGCTTCGCCGCCCAAAGCAGCAAAAGGAAGCATTTTTATAATGCTCCTTGGATATTATGCATAAGATTATCCCAATGTTGATTGAGGTGCTGCTGCAAAGATGATGGTAATCCGGTGTGGTTAATAAGGCTTTCGTAGACACAGTTAACGCAACAAGATGCACAAAGTATCACCTCTCAAACTCAAACTGTCTTTTAAAGGATTTCGTACATCTCATGCAGGTCGATACACCCGCCGTCCGCACGCAGAACATTAGAATCTTTCCCAGATATCATGGCTGACAAGCCTTTCAATAACTGTCAGGTCGACCGTGCAGTTGGGAGCGACTCAAAACTGCCGCTGGCAGGTTACCTTCCAAAGTGCAAGTAATGCGTTCATAAGATCATCCAAATGCAAAACCGGTGCTGCAGATATTGATCCGGATGCCAAAAATCAGATGATAAACGATAGTGTAGGTGTTTATCTGCCTTGTCTCTGATGAAAGATAGGTATGAATGGGAGAATACACCAGGAACGTGAGTACTGGAATATCAAGCACGCTGCTTACAGAGTGTGATTAGCTTCTTTGCATCTCGGAAGGCTGTAGAATGACAGTAAACATTCTGGGCGAAGGTTAGGTTTTCAGGGGGGTGGAGGGGTTTGGTGGGTTCGAAGTCGAAGTCGTAGTCCTTCTACATCGTAAATCTCATTGACAACCTGGTGAAATATGATAAAAGTCGAACAGCAGTCTTCGCAAGTCTAGAGATAGGGCCTTTAGCCACCCCAGCACTGAAAGTGTTTTCTTCTCGGGGCGCCATATCCTATACGGCGCTCATATAGTAGGCTCGTGAGGAGAAAAGATGGAACGAAGATCCAGTCAAAAACAAAGAAGTAGATTTATAAAATCCCGCTAGTCTGCTTTTGACAGTAGGGCTTAGTGTATTCACCAACCTGTGTATCATAGTCAAAGCATTTGACAGCTCATGTAGAGACCTAAGTGAAGTGAGCCTAACCGCAAGCAAAACATTTTGTGCTAAATCGCGAAATCTATAAATTACAAAAAACAACACTAATTATTCCAATATGTATACACCTGACAAACAATCCTCGACAACGATAATGAGCAACCAGTCAACGAGGCTGGAGATGCAGCGCAAACACAACCCTTCAACAACATCAGGACTCAAACCACGCGAAATGATAAATTAAATAAGTGACAAGACGACATGCTCATGCAGTTCCATCGTATATGGTGACCGGTTTTCGTATCAAATATGGTTCTACCAAAGTAACACAACAAATGAAAAGTAAATGCAAACAATCACATGGCTCATACATCCCCCTCTTTCTTTACAGACATAATCACAGCTTCAATGCATCCAAAATCTTCTTCGCCATCTCCCGGTACTGCCACATTCCACCGGCCACCTTCTTGAATTGAATGCCGTGCAGTGAGAACAGCGGCACTTTCACGATGAGGATTTCAAACCGTAGGATCATGTTCTCGCCTGTGTCGCTTTGCACTTGCGTCGTCGTCTCGCCAACCACGCGTTCGCCAACGTTTTGGTTCCGTGGGGTCACGTATTCGTCGGATTCGGAGTTTGAGACGAAGCTGCGGTCTGGGGGGTTTTGCTGCTGTGATCGACGTTGCGTGCGCTCATCGTGGTTCAAGAGTCCTCCGAGGCTGATGCGCCGTCGGTGGTTCGAGACCTGGCCTTGGCGATCCGGACTTGGGGGACCGACATCCACCACCTTGTCAAGATCAATGCTTGGAGCATGTCGACAACTGAATCCTCCCTTGATTTCCTGGTAGTTCACAGAAAGTTGCTTCAGCACTCGAATAATATCCGCCCGGATAACCGGGAGAGGCTTGCTGCTAGTAGTCGACACACTGAAGAGACCCTTGAGGTAGACCGGCTTCGACAGGTCCTCTCCTTCGTTAGCACTTTCCAGCGCAGTTCCAGCCCCGGAAATGTCTGCATCCGTCTCCTCTGGCACGTTAGACTCTCTGGCAGCCTCCCGTCTAGCCCTCCGTGCTTGTATACTCTCGCGACGGGCGTGACCAAGCGACACTGTACGCGTACTATGAGTGCGCATAGGTGCTCTGGATGTCCGTCCCGCCGTGTCATTAACCGCCACATGATCCGATCCGCTGGTTGCAGGCGGTTGTCGGCCGTCCGCGAAGTCCAATGTATCAGCATCACCATCACGGCGGGCTGCCCTTTGCGCTCGGTTCTCGGCGGAACTGACACTGGTTGATCTTTCCAGGAACTTGTTGGATCGCGAGGCCTGCTCTGCCGATCCGGGTGCCTTGAGATGATCATTGTGCGCTTGGCTGCCACCAGAATTTGTTGGCGATGGGTCCGCCCGTCGGGCTCTCCTCATGCTGAATCCACGGTGAAGAGGAGAAGCTGAGTCTGCAGGTGGCTGGACGTTCAACGATGGTGTGTGGCTATGTCCGAACTGGGGACGCTCTGTATCACGGCCGCGGTCCTTGGTTCGACGCGTGCTGAATCGTCTCAAGATGCCTGCAGCGGTGCTTTCCTTCTTCGCGGGGGTTCCTGGCTGGGATCCAGGCTGGGCAGACGATGCCTGTCCAGACTGCGGGCCAAGGTTGAGGTTCTTGACGCCATCCCCAAGTTCATCATCACCGTGGGTCCTGGCCCTAGGACGGGATCTGCGACCAGTATCCCCCTCCCCGGGGATTTGATACTGGTTGGTATGAGCGGCTTCTGGCGCCGGAAGGTCCGGCATTTGCAGCATGCTGTCACCAGCTCCATGTGGCAGACCAAGAGCACCGGGCTTAGTCTCGGTTCGCTCTCTATCCAGCTTCTCCTTGACTAGATAGTACACTGACAATAACGGACTGTACGCGTTCAGAGGGTCGCTTCCAAGTTGTACTGCCTCGGCAGAAGGATTCGAGAGAGTATCTCTGCTGGCCGAATTTCGCCGTTTGTAAAATTCAAACATCCCCCGCTTCTTCTCCGGCAGACTCGGGGGCGGTTGCTCGCGATAGTTGTTCACGGCATTCTGGTACTCCTCCGACTCGATGACCTTGGTGAGCTGCGTCGTAATGTACTCCGGCGATCCGAAGTCAAATCCCGTCATCTTCTCAACCACGTCGGAATCCAATGGGAGCTGCACTGGCTCACGAGTGGGAAGATAGTTTTCTGGCGGGCTGCTGAATCCCTTGTTCATCCAAGGGTGACTCATGATTTCCGTCAAGCTGGCACGTTGCTTTGGATCCGTGACCAACATGCGCGAAATGATGTGGCGGCACTCTAGACCAGCTCAGTAAGCGCATTTCGGGAAAATATGTCGTAAGAGAAGCTTACCGTTAGTGAGTCCCTGTGGGTACTCGACATTACCCTTCTTAATCTTCGCATGCAGTTGCGGCATGCTCTGATCATCAAAAGGCACCTTTCCGCATACTAAAACATATAAAACAATTCCAAAGCTCCATACATCAACCTCGGGTCCGGTATACTGCCTGGCCTGCAGCAGTTCCGGAGCGGCAAAGTAAAGACTACCACAGAATGTTTTGAGAAGGCTTCTTGGGGAAAACAGATTGCTCAGACCAAAGTCAATAATTTTGATGTCACCCGTTTTGCTTATCAAAATGTTCTCGATCTTGAGATCACGATGAACAATGCTGTTGCGATGGCAGTAGTCCAACGCGCTCGCGATTTGTCGGGCAAACTTGCGGGCCTGCTTTTCTTTGAGTTTGCCATGCGAAATGATATAGTCGAGCATCTGGCCGCCGTTGACGTATTCGAAGAGCATATACCAATGGTAGGTGGTGCGCACGACGTCACGCATGCCACAGATGTACGGGTGGTTCACGAGACTAACAATGGCGGATTCACGAGCGGTTCGAATTTCTTTGGAGCGATCGGCCCTTTCCGCCTCACGCGCACTGCGATGCTCTTCAAAGGACTGTCTGGGTACAATCTTGACGGCCGCCTACATCCATGTTAACCTTGCCTCCTAGGCGAGGGAGAATTAGCTCACCTGTTCACCGGTTTCCATATTCTTTGCCAATTTTACTTTTCCCATACTACCAGCACCGATCGTTTTCCCAAGCGCCCACTGGCCGGATGGCGTCGTAATCATCGTGCGACGTTTGGGTGCCGCAGACGCAGCAGAGTGCACTTGCGCACCAGAGCCCGCCTGCGGAGGGCCACTAGACCCTTCGGCCGTGGCAGTTCCAGCCGTAGCCATGTCGATACTGTCGCGTTGGTGACCCTGAACGGAAAGGTTGCGCTGGTGTCTCTTTGGGGCGGTATCAGTGTGGTATGCGGCGGCACGTTCTTGGGAACGTTCTCGGGAATAACTGCGACGGGTGGGAGGCGGCTGATTGCCTCTAGCGGCTTCGGGGTCGCGACGAGCTAAATTGTCAAAAACGGCCTTGTTGGACGGGGGAGGATGGCGCTCATAGGCCTGCGTTCTAGCTTGGGCAGGGGACTGGAGGTGTTGGGGTTGATGGGGCGGCTGGGAAGGCTGGGATGCGGTTGAGGGCCGAACCGCGACACTTCTAGTTCGATGGGGAAGATCGGACGAGGGCGGACGGTGGGTTTGGGGACGAGACGAGGTAGAATGGCTGCGAACAACCGTTGGCGACGCAGACGATGAGGCAGCAGTGGACATCACGAACAGGTAGGACAGATCAAAGAAAAAACAGCTGTACCCTCTTTCACTCTACCCCCCGGGGCGAGACGAATCCCCAGCGCACGAGCAGTCAACCAGTTTATTATGGTATATCTTGAACGATCGATTGGGTTGGTTAAGGGAATGGCAGGAGATAGAATGAAATAATAAGACCGGCTAAGAAGAGAGAGGAATAAGAAAACGACTCGGGCAACGGTTGCAGACGGTCGGGGAGCGGGGAGCTGACTGGGTCACGTCCGGCTCGGAGAGGTCAATAAAGAGTCATAGAAGAGAAAAAAAGAAGAAAGAAGAATACCGGGCAATTGAGAAGAGGAGATACAGTAAATAAAAGAGGAAGAAGTGAGATGGAGAAGAGAAGAGATGAGGCGAAAGGTGGTGAGTGAGAGAATAATGAGAAACGAAGCAGAGATGCGGCTGCGGAGAAACAAAACGGGGCCAGGGGCATGCGTTCTATTTACAGCACTGTACAGTAGTATGTATACAGAGGACTTATACAAGAGAGGACGGCCTTAATTAGAGAATAGATGATAAATATAATCGTGCTGCGGCAGACATTACGATGGACATGTACAGTTGCATCGGCACTGTATACGGAGTACTTATACAAGTAGATACAAAGACAGCTGATTTGGGCACAAATCAAGTCACGAGAAACTGACAGTATATTTCTCATGACTCTTGAAAGTTCTTTTTCTTTTTTGCATTAATGTTTTCTTATGGGTTCTACTCTGTACAAACTTCGGAGGGTCACTAGCCACATTCATCGTGGCGGTACATGTTCCACCCACGCGGCTTCGTCATTTCATTCTTCTGCAAACAGTTGCGCCAGTGTTTCACTTTCTCAGTCACCTCGATTCCAGCCTGTTTCGGATCGCGTCCCTTCATTTCTGATATCGCACAGGGTGGGCTGTTCCTGTTACACCATTGTGGTACCCTTGAGAAGTTTGAAAACTGACGACATGGAATCTCCATCCAGAATGAATCCCCCTAAGCCATAAACCATGGCCAGCAAAAGAACCCGCGCAGCCTTCGAGGAGGATCTCCAAGCCCACCAATCCCCCTACGCCCTTTACGGAACGCCCCTCCCCCCACTCGACCCCAGCGTGCGCGACGATGGATCCTACATGCCAATCTGGAAACAGGAAGTAACCGATGACCGGGGAAGGAAACGCTTGCATGGCGCCTTCACCGGTGGTTTCAGCGCCGGGTGAGCTCACGATCCATCCTTCGCATGGAACAGCGACACTAAAAAGTGTTTCTTGCTCAGGTACTTTAATACTGTTGGGTCCAAGGAAGGATGGACCCCTACGACGTTTGTGTCTTCGCGACAGAATCGGGCTAAAGATGCAAAACCTCAGCAACGGGCGGAGGATTTTATGGATGACGAGGATTTGCGCGAGGCTGAAGAGGCGAGGGAACTTCAGACGAGTAGTGATTTTGCTGGGTTTGGGTCTACGGATGCGGATACTGTGCGCCGTGCAGGATTGATGGATCTGCTCAAGACAGGTGGTGAGACTATGGGCGTCAAATTATTGAAAAAGATGGGATGGCGAGAGGGTCAGGGCATCGGTCCCAAAGTGCGACGGAGAGCCGATCTCGATGACCGTGCTGCTCAGAGCGAAGAGACCTACTTGTTCGCACCAGATAACCCGCCTATGATTGCTTTTGTCCAGAAAAACGATCACAAGGGATTAGGCTATGAAGGAGAGGCTCGTCTA
The DNA here is from genome assembly GCA_039880875.1 of Aspergillus pseudoglaucus. Lineage (NCBI taxonomy): Eukaryota > Fungi > Ascomycota > Eurotiomycetes > Eurotiales > Aspergillaceae > Aspergillus > Aspergillus pseudoglaucus. Next base: position 326,139 of record JBDODC010000015.1, read on the forward strand.
GGCGAGTCGCATGGCCCTAGAGGAAAGGATTCTGATGAAGAGGATGCGGACCCGTTCTTTGGTCGGCGATTGGAAGCTCCTGGGAAGCAAAAACCATCCAAGCCAGAGGGGCCACGTCGCGGCGCATTTGGTGTCGGTGTTCTGAACGATACTGGGTCGGACGACGAGGACCCCTACTCTATTGGTCCACAAATCTCCTACAATCGCGTCATCGGGGGAGACAAAAAGAAAAAGAAGCAAAAAGAGAAAGCTGGGGTAGGACAAGCTGCCGGTTCAGCATCCAACCCTCTCGTGAGCACCAAACCAGTCTTTATTTCCAAGAAAGCCATGGCAGCCAGGAATCCTGGCCGCTTTAGGAAATGCCACGATGGTCGTTTACCCTTGGATGGTTTTATACTTGCAGACCTGGCCAGTCTCTCCATCTCGTCCCAGGAGAAACGATATGCACCAGAAGTCCCTTCGGATTGGAAATCCAGCAAAGCCCCCTCGCAAGATCGGGATACTTCCAAGTACGTTTCAACGGCGGATGCTGCCAAAGCCTCGTCGCTCGATCCTACATCTCGAGCTGCGCTTCTAGGGGAGGCGCAATTACCTTCAAAATCCATCTTCGACTGGATGACTCCTGAAGCCCGAGAGAGGATAGCGAAGTTAACCGGAAAAACGAATCTACCGCCAGCTCTAGGCGAAAAGGCACCCAAAGGCTATGAGATGTCAGAGTCCCAGAAACGACAAGATCTTTGGGATTTGGTTCCAAAGCTAGACAAGCAGCTGGCCGTCCAAGCATTGACTCGAGCAGTCAGCGGCTGGATGCCCTATTCAGAGGATCCCGACAAACGCGTCCGCTACCGGTCATTCATCGAAGTACGTGCTGGGCTTCGTGATGCACTTCCCGAACGAGTTCCCGGCTCAACGACCGACGAGTGGGCCTCCGAATTGCACGAGTTTGCTCGAGCCGCAGAAGTCTTTAAACCAGTAAGCGGTATCATGGCATCGCGCTTCACATCCGCGTCGTCCGGTCCTAAGGGCTCGTCAGACGAAGCGGAATCGTCTTCAGATAACCCGCTACTCAGCAAACCTGTTGAAAAGCCTGAAGATCCTGCTGTGGCGGCTGCCAAAATTGGCATGTTTGGTCCAATGACCCGGAGCACGATATCGTTCTATCCGGGCCGTTTATTGTGCAAACGGTTCAATGTGAAACCGCCTTCCAATGTACAGCAAGACCCTGAGGAGCAACAGCAGCCGAGAGGCCCACCTTTCGCTGCTGGTGAGCGTTTCCAGTCCGCGGGTCACCAAGCCCCTGCTCACACCGGACCGAAGGAATTGGTCTCGCGAGATGTCCTGAACCAGCTAATGGTGGATAGTGGTCGAGCAGAAATGGGTACTGGGACTGCAAGAAAGCAGGTAGTCGTGGAGCCAGAGCGCAATGAAGCTCTGGAAGCTGAACGACCGGGAGAGGCGGTGTTCAAGGCAATATTTGGAAGCGATGATGAAGATGAAGATGAAGAGATGGTGTAGCTTCCGTCTTGTAATGTTACACTGTATAGCTCCCGAGTAATTGTATGGTGGATGTTATACTCGGCACTAAACGAGCTTGTTTAATGGAGCAAAGCTTATCATGTGACATGTCACGCGTAATCGTTGCGTACCAGTAACAATCGGTACCGTATCGTGTCGTATTCATACATACCGTTCGATACAGGAAATTTGGTACATCTCATAGTGAACTCAAGACTTTCGTTCGAGTCAATGCGTTTCATAATCTTTCTTTCTATGGTTGAATGTCGATCGGGATTCAATTCCTCTTTTTATTTCCCCTTCCTTTTTTCCAGTTCTTCTCTTTCACTCACCTTTGCAGGGATTTCCAGTACAACAGGTGAACTGCAAGGATCGCTGCCCGGGGCTTACTTACATCTGCTACATACGTAATGGCGTCCTAATCCTCGTCCATCTTCCCCTCATCGCACCACCTCCTTGAATTCTTTCTTTTGTCTATTTCTCCGGGTCATTCTCGCGCATTTCTCTTATTTTAGCTCACTTTCTTCTGGCTGATGGGGTCTCGTCGTTGGCCTCTACAAGATGGTAAGTCCATACCTTACCTGTTACTCCCCGGTTGTCTTGGCTTTCGTTAGAACGAACTCGTGGGTTGGTGGTTATCATTACCATAGCTCTTCCTGCACGGAGGATTCTCCCGTTTGTCGCAGCTCCACCCTCGAGTCTGACAGCTGGGTCTGTTTTATGGTTTTCTCTGGCTTTCATCTGTTTCAAAATCCAATAGTTAGAATCTAACGGAAATCGTGTAGGGTTGTTGCTTCTCCTTTTTGTCGCGTGACAGTAACCAGTTGCCACATGCGATTGCGACAGGAGGTATTACCACCACCGAAGAACACCAACAACATCAACAACAATGTGCAGCCGCTTCTCCTACACCCGAAGTCCACTCCGCCACAACTTCCACCATTGTATCCACTACCTCCGCCTCGCAAATCGCCAGGCCGACGACTCGCCGTCGCGGGCCCCCGGTGAACCAGTTCCCCCTGAGTGAGCACTTCAATGCGCCGATCCGTCCGCACGTCTGGTACAGTAAGCGCCGGGCATGGACGCGCGCTCAACTAGACCGGGAGCGACAGGAGTTCTTTGAGACGAGGGTGACGGGGCGGTTGGAGATATGGACCGCTCTAGCGGCTGCGCTTACGTTCATGCGTGGTAATGACCTTTCGACGGCACAGAGTATCATTGACGCTGCTGGTATTACTGTTCCTACGGGTGATGTCTGTCAGGGATGCTATGATGAGCAGGGCGCGTTGTACCGGTTGCCGCAGTGTATTGTGAGCGATCCGGAGAATATGGTACAAGCGGATCGTGCGGATGATTACTCCGACGTGGATGACGATGATATGTCTAAGTTGGCCGATGACGACGCGTCAGGCGATGAGCTTATTGCAGATGATCTTGAGAAACGTCGGGATGAGAAGGGCAAGACCAGTGAGCGGGATCTCATTAGTGTGAGGGCTCGACTTAGCGACAGGGGTGGGCTAGACCTTGTCGTGTCTGTTGGGAGGAATCGAAGCGTTGGTTTCATTGCGCGCAAGATTCGACAGGAAGCCGATGTAGGTTACCAGGTTCCCTTGCTTCAATTGAAAGATTACTATTACTGAAGGTTGGGCTGACACTTGTTTGCTATCGTGCAGATCGGTCGGCATCAAACAGTCAGAATTGCATATCTAGGCAAAGTCCTCAGAGGACACTCTTCGTTACCAGACCAGGGGTGGGAGCCAGACCATGTCATCAATGCATTCATCGCCCCTCGACCTTCTGTGTCGTGACGGCCGGTCCCTGTTCTCCAAAGCAAACCGCTCAATGTTCCTTACGCTTTCTTACTCCTTTCCTAATCATTAGCGATGGCCACTGTGTTCTGGCGTTTGTTCTCTCTGGATTTGCATAATACCCCATCATGCGATTTTCTTGTTGTTTTGATTTATTCTATTCATTTTTCCATTGTTGTATCTCTCTTATCTACGTACTTCGTATTATTTATCTTTTTAGTACTTACTATTCCGTTTTCTTCTTTCATTATTGGGACAAGCGAAACCGTAACTTTAACATGAAAACCTGTTTCACAAATAACAAATGGCTGAACCCCGGGACTGCTCTTATCTATTTCAATGTCAACACCCATTTCCGCATCCATATAAGATATATATTTAGCGTGTCTGATAACGAATAAAATGTCGACTGAAATGTCCAAATTTATACTCAATTCAATTGTTCAATTATACTCGGTAACTCATTCTATTCTTATCTACGAAGAAAAAAAGAAGCAAAAAAAGTAAGGCATGATGGTAAACTAAATGCGCCAGAACGGCGAAAAAAAGTAAAAATGCATCGTCCGTGAATCGAACACGGGCCTCGTCGATGGCAACGACGAATTCTACCACTAGACCAACGATGCTAGTCGATATAAATCTTTGTCTTATTAAGTTATATATGTCAATACAAACCATATGTCAGATATACAGCCCTAATGCTCAACGATACGAGGTCGGATTATTTAAAGGCCTTTTTACTGACTTTTACTTTGCTTGAATGATAGAGTTTTACTCTCGAATTTGAGCAAGGTTGAACCACTTTATTCAACGTACGCTATATTACTGTCGTCCTGCCCTCTTCCAATATATATCTCTTCCACCATGTTCCTTGCGCGCTCCATCACGTCCGCCCTAGGTACGCTGACCCTGAGCCGGTAATCTCTTCTCTCAGTATCTGACAACGGAGCGGTCGAGTATTATTGTAGTTGGTGTTTACTCAGAGCGAATCTTGTAACGTAGACTTGTTGTATACAGGCGCGCGCGGGAGGCTTGGGTTTTCGGTTCTCTTTGATGTTCAATCGCGGATGTGAACTAGTACAGACCACAAGTGATTAGAGCTCATTTTTTTCATTTGGAAAATATATGCCATTTTACCTTTCGTTATATTGGTCACTTGTATAGGCGACTCTTTATCCCCGGTATCTTGGAAGTCTGGTTCGTGTTAGTCGATATTAATGACCTGGGAACGTGTATGCGCACCGATTTCTACCCTAGCAAAGCGCTGCATATTCCAGAAGAAAAACGACAAGATAAGTAGAAGAATATGGCAATTGTAGTCCATGGTGCTTGAGGATTAGGGGTGATGATAGGAGGCTGGGATCGCGAAAGAAGTGAATTGCTTTGACTGGACTGATGTGACATTGATATTTGAGGTGTAGAAAGATTTGAATACTTTATCTTGAGAAGTATTTTTTAACTGATCAAATTATGATAGAAGAGTAAAAGTGAATGCACTCAGTCACATGATGAATGAAAGGGGATTCTACGAAGCTCGCGCGTTTCCTCCTTCTCTCTCATCCCATTGTGCTCATTCTTTTTTCTTCGCACCTAACACACGTACATAAATACCATAAACTACCAGACCGTTACTTAATAACCTAGCCACCTTTCCTCACAGCATCACTAATCGACACGCCAGAGGCTAGCCCACAATACCCTTACCCCCAACAATGATCTGGTTAAACCTGCGACTTTTTACCTAACGAGACGTCGTGTTTCTGACCGTGTTCTTCCTCTCTTCTCGAGCGTCGCATCATGTCTGTGACTACGTCGAGGCCAGTACGTCAAACTTTTGCTCTCGCGGAGATTGTTTTGTGCTTAGATACTGACAGTGGTTCTTGGTAGAGTTCAATCGACGGATTAGGGGGCATGACCGGCGCCTTCACGCAGACTGAAGATTGCAAACGTATACTTCGGGATACGAGAGCTGTCTGGATAAGGGATAATGGACAACTGTGAGGACACTTGTTGGTGTTCGATATTACTCTCTTTCACAGTACTTGAACAAAGAGGTTATGCTGATACGGATTGGGATCTATATTCATACGAAATTGATTCTCGAACAGTACTATGGACAATTCGACCCGGGAAGAAGAGTGTTGTTGAATTAGCTAGATCAGTCACTGATGGGTGAGCAAGGGAGTTCCCGTCTCCCTGTTCTCTTCTGTTCTCTCCCACTCGGTCCCATCCTCATTCTTATCAACATCATCTCGTGGCATTCAAAATGCTAGCATCCCCTGCAATTTATCAACCAATTCATCGAAAATCGTGTGTGATGAGTGCTATCTTCGGCCTCTGTTTGCTTTGCTTTGTTTTCAGCTCGCTCTGAAGTATACTGGCAATGAAAGAGACTTGCTGAGATTTTGTTCCTACTATTTAACAGGAATATTCATCATAGTTGTTGTTATAATGTGTCGTAATTAGATTATCTCCGGACTCTCGTACTCTTCTGTATTATGTGGGAGCTCTATACTGTAGCCGCTATTCGTGAAGGGCTCGACAATTCGTCGACGATGTCTCGAGCCCATTAAATCCCCAAGATCAAGCAGTGTTCTGGTTGATTTGACTAGGAGGAATAATGTGTGTTATTGAGGAGGTTACATGATGGCCGTAATTATTGAGGTTCCTTATACCTTCTATTCTCCCTCTTCATCTATTTTTGAGTAAAAACATTAGTAAGTCATGTCTATTTACACAGCCCTATCCTGAAGCTAACGCAGAGAACCCTCGGCCAAATACACAACCAAAGTCCGTCAAATCGGATCTAATGCAACAGCATACCGGGGCAAATGCTGACGAGAGCAGATGGTCGAAAATGCCGTTCTTAACCTGCAGATAATCGACTGGAAGGGGGCCGCGGTGATAATAACAGGCTACATTCTATACCGGGCCGTGGTTCTGTGGTATGACTGCGTTCAGAGCGGTAGGTTCGATGGAACGAACTGTGACAATTGATCTTGAATGGATGAACTGGAAGACTCTGGGTATCTTCACCGCCGTGGGGGTCTCATACTACACGGCAAAGTTGGGGTTCTCGTGCCTGTGGGAGTGTATATCAAGCCCTCCAGTGGACTAGCAAACATGCATTTGAGCTGTGCTAACTGGGACGTTTGTCTGTAGGGAGACTCGCCAACGCTCGTGTCAGATGAGGGGGCGAGGAGAGCGCACTGGCAGGTATTTGTGGGAGTTGAAATGGCCTATGGCCAGAAGAGAAAACAAGATTGCCTACGGATTGAGACAATAAAGAGCTCCAATATGTAGTTTTATGTGTAGCCTGTGGATTTGAATCTAGATCCAAGGTTCCAGGTCCCTCGACAAGGTCAGCTGTTCCATGAAATCTCAATGGCACTGTTACTTCCTCTGAAGGCCCTGGAGAAAAAAAAAATTTAAAGGTGATTAGGATAAAGAAGAAGGTCTGGTGCTATAGGGCATATTACTGAGCATGTTGAACCTAGTCATCTGATGAGCGTAACCAACTTCTTCCCCAGCCTCCGTTTCTTCTCTCTTTCCCTCCCCATGTTTGAACGATCAAGTCAACTGTTCTTTTGCCACTGGGCTCCCAATAGCTGGAGGAACAGTGTTATAGTGATTCAAGCAATTACAATCTCTACTTTCCCAGAGATCAATTTGCGATATTTTCCAGATCCAACACCCGCACCGTCCGTCAAACCAACCCGCAACACCAAAACAACCAAAACAAAACCCAAGATCACCAAATGAGACCTATATGGATCAAACTCGGGCTCTGAATATATAACATAGGCAAGATACTCCTCTCCGATACTTCATGCTACCGAATTCTGGAATTTAATGGGGAGGTGATCCGGAACGGTAAGTCAGGCCTCGCACTTGTTGACCCCGGTATTATTTATTTAATCAAGTTTATTGTCCATACCGAGCCCCAGAAATATGACAGACCATGATTCATGGACTTGAGGTTAGCTGTTATACTACAGTATCTTGTCCCCATCAGTTCCTGAGGCACTCGCCCCTTCTATAATCTTTCTGATCCTTTTCCTCGCCCCAGACCGCCTGTATGCGTAGGGCTTTCGAGCAAAGTGCTCTCCTTGTGTTCCAGAGCAGGGTGGGTGTGGCCTAATCGGAATCTCAGCTTAGGCTACCCTCTCTGCTACCATTCTCCTGTTCTACTCGCCTCTTCTAATGCTTCCAGTCCCCATTCCTCATCTTTCTGGACTCTTTCCGCTGCCCGTTGTAGATGTCCCTGCGGTAGAGCTACGCTAGTGTTGGCCGAGAATTGTAGCAGTGCCCTGGTAGCTTTGGGCTCTCCTAGAAGTCATCCTTGCGGGTGCTCCTCTGCCGCAGTGGGTCTCATAGCCCCGTTGACCCCGGTATGGGATGGGATGTCTTTTCTTGTGCTACAGTGCTAATTGTGTCTTCCTTCTAGTTTGAGATATTCTGGAAAACGGCGTACAGGGGCTTGCGGACGTGAGTGCGAATACTGGGTGGTGAACGTGAGATTGGACCGAAATGCAGTTAGGGTTGTGGAGAATTGTTTCTTGTACTTCAAGAGGACAGTCAATATCAATCCATGCGAGACATTTCCTGAATACAAGAAAGAGCCCCGAGTATACCCATTTTTTAGACAGAGTCTGCCGTTTCATTCACCCCCCCTCTTGGTTGCGGCCCTAGAGAAACAAACCGGGATATTCGTGGCCTTGGATGGACAAGCCTTCAAATTCTAGCTTGGACTATTCTCACTGATAATACAGAGCCTATAGCAGTCGATGCGAATATACTCTGTAGCGCTCGTGTTCTACAACTACATAACCTTCCTACGCGCACGACAAAACATACTGAATTAAAGATCCTTCTATTGGCGCTAAACTATGCAAAAAATAAATGTTATGCGACAGAGAATACCGCCACTCACCCGTTTCACTCTCTGATCGCACTTATCGATCAATAAACCGCAACTCCAACATTCTTAGAGGAGGATATGCAATAATCGTAAACCCTGCTCCAAGCCAAATACCCAACTCACAGCCACCAGTAACGGCTTTCGCGACTGGTCCGGTGTAGTATGCTTGGTTCTGCATTTGCAAGTAAGCTAAAGGTTGCCATCTAATTGTGATAGAGTGTACTAACCATGCCAACAATAGCCCCGACCCAACCAATTAGAAACGATACACCAGCTGCGATTCCAACAGGAAGCTTCCTCCGATCATTCCAGATGGACCAATCGTACTCCTTACCTCGGTTGAAGAGAACATCTTGCTCGATCACAACCATGAGCCAGATGATAACCCAATACCCAATAAGCGGTAGGAAGTTTCCGAAGATCTGATATAACGAGTTGCGTCCACCGATAGCACAGCCCGCATAAACCACGGTAGTGATAATCGTAAACACAGGCCTCGGAATCCCCTGCCAGAAATTCCCCAACATCTGAAAATTCATCGACATCGAGTACGACCCAGGCGCATTATTCGAAACCACACCCACCATATTAACAATAGCGCAGAAACTCCCAAACGCCCCAAGCCGGTTATATGCAGCCATCAACAACCCCCCGGGCGTGCCGTCATAGATTGCCGCCCATTGCGGATTATGCGCGACACCGGTCCCGAGACCAACGCCCATGAGGATCGTGATCATCATGGAGAAGCATCCGATGACAGTCACAGTCCATGTCTTCCAGCGCTTAATTTCCGGTGGGTAATAGACGTAGTAATCCGCGCAGATAGGGACCCATGCGAGACTGACGGAGAAGCATAGTGAGAAGAAAGATAGGCGCTTTGCGTTGATTCGCTCTGGGGGCCCAATTGATGCGGTTTCAAAGTCAAATTGGGGCCATGCTGTTCCTATCATGATGCAGAGGACCATTAATTGAGGTAGCCATGCGACCCTGAATCAAGATGTCAGTGCTAGCAGAACCGAAGAAGCTCATGGGCTAATACCTTTCATAGAATTGAAACACACTCATTCCAAATGTGGCCATAATCCAACTCGCAAGGGCGACGATTACAATCCCCACAACGACAGAGACGTGCCCTCCTGATACCTTGGAGAGGAGTTGACCACCAATCACGCAGTTCATCATGCCGTATCCGAGATTCGTCAGGATATTGAGCACACAGCACACCTTGCTCGGATAGTATCCCATAAAATAGCGCGCCACAATCTATAACAGTCAGCTTTACATCTTGCTGATATTTTCGGACAACGTACAAGAGTCCGATTTCCACTCCTTGGCCCCCAGGTACTCATGTAGCCAACCGTCACATTCCCCAAAAGATTCCCAAAAACCGCACAAATTACCGCATCCTTATAACTCAGCCCCATAACAAGCGTCCCCATAGATCCCGCAGTAATATTATTTATCGCCATGCCCATGCTAAACCACATGACCAACATCTCCAACGCAGCCCAGGCCGTGGGCTCTCGGCGCTCTTCGAGGGGAATAGGCTCAATCCCGCGGACTTCTAGGCCGCTGATATTTTCGGCCCATTTTTCGTAGCGTGATTTGTGGGCTACGGTTGTGGAGGGGGGGTCGCGTTCGGGGTCGTCTGGGCTGTCGGTGCGGATTTGTTGGACCCGTTGGTCCTTTTCGATGTCTGGTCCCATGGAAGTATAACGACCAAAAAGAAAAGGACAAAAAGGAGAGGATAAAAAAGAGCAGATAAAAATTGCTTTTATCTTACACCTCTTAATTCAAGTACATGAGTATAAAAGCCCAAGTACCAAGCGACAACAAACTCGACCAAACGCGATAGGGCTGGCTGGGGATTATATGCCTCGAGTCCAAATATTCCACGAGACGCCATCGTTACTCAGTGGAACGGCCTTGAAACCACTTTATCTACCGCCGTGTCACACCATGCACCACTTCCGGGCCAAGGCATCGCATTCCACAGCCATCACGAGCAAAAAAAATCAACACCCACCCTTCCTTCGCGACACCAACCACAATCACGCAAAGTGCGCGGGTAACCGTCGGCCCGTCTGGCCTATCTACATTTGTTATCCGGAGTTGTCCTCGAGGGTCATCAACGTGATAGGTTATTGTGAGTGTGTACAACCACATCTGGAGCTGGAAGTGATCCAATCAATATACGCAGAATCTCTGCAGTTAAACCGGCAATATAATGGAGATCACTGACATTTCACTTTAGCCCCTTTCTTCTGTTAGTCACAAATTCCTCCCCCAGGGTTACAGAGAGCAGGTACCTGCTTACTGATTACTGGGTTTGCAGCAAACTGGTGCGCAGAATTCCCTGCCGGAGTCATTGGATCGCATAGCATACCGCGCACTGACCCACACTCCGCACTGACGATTGGTTATATCACTACCAGCTTTTGAGCTTAACAATGCGTCGACTGGTATGTGAGATGTAAGGAGAGAGAAACGTCGGAGCGAGTGTTACTACGTTCGACGCACGTATTGTCTGACGAGCAGGGTTGTGCATATTGACAATATTCCGGTGCCCTAATCATTGAGAAATTGGCTTTCACGTCATGACCCATGGGTAACCCGAGCTTGTTTCCGGGCTAACTGATATAGACCTTGACATGTGTTTCCTTCTTGAAGTGGTCAGTGGTGATGACACCAACCATGCAACTCACAGAATGCTCTCATAATTACTACTGCACTACTCGAATATAAAGCCACCTCAAGTCCGTCTACGGACTGGGTTACCAAAGCTTTCATGTCCCCAGTTGCGAGCTGCATAGTCACTTCCGGCCCCATCTGCGCCGTATAAATTGTGCTGTTTCTTCTACCCCTTCTAGCTGCGCCATTATTTATAACGCGAGCCACGAGCTATAGCATTACGTCCACCGCCTCAGGCAACACAGTTACTTCCAGCTGCATAGTTATCTCTGCCCCCAGAGCCTACGGTTATAATGATGCCTTCGGCAACAACAAAACCTCTAGTTGGACAAGGAGCTCCATTGGTATCAAAGTGCCAGAAGTGCACGGAGAATCCAAAGATCCTAGAGATGCCAGGACTACCGGAAAAACAAGATTGCGAGCGTAATTTCGAGCGCACGCACGAAAAGATTTTCTCCGTTATAAGAGCCCAATTCGAAACTTTCTACGAAGCACGACTGGACTGGGTCAAGCCCTATTTGGACGAGGAAAGGCTCGGAACCGCCAATTTACAACGCCAGTGTTGCCTGGTAGAAGAGCAGAAAGAAGAGAATCACAGTGATGATGATAATCTTTCGGAATACACCTTTGTGTCATCAGATATGAAAGGGTCAGACCTAGACCTAGATTCAGAACTGGAGGAAGAACTCATCAAACTGCGTGAAGACTACTGGGAACACCAAATCCGCATAACTTCGCTTCTTGAGACGCGGCCTATCGACATCGGCACCGTAGACGAGGTTCTTCTTCTCGGAAGTCACAGGGACCGACATAACCACACCTTCACTTGGAAACTGGAGCGTGAGAAATGCGCTGCTAGTGGTAATTGCTGTGGATGGTCTTGCAGGTGCTGTGAGAGACCCTTGGGGAAGTATCTCGAACCTGCCAAGGATGGAGAGGAAGAGGACGAGAGGAAGGAAGTGGAGGTTTTGGGACATTGTACGGTTCAGTGTGGGTGTTATATACTGATGAGGGGGTGCTATAGGCCTCATACAGGACTGCCCCCTGTATATAGGATAGGTGATAGGGAGATAGGGTGCGTTTGTCGGTTAGTCAATCTATTAATTCTCGCTTCGAGTATTGCTATAATTGGCTAGATAATGTGTATTGGGATCTCTAAGTCATTGTTTTAAATCCCCAAAGGTACTTAGTGAGGATTCTGCATGCTAAAGTACTCTAGCACCAAGCTGATCTTCTCATCGCTGTAAGTTAGGTTGCCTATGTGCCACCCATAACCCAGTCGTTGGGTGTCCAGTGTGTCAGGTCCCTGGACCCAGGAATGGCACCGCCCAAGTTAGGAATGCTGGTCCTAGCAAAGTTGACCCAGTATATACAAACATATTAGCATATTTCTTTCTCTTGTCACAAACTTGCTTAGGAACGGAAGGTGACCTACAGCTGGAAATGATGTCTGCAACCCTGTAGTCAACCTTGACGAAGGAATACTGCGGGTTGGCGTGTAGTGCGTTGAAGTGGCTAGTTGGGATTCAAAGACTAGAAAGCTATGGCAGACGACAAGGGTAACTTTCACTTACTACATAACATCACCCTGATGAAAAGCCCCCATACCGGCGCCTGGGATGACATGGTCCCAGAAGTATGTGTAAATAGGTAATATCGCATTGGACTCGACCAAGTCGCGCGCATATGCCTACGTAGATACCTTTATGAGGCTCTGCATCGCCAGCCTCCAGGCGGCAGTAGCAGATTCAGTCGAGTTACCACCTGGGTAAAGCTTGAAGTATCAGCCAGCGAGCCTGCCGTACTTGAGCGTGTTGTACTTTCTATATTCACCAAGGGTGTAGGTGTAAATTGTCTTGGCCCAAAGACGAGCCCGGAGCCTGCGCCAACTCAGGACTTACCATCGCGTCCTGCAAAAAGCAATTCAAGGCCATGCTCGGCGCCGAGTTCGACCACTTCAAACTCTACCATGCTAACTCAACCGCAACAACCAACGAACAAAGGCCTGCTGCAAAAACCTCAATGTCTACACTTATTTCTGGACTCTAACTTTCTGACATTCCAAGCCCCTTGAAAGCCCAATACACTCAGCCGCTCCATATTCCCAGTCACCGTACTCAGCTATTCCTGCTAGCCGCCGCCTAGAGGCCCGAATATTAACACTGAGAATCTCATCGCGCTTTGCGTCACCCTGGTAGACAAAGAAAGAGGGAACAGTACGGATTCCGATCTCTTCAGCAACATCAGAAAGGTCCTCAACGTCGACCTCATAACACTCGAGATTCGGACATTGTTCGCTCATTTGTGTGAAAACATGGGCAGCCATTCTGCATTAACCAAACGAGGGGCCAGAGCGCTAGATAATAGCGGTGTTGCCGGAACTCATAACTCCTAGGGATTTTTTGAGTCTGGAATTAGACGGGGAGGACATGCGAGGTAATTTGTTAGACCATGGTGATGGGTGTAGAAAGATGCGTATGACCTTAAAAGGATATAACAATGAGAGACGGATGTTGATGAGAAAAGCAAAGAAGCATGCTAGAGGAAGGGCTTTAAATACAAGAATTGAAAAATGACCAGCAGGAAATGAGGAGCAGTTGAAACCCACATATTTGGCGAGCGAGATGAATGATCTGGAATCTGATCATAGCTGGTATTTTCAATCAGACATGAGCAGTAGCTGCCATAAACCGACAGCTACTTTGCATAAATGGTACATATTCATAACCCGCCCCGGAATCCATTTCGACGACTACGGACTGGGGCCATATCTTGAGCACCCGGCGGTGAAGATCCTCGATTGGTATTTTGTTGATTTCCTGGCAGATTAACAACTCTGGACTGCTGGTTATGGGTACCTTGACCTTGACCTTGACCTTGACCGAGCCGACTTGCTTTAACGTGGATAGCATATCAAGTATGAACCGTATACCCTCGTCGTCTGTGTATTCGCATTCATCCAACGCATCAGCTAGCAGAGCAATGGGTCTTTGCCAGTGTACGTTCGTAAGGGACTGGTAAACAAGATCTCGGAACTGTGGCCCAAGGGCTTTCGATGTAATTCACGGTTCATGATCCAGCACGAGTTGGACTGCACTGATCTTTTCTCGAGAATGAGCCGTCAACTGAACTGTGATATTAGAAAAGAACTTTGGGAATTGCTGCAATCACTTTCATTTTGGTTAAAGAGGCTGGCACCTAGCATCCTTCTGTAACCGTGCCGCAACGGATCGGGTTATGGTGGATTTCCCTGTACCTCCAGTGCGGATCACATGTAATCATTATACAGTAAAGAAAGGATAACGCACACCAGCGAATTCGCGATGTTACACGCCATCGGGTACGGTTTGTATGCTAATGTTTGTCTGTTGTTGAGACTAGGTATTATACAAACAAGAATTCAATCACTGTCAACATTAGCAGACAGCCCCGGAATACAGCCATTGGGGAACAAGTCCACAAAGATGTGGTGGTCACGCCGGGCCTGAGCACTATACTTATGCACAAATCCAACAAGCAAGTCCGCGAGTTGGTCCTCGTTAGTCGCAATGGCCGCATGAATAGCCTTCTCGGGCGAAAACGGCACCAGTTCCCAGTGGCTTCTGCCGTCGTCTCCGGCCCCGTGCATCATGGCGGTGACCCGGCCCAGGTCGGCGACCTGCAGCGCTATCTGTTCCGGGTCGTTGATATCTGACCAGTCAAGGTCCACCGCGTACGGCGAAACCTCTGCGACGAGTTGGCCTGCGCCATCTATCTCGGTCCCGCCGAGCCATTCGTCTGAATACGCTTGCAGTGCGCGCTGCGAGATTACTGTCCGGTGACCCTCGTGGTGGAAGTAGTCGGAGGCCGTGCTGTTTGTGACGTGTCGGGAGATGGCTGCAACTTAGGACTGCTTCATGTATATCACCACGTCGTTCTCCAGGGCTTCGCTGTTGCCTTCAAGTAGGATGTTGTACGATGGGAGGCCTGCGCTGCCGATGCCGACACCACGACGTCTTTGATGCGGTAGGCGCTGTCGGAGCGGCCCTTATTCGACTTGGGTAGTGTTTCCAGATAGCGATGGAAGGCAGGTGCGACTTTCTCTCGTGTGGCAGAGTCTAAATCAACTGCACCGCCGCCCAGGGTGAAGCGCCGCTCCAAGTCATGGATCTCGGTCATCGAGTCAAGCAGTCTGATGCGATTCTGCGCGCGAGCTGAGTGCAAGGCTTCCAGCAGCGGGCCCTTGGCCGTTTCCAGGGTAAAGCGAGACACCTCTTTTTGACCGGTGCTAGTGGCCAGGGTGTGAATACGCCCACGGTAGGCTGCGGCGTACGTCTGGACAAATTTGGCAATCTGCTTGTCGCTGAGCGCTGTCGCATATCCGACCAGGGCGATCGAAGCGGCGAAGCGCTAAAGATCCCAGGTGAAAGGGCCGACATATGCCTCGTCGAAGTCGTTGACGTTAAAAATTAGCCGGCCCTGGGAGTTCATGTACGTGCCAAAGTTTTCTGCGTGTAGATCACCATGAATCCAAATCCGACTTGTTTGGTCGTTCAGGTACGGGCCACCATGCTGCTTCTGCTGCAGGTCGTGGTAGAAGAAGCATGCGTTACCGCTGTAGAAGAAGCATGCGTTACCGCTGTAGAAGGCAAACGCTGAGGCCGCCATCTTGCGAAACTTGGCCTGGAATGCAGTAGGGTCTGCCGCAAGAAGTTCACTGAACGCGGTGCCGAAGACATTGAGTATCTCCTCACCTCGCTGCTCGATGGAGGGCTGTTCGACTGTCATGGCGAGTATCTGTTTTACGATGGGAAAGACGTTGCAATATAGCCACCGATATCCTGGTCTTGCCAACTGTTATAATTCAGTCAAGGATGGTTGAATGTGTGCGTTTTGGTCTACTCACTCGTCTCACAAAAACTCAAGTAACCAAGCCACAGTAAGCTGCATCGCCTAAACTCATAGGTAATAGCCCAGGCCGAAAGAACTCGGATTAGAACATCATACCTGCAGTTTTGAGGATCAGGATTCTCCTTTGCTTTTCCATTTTATAGTTTGTTTGGCCTGTGTTTGTTAGGGTGCTCAGCCATAGACTCCGTGCAGCCTCCACGCAATGCCTCTCAGAATGATGAAGTCCACAGTGTAAGATAATAGTAGTATTACCAAAAGAATATAACGGACTATAGAACTCCTACCCCCAGAACTCCCATTCACTTCTACGTCTCCCTAAGCATCCAGCTTAAAAACTATCTTATTAGTTTTCCGAGCTTCAAAGTCCTTATACGCCTGGGGTGCATCTTCGAGCGCCATCGTCTTGCCACCTAAGAAGGCGACCTTGGGATATATCTCCTGGAACAGCTTCAATGCCTCGTCAAAGACACTGCGCACGGGACATCTACCAAAAGCCATGGTGATGTTCTTACCATAGCACAGCAGACCATTCAGAGAAATCTGCTCTGTATGGATACCAACGGAACTGATCTGGCCCCACGGCCTGATCATATCGAAAGCGAGCATGAAGGCATCCGTATGCCCAACGACCTCTATCACCACATCTGCCCCGCGATCCCCGGAAGCCGCTTTAATCTTGCCTAGGGGATCATCATTCAAGTTGATTGGGATAGCGCCTAGCTTCTCAGCTTCCGCGAGCCGTTCCGGAACAGAGTCAATTGCGTATACGGTTTTGACCATGCTGAGCGCACATGCGATTGTGCAGAGACCTACAGGGCCGCAGCCAATGACCACTGTAGTGAACTGCTCTCGATCGCGCGGCTCAAGGTTCTTTAAGAAGCGTGACGCAGCGAAATATCCAGTTGGAAAGATATCTGCCATAAGGACGAGGAGGTCCTCAGGAACACCTTGGAGGAATCAGCTATGTTCAGACCGTTAATGGTTTTTGACAAACCTTTAGGTGTCCTAACACAGGTCGTCTGTGCCAAGGGCACTCTGACATATTCGGCTTGCCCACCGTCGATTGTATTGGCTGGTGTCGAGTTCCCAAAAAGCTCGCCTCTTGAGCATCGACTTGCTTGGCCACGCACACAATAATAGCACTCCTGACAAGAAGTAAAAAATGGAACAACAACCTGGTCCCCGAGAGCGAGGTCCTGAACAGCTTCTCCCTTTTCGACGACAATACCGACAAACTCATGGCCACACACAAAACCGACGGGACATTTCAAGTGACCGCGATAAAAGTGCAAATCAGAACCCTGTATGCGTGTAAGCGTATGTAGGGACCGGGTGCATGTCGATATTTCACTCACACATAGTGCTGTGGACGACACCTTTAAAACGGCGTCAGTTGGCTCCCGGATGTTAGGATACGGTCTGTCTTCGATAGCGACCTGGGTCAAGCAAGGTCAGTTTGGATAAATCAGCTCGGTAGATGGTACCTTACCTCGTATGGCCCTTTCAGAACTACGGCGCGCATAGTTGCAGGAGGCATAGTTACAGGAGGCTCAGTCTCAGGTGACAAAACGAGCCAAGAGTGATCGATTCAGCCATTCTCTTCCCAGCTGGAAAAGTCTTATTTATGTCTAGCCCACGGTATGATCTCATGAATAATCGTATTTTATAGTTCATAAACGCTTCGGTCAAGGATCCGCGGCTGTGAGTCGGATATTGCATATAGCCGGAAGATGTGGAGATTTCATCTTGTTGAACGGCCACATAGTTGCCAACTTGGATACCCCTGACGGTTAGTTGTAGCCCTTAATAGAGGGGTTGAATAGGAATGCAGGATTCCATCCTTTTGACCGAACCTTAACATTCGATATGGATTGGATTTAGGTTAAAGACAATGCGGGGTTGTGCTTAACATCCGGGGTAGTCGGCTTTATGCTAAATTCCCTTGTGATGTCCTATCATCAGAGCATCTATACTCTGCGGTGCGCCAAATCTAACCATTAGTCTCTTCTCAATACAGAATCTAGCCAGCTTCGACTTACAAGATATAGCATATCGTATCCAAACCGTATTATAGCCACCCAACAAGAGAACCCCAATCCCCTGTCCGAATCTCAAGAAGATACATTGATCAAAATACTTTTAACAGTGAGGTACTCATCAATTCCATGTCGTCCTCCTTCGCGTCCATAACCGGACTCCTTGACGCCTTAACACGGACTGTTAGTTATACATCACTAGATAGCTAGGAAGATGCTCGAAAATACTGAACTCACCTCCAAATGGACTTTCACAAGCGCTGAGCATGCCCAAGTTTACACCGACCATGCCGACCTCGAGGTTCTCTGCAACTCTCCACATGCGTGATATTGATTCAGTGATGATGAAACTGCCAAGACCAACATCGCAGTCGTTGGCCTTTTCAATTACTTCCTCTTCGGTCTTGAAAGGGAAAAGAGCGACAACAGGCGCAAAAACTTCCTCGGTCGTGGTCAGTGACTCCATGGACATGCCGCTCAAAACAGTTGGCTGGAGGAAATATCCCGGGAGGTTATTGGGCTTCGACGACGATCCCCCAAGAAGAATCGAGGCACCCAGACTCGTGGCGTCTGAGTTTCAATTGATATTAGCAGATTGTATCCAAGGGTTGAAAGGAAAATCGTGCATACCTTTTATATGGGCTAAGGCTTTCTCAACCGCACGCTCATGAGCCAGAGGGCCAATGGCCACATCGCTATCTGTACCATTTCCTACTTTTAGTCTCTCAATCCTTTCCACCAATGCAGAAGTGAAGCAGTCATAGATTCCCTCCTGGACAAAAATTCTATTTGCCGTTACACAGGTTTGTCCCGAGCCCCGGAATTTGGCGAGCATGCACGCGTCAACAGCGGTTTCTACCTTGGCATCGTCGAACACGATGAACGGACTGTTACCACCCAGCTCAAGTGAAAGTTTTGTCAAGTTGGCACTGCTCTGTTCGACCAGGATCTTTCCAACCCTAGTCGACCCAGTAAAGCTGAGTTTCCGGATGAGCTTGGACTTGCAGAGTGCTTCCCCAACTTCTGCCACATTGTTTAGCGTGGTAATCACGTTGACAGTGCCCTTTGGAAAACCGGCTTCCTGTGCCAGAAGAGCCTGGGCAAGGGCGCTGAGAGGCGTCTCCCCAGCTGGCTTCCAGACCGTTGTGCATCCCGCGGCCAACGCCGCACCGACCTTGCGGGTAATCATTGCAATGGGAAAGTTCCATGGCACAAGACACGCTGCAACCCCAATAGGCTCCTTGATAGTCAGAATACGCTGGCCGAGATTTGCAGTGGGCACGACCTCTCCGTGTGTCCTCTCAGCCTCTGCAGCAAACCAATCGAGGAACGAAGCAGCATAAATTACTTCACCCTTTGCCTCTACGAGCGGTTTCCCGTTTTCAAGTGTCAAAATGAGAGCCAGATCCTCAAGATGCTCCATACAGAGAGCATACCATTGCCGTAACCAGCGAGCTCGCTGTCGTGCCGATGTTTTCTTGTAGGATTTGAATGCTTCGTGAGCAGCGGACACTGCGAAAGCAGTGTCAGTAGTGTTCATTTCCGGCAGGGTTGCGATAGTCTCGAGTGTAGCCGGGTTGACCACATTGAATGTAGAACCACTGACGGAATCGACCCATGATTCTGCGATGAAGCCCTTTTGCTGGAAGAGATCAGGCCTCTTGAGATTTGAAAGACTTGCAAGCGGCGCCATTGTAGCAATTCACGTAGAAAGTATTTCCGAGATAGAGTCTCTTAATTTTGAAGTACAGAAAATTCTCAGTTGAGACATCCAGAGTATAGTTATACCTCGGAGTGACCTTATATCCGCAGAAGTAACCGACAACCCGAGCCCCCGCAAGATCTTCAGGATCGTCGCTCCACTTGATGTGAGAATGCGGGGATGTAAGAGAGTTTGTCGAATCTTTGGAGATGTTTTCACACTAAATGCTCCCCCCTGTTTCTTGCCTCCCATCCTTTCTCATCTTTTTTATATCTTCACCCAAGTTTCAAAAACCAAGATTTCAAGCCCAAGGACCAAGACCCTTAGGCATTGCAACAATGTCCGCAATCCAGAATCAACTCCAACAAGGCGCTGTTCCTAGCTCTGTGTCGAATGTCTGCCCACCAGGCACCAAGTTCCACGTCTTAGAAGTTGGTTGGCTTGAGTGTGACGAAGGTTTTGTGGTTCGAGGCGGCAACACAAGTGTGAAAAGTAATGAGAAAGAATCTTTCGTCAACAAACGACGAGAGATGCCCATGTACTGCATCTTGATCGACCATCCCCATGAGGGCCTGATTCTTTGGGAGACTGGCTGTGGCAAGGATTATCCTGAGGTCTGGGGCCCAGCTGTGTCTGATATCTTTGCTCGTGTCAAGTATGAACCCCAGCACGAGCTCCGCGCAGCAGTCGAGGCGACGGGCAACAAAATCGAAGATATCAAGAAAATCATCATTGGCCATCTTCATTTAGATCATGCAGGAGGCCTCGACGAGTTTTTGGACAATAAGGAAGTTGAGGTCTGGGTCCATGAGAAAGAACTACTATCTGCGTTTTGGTCCGTCGCCACTGGAGCTGATGCTGGTGTGTATTTGGGACATTACCTTGAATTGTCGTTGTACGTATGCTCCGTTCTTTTACTGAATTTTGCAATGGTCTAATTTAGCTATAGGAACTGGAAAACCTTCACGGATGAGCGTTTGGACTTTTGTCAGGGCATCACTCTCCACCACTTACCCGGGCATACGGATGGTTTGGTTGGGATGCAAATCAACATGCTTGAGACAGGTACTTTCCTCTTCATCAGTGATCATTGCCATGTCATTGAAAATGTAAGTAATTATGATTCACAACGCTTGCGGCTATCTGACATTCACAATAGTGGCGTGATGGCATTCCCCAAGGATGGTTGGCAAGAGATCACCCAGCCTGGTTTAGAAGCACCCAGCGTCTCAAGCACCTTGAGCGGATTACCAAGGGCCAAGTTATCCCAGGGCATGATAAGGATACCTTTTTAGCGCTTCAGAGGCAAGCTCGAGTTTTTACCTGAATTGCACGATTTTGAACCTTACATCCGTGCCAATCTGGTTTCGCTTTTATTGAATCTCTATATCTCTTTAAAGATGTCCTTAGTTCCGAAATTGCGGGCTCACTTATTGCAACAGCCCCTGGCCCATTGCTCGTGTCATTGAGCAAAGTTTGGAAGAATACGCAAATCGCGCAAAGAACTGAATGGTTATGGTTCATGCAGAGAGTCTAGAAAGAGTCATAACCACATCACCCAGGCAGTAAATCTCTAATGACCACCTCAAACAGTCCAGGGCATGTTCAAATCTGCGAAAGCGCCAAACTCCTTAGCAGAGTACTGTAATTAAAAGGGAAAGTCTGCGATAGGGTCGCAATTCGCGGGCGTTTGAGAACGTAGGGGTAGTATTCGATCAGATTATTTCCCAGTTTGACGCTCTGACAGAGGGTTACTGCACAGATAATTTCCAGCAAGTGGCGACCAAGTATAGTTACGATGGATTGATTATGCTGGATTTCGCCTGCTGAACCGGGCTGGAGAAGCCCACGGATTTGTGCCGGATGGTCCAAGTCGGCGCTGCACCTTCCAGTACAGTTAAACATGTATGCTTTTAAACCGAGACACAGGCCTATGAGTACTTAATAACAGACTGAACAGATTGATTAATTTGTACAGATATACAAGTAAACTACGGGGTGTGGTAAGAAGGATATGCATTC
The DNA here is from genome assembly GCA_039880875.1 of Aspergillus pseudoglaucus. Taxonomy (NCBI): domain Eukaryota; kingdom Fungi; phylum Ascomycota; class Eurotiomycetes; order Eurotiales; family Aspergillaceae; genus Aspergillus; species Aspergillus pseudoglaucus. The sequence continues at coordinate 347,724 of JBDODC010000015.1, forward strand.
AGCTAGTTATGGCCCGAGGCACCAAATGATAGTAAGACCAAAGACTATTTTCTCAGGCTTTCAAATAATCCCTCTAAAGTATCCCTCAAATCTATCCCACCGCTCTCAAATATATCTATCTCAAGGAATCCTCTAGCTAATGCATCCTACACGTGGAGAAGAATCAGCTGATATATAATAACTGCTTCAAGGCAAGGGAAACCTGTTGTAGATCATTCATGAACGTGCTTTGGATCTGGGATAGATTAAGCATTCAGAACTAAGAGACCACTATTTTGATAGCCTCTTACCTTAGAGATACTCTCTTTGGTATTCATATTCACCATGATCTTATCCGTTATGCCAACCTCTGCACTCTCCGCGGGGACGAAACTGCTGTTTTTCAGACAGACACTCGCTGTAGACATGATCCATGGGCCGCATACCTTCCAACTTGTGCAAGATAGATGATCAAGGCAACCTATCTAGCAATCAGACGGTATCATATACGCGCAGATCTAAGTCCACTCACTTGCTTCAAATAAACACTTTTGCCCGAGTAGTTGGGGCCTGTAAGTAACAACATGCTTGGTTCATGGCTCGCCCCTGGTCCTTCAGACAGGATTTCCGATTTTTCGTCCGTGACAGGCCCATTCGAATCCTCATCACCTATAATGCATGTATCATTCGGAACGTATGACGGGACAGTAAGCTCTTGGAGTATATGTCTGCACCATGTCAATACACGAAACGATCCATGTATCTGAGAATTGAATCGACTCACCGTCCGCCTTTAATATTGATAACATTCTCTCGTACCACTTTTGGTCGCACTAGCTTGTAGAAGCTTGCTGCTTGAGTCATTGCAATAAGACTGTTTGAGGTAAATCTCTGTTATCTCAAAGGTGTTGGATGCCTACCTGTCAATTTGGCCACAAATATCCGACGCTTCCACAAGCATGCTCTCAAATCGAAGCACTCTCTGTGCTAACTCGTAGAAGATCTCCATCTCTTTCTCTAAAGAGCCAACACAATCACACAGAGCCTGTTAGGAAACGATCCCTTTCGACTTACCACAGATAAGTCCATAGATGTCATCCAATCTGTCATCCATCTCTCTCATCCGCAGATCCTTGAAGTATGCTCGATCCTCTGTAATGAATATCAACACCCAGTCCTCTCGCTGCCGTTGAAGGATGGCTCGTCCCGGTCATTGAGCGGGGTCGCAATATTGAATCCGAGTTGGGGAAAGTATATCACGTTCACGTCAATGTTAAAACTCTCTGGAATTGTAGTGGCGATCTTCATTGGTAGCGCGTTTGCACCGGAGAGCCCCCTTGGGCTTCGTTGATGTCGATTCCATAGAAAGCAAACCAGCGCAATAGCATAAGTATGTCGCATTCATGACACGAGGTAAATTGTGACATACAGCCAATAGCGCCGCCCAAACCGTGGTCTTGAAGCCAGTAACTTTTGCACTCCCCGTGCTAATGCCCTTACGAAGGTTGATCATGACAGGACGAAGGCTTTTGATATGCTTCAAGCTCTTCGTCATCTTCTCCAGACACTTAAAAGTTATCCGGTCGTAGGAACACGCTTATGAAGTCGTTCCGTTTGCGAATAGTATCTATGTCCGTACTGGGACGAAGAAAGTCCTGTCAAAGTCGATTCCTTCCCTGGGGTGTACTTGCGAATTGGTGGGATATGCCATATATTGATAGACCTTCTTTCGAGGAGGATGACTTTCTGCCCGGACCCTGGTTGAACATGCTAGGATGAGACTCTGGCTGTATTATTTGGAGAGATAATAGGGCGCTGCAATTTACGAGCCTATGGTATGTAAGAACCCGATCCAGAGAATTGTGCCCGGGAAGCTCACATGGTATCCTTCAATCCGAACATTCTAACAGAGTTGATCCTGAGCAAATCCGACGCCCTGTTTCCGGGGATCCTATATGTAGCCCCTCGTCTCTGTAGATGAGTAAGGATAGCTCCAGCGCAGCTAATCGTAACAACGTTCTCCATATCCACCGAGCTATACATGTGTGGCAATCGTCCCTCCTACAGCGTGAAGCCCGTAGCCTCGGTTTCCATTTCCTCAGGTCCAATTATCCCGCCCTATGGAACGAGGAATTGCATGAGTTGTTCGTGCGTAGCGAATAACTTGAGAGCCGTGAGCTTGCTTTTGGCGCTGGGACCGCTGAATTCTTGGGATGGGCGGATATCGAGCTGGTAAGGGAGGTACGTCTGCATCTCTGTCGGAACGCAGTAGTCAGTATTGCGCACAACAAATAAATGAACATATTTGTCTTCCTCGTACCATCTTCTTGTCCTGAATTCTGCCTCCTGCTTGTAAGGTAATCGACACGAGCGGAGGCCAGGAGCAGGGTAGGTTTAGTCTGAAGGATTACTGCCAATTTTGTCAGTGCTTTGTCAATGGCCCAGACGCGAAATTTAGATACGAACAGCTATCAATTGTCTCATTCCCTGCAAAACGGACGTCTCCCATTAGATAGAGTGTCTCCTCCTGGGCTGAGTAGTAGGAGCAGCCAACTGTCCCCGAATCCCGCATATCGATCGCCACTATTACTTGACCGAAATCATCATCGATAGACTGCTGCATGATCTCATCATATACAACGTTGCTTATTGAGCTTTGCGGTAAGAGTGGCCTTGTTGTAGAGAACCTCTGCGAGTTGGGGAAACGAACGCGTGAGGTGGAACTTGGGTCCAGGGACGGCGTGCCATCACGATTGTCGAATCTGCGATTGTAAGAGCGGGGTGTAATATATGGGAGATTTGTAGTTCGTCGTCTCTTCCTGGCAGATAGTTCCATGGTTTATATATAGATGTTGTAATGGTTGACGGGGAGTGGGTAGTTGCTGAGGTTTGTGGTGGGCGATGGGAAAGAAAAGATGGGTTTCAAATGGTCAGCCCTAGTCTACACTGTACTTTATTATAATCTTAGCACAAATATAAAATATTTCAATAATAATTACATTCGTATCTGTACAGAAGAGGAGATGCTATATAGTACAATAATGGGAGTTCATCATGATACAGAATCCAAAGCCTTCAAGAATCCTAACCCAGCAAATGCTCATATCTCATTAAAGTGAAGCCAAGAAACCTTTTGATTCCTTTTTTGCTTTTTTATTTCTCTGTAGAATCCTCTGCAGAGCCCTCTGCAGAGACTTGGAGTGCGGTTTTATCAGCGTTGAACGCGACACGGGCAGTTTGGCCACTTGTAACCTGGCCACGAATGATCTTGTCTGCGAGTCTGTTTCCAATTTCCTTGGCAATCAAGCGATTGAGAGGACGAGCGCCAAATTTGGGATCATAGCCCTTCTCGCAGAGCCAGTCCTTGATCTCGTCATCGACCTGCAAAACCATCCGACGATCGTCGAGTCTCGACTGCAACTCCTTGACTCTGATATTGACGATGTCTCTAAGGGCCTCTTTGGAAAGTCTCTTAAAGACAATAAACTCATCGATCCGGTTGAGGAACTCTGGCGGATACGCAGTCTGCACCACGTCCATAACTGCGCTCTTGATTTCCGGAGAGATTTCTGCATCACCATAGTCCTTATAGGAATGCAAAGGATCAGCGCCAACAAGGATATCGGCACCGAGGTTGGATGTCAGGACAATGAGAGTGTTCCGGAAGTCAACCTTATGACCCTGAGAATCTGTCAGGAAGCCTTCGTCGAGAACTTGCAATAGAAGGGAGGAGATATCGCGGTGGGCCTTCTCAAACTCGTCGAACAGAAGCACAGCGTACGGCTTCCGTCTCACGGCCTCGGTCAGCTGACCAGCATCATCGTACCCGACGTATCCAGCTGGTGATCCAATCAGACGGCTAATCGTATGCTTCTCCTGGAATTCGCTCATGTCGAAGCGCACAACCGCAGACTCAGTAGAGAACAAAAACTCGGCCATCTTCTTGCAAAGCTCTGTTTTTCCAACACCAGTAGGACCAAGGAACATGAACGACGCTAAAGGTCGGTTCTCTCCGCTGAGACCTGCTCTTTGCATGCGAACTGCATTGGCAACAGCGGAAAGCGCCTCATCCTGTCCACGAACCGACTGGCGCAGTGTTTCTTCCATGTTGATCAATTTCTCGACTTCCCCAGCCATGAGTTTGTTGACCGGGATACCAGTGGTCCGGGAGACAACATTGCCGATGTCATCAGGGGTAACAGAGTCGTGGATGAGGCCCGCTTGTGCACCCGAGCCCTGTTCTTCCTCTTTGGGCAACTTGGCTTCCAGACTAGGAATCGTAGCGTACCTCAGTTCTCCTGCTTTTGCAAAGTCACCTTCTCGCTGCGTGCGCTCCAACTCAAACCGAGCACGCTCCAACTCCTCTTTCGTGTTCTTAATATTGTCGATTTCGGCCTTTTCTGTCTCCCAGACTTCCGTCAACTTCGTAGCTTCCGCCTGCTTGACCTTCAAGTCCTCCTGTAGCTTATCCCGTCTTTCACGGCTGCTAACGTCGGTTTCCTTGCGGAGCGATTCGAGTTCTATCTGAATGGTGGTGATATCACGATCCAACTCCCGGATTACGTCGGGCTTGGACTCTTGCTGTAATCGCAATGCTGATGCTGCTTCGTCGACCAAGTCAATAGCCTTGTCGGGCAAGAAGCGATCAGTGATATAACGGTTACTGTAGGTTGCTGCTGCCACTAATGCACCGTCCATGATGCGCACACCGTGGTGGACTTCATATTTGTTCTTGATGCCACGTAGAATAGAGATTGTAGCCGCAACTGAGGGTTCACCAACCTGGATGGGCTGAAATCGTCGAGCAAGAGCGACATCCTTCTCGATCATCCGGTACTCATTCAAAGTCGTTGCACCGCAGCACTGAAGCTCACCTCTGGAGAGCGCTGGCTTCAGAAGGTTGCTAGCATCAATACTGCCCTCAGCTTTTCCAAGGCCAAGCAATGTATGGAGCTCATCGATGAAAAGAATAACACCGCCTTGGGCATCTTCGACTTCCTTGAGAACAGACTTCAATCGTTCTTCGAAGTCACCTCGGAACTTCGCACCCGCAATAAGCGAGCCCAAGTCGAGCGAAACGACACGTTTTTCTTTGATACTTTCGGGTACATCCCCTTTGACAATTCTCTGCGCCAATCCTTCCAAAACCGCGGTTTTACCAGTACCAGCAGCGCCTATGAGGACGGGGTTGTTCTTCGTTCGTCTCGATAGAACTTGAATGGTACGGTGAATCTCGGCGTCTCTTCCGATAACTGGATCTAATTTTCCTGCCTTGGCTTTTGCAGTAAGGTCGACACCATATTGCTCTAGTGCTGGTTTCTCTGGCTCGTCTCCCAGGTTCATTCGATGTGTACCACCTGGGGGATGCGGACGACCGTTGGCATAGTGACGAATAGGTATAATCGATTGGAAATTCGTAGATGAAGGGATCTGAGACGGCAGTAATCGAGCTTGCGAAGGTAACCGTAGCTTCTGAGAAGCAGTGAACAATCGGTTTGATGACGACATAGTCGGCGTTCGAAGCAGCCGGCTTCGAGCAAGCTGCGACCTTGACGCCATGGCTGAGACGTTGCCCGTCGAGGCAGATGTTCGTAACATATCTAAAAGGAAGCGAATGTCCAAATTCGACGAGAGCTCTCACTGAGAATGCTTCGACCGAGAATGTCAAGTATATATCCCGCCGGAGGCCATAGCTCGGGATGCTTCTCGAAGCGTCCACACCGCCTCCCGTAAGTGGCGGGAAGCTCCCCCGGGCGCCGACCAAGTTCCGGACCGGAATAATTCACGTGACCTGCGGAGGGGCAGTCGGAGCCCGCCAAAGGAAAAAAAATTCTCTCCTTTTAAGAAATCTCCTCTCCCCCTCAAAAATCTCCTACATTTTTCTGACTTCTCCTCTCTCTACTTCTTTCTCCCAACCACACACACACTTTATAAATAATAATCTTTCACAATGGGTTTCACCGACTTTGTTTCTGAGACTGGCCTTTCCTGTGAGTCCTTTGCTGGTGTGGTTTTTTCTTCTCGTCCGCATCGCTAACCCGGTGTGCCCCTCAGTGGCCAACACCTTCTTCAACAACCGGAGCTACGTCGTTGGGTAAGAGAGAATCCTTCCTTTTTTGTCCATTGCCATTGAATGTTCTCGTTTTTCTTTCGAGCTTGGTTGTCTCCTTGTTATGATGAAAAAAAATTGGTCCGTGTTTAAGAGGCGGCTTAAGACCCCGCTGCAAGACTACAACCCTTTGCGAGCAATCGCGTTTCTGATCTCCAAGATACAACTTTGATTTATTTGCTGTTTGCCTTTCTGTGTTCAGTCGCTTGGCAACTGTCGCAAGATTTGTACTGACTAGTATCTAGCACTGCTCCCTCTCAGGCCGATGTCGTGACCTTCAAGGCCTTTTCCGGCGCCCCCGACGCTGAGAAGTACCCTAACGTTGCCCGCTGGTACAAGCACATCGCCTCTTACGAGTCTGAGTTCTCCACCCTCCCCGGCGACGCCTCCAAGGCCTACACTGCCTATGGTCCCGAGGCTTCGGAGACCAGCCCTCAGGACAAGCCTGAAGATGATGACGATGTGTCCCTCTTTGGTAGCGATGAGGAGGAGGACCCTGAGGTCGTTAAGGAGCGTGAGGCTCGTCTTGCAGAGTACAAGAAGAAGAAGGAGTCCAAGCCTAAGGCCATTGCCAAGTCCCTTGTGACTCTTGAGGTTAAGCCTTGGGGTAAGTGATTGATTACGATAGTTGCCTTTGAACTCTAGTATGCTAACCATCGTTTCAGATGACGAAACCAACATTGAGGAGCTTGAGGCCAACGTCCGTGCCATCAGGAAGGACGGTCTTGTCTGGGGTGCCTCCAAGTTGGTCCCCTTGGCCTACGCCATTAAGAAACTCCAGATCAACCTTGTCGTCGAGGACGAGAAGGTCTCTACCGACGAACTCCAGCAGGAGATCGAGGAGGACGAGGACCACGTCCAGTCCACCGACGTTGTTGCTATGCAGAAGCTGTAATTGAAATGCCTCTTATGAAGAATGGATGATGATGGATAATTTTCATGTTATGAAACGGATTTTTTTTTATTTTATAAGTGTTATGAACTCTTTAAATTATTAGAAACCGACCTTACCGGTCGTGATGAAAATGAACGACAATCAAAAACATCTTAAATACTATCCTCTTCAGTAGAACATCTCTTCAAAGACCTGATGCCTGATATGTGGGGTGTGCACGTTGGGGCGGCGTAGTCACCCGTAGGAACTGTCACTCAGTGGAAGATAGCCAACTCCGATGCGCACGTTTCTTATTTTCTTCCCGCTGCGCTACTGAACGATTTCTTCAAAAGAAGCACACATTCTTAGATTGACAATCGAGCGATCATGGCGTTCCTGCCCCGTCTCATCACCTTCTTCGGGCTCATCCTGCTCGCACATGCGTACGTCTCTTCTCTACAAAAACACCCTAAAAAGGCTACCACTAACCAACCTTCACAAAACAGAGGTTACTCAGTCCACGAACATACCATCCTATCCAGCAACTCCCGCATGTCAACCTCCTCCACTGCCCTCCCGCAAGACATTATCGTCGAAACCCTCGTGTCGCTCGTGGTCGTTTCCCTCGGCCTCGTCCTTGGCGCGGAGAAATTGAAGCCGATTAGCTGGAGTCAGTGGGCCGGGGAGATTGAGAAGGAAGGTGGTGCGAGGAATCCGTATTCGAGGTTGGAGGAGAGGTACAGCTTTTGGGATGTTAGGGTGAGTCCCGTCCCTGGTAATCTGGGTTGGGCGTTTGAGGGGATGGTGATTGCTGATTTAGTGGTTTGGATAGGCAAAGAGAAAGGAGTTTAGTGAGTGGATTCGGGGTCAGGATGCGATTGCTGCGCAGTGATTGAGATGATTGAGAATGATTGGGCTGGGTTGTGTTGGGATCTATGGGATGGATATCATGCTCTATACTATGTGTCTTATAACTTGAGCTACTAATGACTGGTTATTGTATTTTTCTGCTACGCTTGATATCTTCCTGCAGGGTCAATCGTGATCCAGACTCTAGACAGAGCTGTGCTCCCCCGTCGATACAGGGTACTCTGTCAACAGACTAGCCGAGAACCCGGTTCGAAGGAGCAATAAGACAGACGGTGAAGCTTCTGCATAGGATTTTGAGCTACCAATCAGGTGTGCACTCGACTTGAGTTCTCAATTGGGAATGAGTGCGTTTATCCAGCGGTACCTGACAGATGCCGTGGCATAAAGTACTTGGTGCTGAGTCGGCGATGAGGAGCACGGAGGGGCATTTCTGACAGCTGGATACGTTGCATAAGTAGGTCGTCGCATTGTATTTAGACATAGCTGAAGGATTAGAGGCATATTCAAAAATTCATTTGTCAAGTACAGCTTAGCTCGTAGGAAGTGACACCTGATGCGTAATTTCTGATTCAGCGAGCATGATTGTCTGACCGTGAATTGTCCATCGGAGAAAAACTGACTGTTGAGCTGATCGACCCTGCCACCATGTGAACTGTCGTCTAGTGGGCAGAGTGTTGATCGACATGGGATTGTCTTATCTGATTGTTTACTACAACGAGTCCACCCCAGAATAACGTCAAATACGGTCGAATCACAACAACATCGCAATTCCGTCCAAGTAAGTTTACTATCAATGTGTGTGAAACAAACTGCAGATCACATGATAGCTATGGCTAATTATAACAACCCATGGCCCAGAATTCGGCGGGATCCGACTTGAGTATTGCGACAACCCCAGTTCAACTGACTCGCGATTGTATAGAACTGAGAGGAACCGTCTCAGTCTATTTATAAAGAACCCGAGTCAAATCCGCGGCCGATTATTGATATGCAGCAAGGGCTTAACGAGGAAAGAGCTCTATTGACAGCCAATTATTACTGCTCCTTGCATTTCGCTCTTCTTTCAGGTCGTCGTACTTCTGCAAGCCTCGGTGGAGAGGGATACGTAGGCTGTCTACGCAGGCGAAAGCGCACTTAATATATACTGTTAAAAGTACTGTAAGAGTTCTCTTACATCTAGTGTATACAAGGCCAGAGTTTTCGGCAATTCAAATGTGGCCATCCGTCAAGCCAATCACTGTTGCCAGGACGAATCATAGTACTCTGCTCATCTTCTCCTCACACTTTCCCTTTCCCCATCTTTTGCCCTTCAGAAACAAACCGGGCCAAGGGAATGAGTCAAGGAGATGCCCTTTCAGAAGCAATCAAATTAAATCCGTCGTGACACCCCCCAAAAAAAAAAAAAAAAAGGGCTGACGCAACGCAATCCAAACATGGACTGACTAGTCGAGGTTTGAAGAAGGATTCGTAGCTATCCTCGTACAAACTGAGTATATCCCCAGAAGGGAAACGCGGGATGGACAGCCCTTCGCTTTGGATGGATACGTCCATTCACTGTCCTCCACTCGCCAGGCTGGGACTATTTATACTTCTCTTTCACCCAACTGCATCTGCTCTCTTTCCCTCTCTTTCTCATCCATTAGTCTGCTATTCTACTTGATACCCAACACCCATACCCATACCGGTCCATATTAGTTCTCCTAATACAACCCTACACTCCATTCACAATGCACCTCAAGACCACCCTCGTCGTTGCCCTCTCGGCTCTCGCTGCTGCTCAGCAGTCTTCCCAGGCAGTGGTAAGTTCTTCCCCTTCGACCTACATCATCATTCTCCATGGAGTATACGAAGCGCATGCTAAACTGCCCAGGAAAACCCCGCCACCGGCTACCTCGAACAGACCAACTCCGCCGGCGCTGTCACTGGCCAGCCTGAAGCCGCAACCTCGCAGCAAGCCGCGGCTACTTCACAACCCTCTGTCGTAACTTCCCAAGAGCTCCCGGCCGGTGTCTCATCAACCCTCATCGCCTCCCAGACCTCCGGGCAGTCGACCCTGGTCACCTCCGCCGGCTCGTCCTCCGCTGATGCTTCCTCGATTGCTACTTTGACCTCTACCGCTGCCAAGTCTACCTCTTCCTCTTCCTCTTCTTCTGATGATGACGATGATGACAATAACTCTTCGTCCTCGTCCTCGTCCTCATCCTCGTCTAGCTCCGGCTCGGCTAGCTCATCCACTGCCGATGGTGCTGCTGCTGTTCCTACTGCGGGCTCCGTCGGGTTGACTGTCGGTCTTGTTGGTGCTGCTTTGGCTGCTTTGCTGTAAGCATGAGTTGAGCCGGATGGTCTTGTCCTCCTGTTTCGCTCTCACCATATACCCTTTTATCACTTGCCTTGATGGAGAACAGTGAACCATGGTCAACGGGAAGCTGTCATACAGTAGCTGTTTCGGGATGAGATACGCAACTTGTTGTCTCTCTTGTTGGATATGTGTCGGGAACGGCGTCTTAACCTTGCCTCTTGTCTTTCTGCCTTCCACAAGACCTGCGACGTACATAGTTATACCTAGTACTATCTAATGTTTGGTAAATAGAAGTTTGGACTGAATTGCCTGCGTGCTTCATTCAGTTGTTTTTGCAATCACATAAAGACGGCGATTGGACCACAGCGAACTGGAGTTTTGAAATCAGCGTTGTGAAACAGTCGCACATAGGTACTGTTGAATATGTTTGATAAGAGTATCGCAATCGAGCCCCCCGTAAGTATCACAAATCTATAATCCGAAAACATTGGAATGTCGAATCTCCCAGCCCCATAGCAAGACCAACACGATCTCAGCGATTTCCTTCCCGATAAGGAAACCAATAACACTTCCCAAAACGCGCAGACGCGTTTCAAAATCACATGACCAATACCGCGTCGCGCGGTGGTCATACCTTTTCGGGCCTAGCGGCAGAAATCGTCACCGCAACCAGAAGAAAACAAAGAACAACAACGCACCGCTCAACGAGCGAGCTTTACTCCATACATACCCCCTGCCAGTTTGCGACGTTCCTATCGTTTGAGGATTAGGGCTGGATTACTTTGTTTTGCCTTTTTCTTTGGGATTATTTTTTTTTGGAATCGGGTGTTTTTGTGATCGATTGGTGGAACGCTACGTCTGGGGTACTTTGTACAGCAAGTGCACCGGATTACTATATTATACCCTCCCGAGCGAGCTGCGGAGCTTTCTATCGCGTATCATCAAAAGCGCATTCTAAAATCCGACGAGATCCATCTACATTGCAACATACCTACATCATGGTGAGTTAAGCTTTCCCTACCCCATACCACGGCCTCGGCCGCGATTCATACCAAACCAACTTTAACACAGCATGTCATACAATATACAGCCCTCAGCCTTCCGCCGTCTCGCAGCAGACCACGCCGTCCTCCACGACGACCTCCCGCCAAACTACCTCTTCCCACCCGATGACTCCTCTGACGACCTCACCCAACTCTCCATCCTCCTCGCCGGTCCCCAGGGCACACCATACACGCAGGGATTATGGCGGTTACATCTGAAGATGCCAGGGGATTACCCTAAGAGTCCGCCGAAGGCGACGTTCCGGACGAGAATCTGGCATCCGAATGTGGAAGAGACGACGGGGGCGGTTTGTGTGGATACGTTGAAGAGGGATTGGAAGCCGGAGTTGACATTGAGGGATGTTTTGATTGTAGGTTTTACCCTTGGTGTGGATGTTGGGTGCTGAGACTGACTGGTGTAGACGATATCGTGTTTGTTGATTTATCCGAATCCGGACTCTGCGTTGAATTCGGCGGCTGGTGCGCTGCAGCAGGAGGACTATGAGGCTTTTGCACGTCAGGCTAAGGTCATGACGTCGATTCATGCGCCGGTTCCGGCGGATATGAAAAATACAGTGATGGAGGCAAAATTAAGAGGCGAGGAGGCTGGAGCAGTCATCCAAGAACAACAGGAGGATTCGCGCGTACTGCAGACACGGAAAGGGACAAAGGTGCAATCAGTTACGATGAAGAAGGGCGCCCCGCAATCTGTACAACAATCATCACTCTCACCCTTACCACCACCCACAACCGGCCAAGACTCAATCATGACATCCTCCGACGCCGAAAACGAGAACGAGAACGACACTACCGAAAGCAAAGAAAACGACCCCTCCCTTTCCCCCTCCCCCGTCAAATTCGCACCCCCAAGCCCCCGCAAAAACGCCCACGGAAAGCGCCCCCTCTCCGTCCTCACTATGCCCCTAGACCACGCCCAGTCTTACTCCCACACCCACGACCAATCCTCACCCCCACCAACAATGATGGACACAGACGAAGACGGATCGATGATGACAGCATCGGAGAAGAACATCGCGGCAAACCACCAAGAGTCAATACTAGAAGAAGACGAAGAAAGAGGAGATGCGTCACCGCGACGCAAATCACCTAAACTCTCTACCCTGAAAAAAGGCGTCAATGCATCGGGCCGCATCCGCGACGAAATCTTCGAAGATATACCACCAACACCCTCAACACACCACCGCTGTACCAAAACAACTGGAAAAGAGAACCACGATTATGATACCAGAGCCGATGCGAACAAGGAACCCGGTAAAGCGGCGCGGAGGAATTATTACAGCGCTAATGCGACTACGAACTCTAATCTTAACACTCATCCCACCCCTACATTATCATCCGCCTCTTCGTCTGCATCTGCATCTCTTTCTGCTCCCCCCGCTGCAGCCCCAACCAGCTTAAAGGGTACCAAGGCCAAAGGTGCTACGAGGTCTGTCTCTGGGACTAGGAAAGTGTCTAAGCCGCGGATTGGACTTCGGAGGTTATAAGTCATTCAAGGGTTTCTGGGTTTATATTATGACTTTTTCTGGTGATCATCCTATTCTTCTTGCTATTTTTATTATTACTATCTTCTGAGGGCGCTTGCATTGCGGTTGGTGTTTAAGGTTCGTTTTGTTGTGCATCCCAAGGGACCATGAATGATACCACGGAATTCAAAATCTACCAAAACTATTCGATGTTTCATTACGTAGCAAGGCATGTACAACAATCAGGGTGCGCCTTTAAATAAGCTATGCAAATATCTAAGATTATAATAAACATATCTTCGATCCAAGTCCCTTCGTGACCAGTCTTCAACCAAAGCCATCTGCGACATTGCCCGTAATCAACAAAAACATTCAATTTAAAGCATGGTACCTCGTGTGGACAACCAGTGATTCCAAACACTTTGTCCAAGGACTTTTCTGCATAAAATCATGCAAGGAAAAATAGGAACCCAGTCCACCGACGCGATACAGACAACATGACCCAATATCAAAACCAGAAAAATCTGTAATGGTTCAAGCAAAAGGGAATAAGAACGCTGGGCCGATTAAAAAGATACTGCCTGGAGAAAAGGGACAACAAACGCTTTGATAGGAATATGTTCGCTTCGCAAGGCAAGGTCTGTTCGTATCCGTAGACGACTCCGCCGTGCCGAGAGACGAAAGGAAAAAATAAATAAAAAAATTTGTACTATGAATCAATCAAACATACACTCGAAGAGGTAAAAGTAGATCGTTATCAAAACCCTTTACAGGGCGTAAGGGTTCACAGAGCGAATAGTGAGGCAACTGTAGATGCGAATGCGTTAGCCACAAGAACAGTATAATAAAGCTGACCATGGATAATACTTACGGAGGACTCTTGGACAGATCGGTCTTGAGAATAATCGGAACGCGGCTCATCTCCGTGACATCTTGGATGTAGTCTCCGTTTTCTTCCCTGAGCTTGAACAAGTCCAGATACTTCTCCTTATTCGTCAACTTGGCTTCTGGAGCGTCACCGGCGCTGGTCGCCATCTTCGGGTCAGAGCGAGTGCGGTGAGGACCCTGCTGGCCATTGCCGTTGTGGGTTGGCGAAGGGGGCATGCTCTGAGTCGGGCGGTCGGCAGAGTTGTTGTTCAACGACACACCAGCGGCCATCTCAGTGACCTCGGACATGTCGTCCTCATCATCAAAGAGGGCATCAACATCGTCTGCGGACATCGTCCCGGTCTCAGTTTGCTTGCGCATGGCCTCGTCCCTTTCGCGAGCACGCTCCCTAGCAGCTTCGGCTTCACGAGCCGCTGCGGCAGCCTGGGCAGCACGGGCGTTCGCGGGCTTAGGACGTTCATCTTCGGGAACATAAGCGGAAGACGGAACACCCTTCTCCCAGTAGAGCTCGAGAACACGAGAGTCCTTGCGGAACTCTGCCTTCTTCAATGGCAGCTGATCACAGTGGACACGTTTCTCGAAACCGTACTCCGGAATGAGGACATCGAACGCGGACTCATAGACGCAGATGACGATACCCTCACTAATCAGGTCGCCACCAATTGCCTGTCGTTCCTTATCCATGTTACGGCAGGCCTCAATGTGGACGCTTTGCTCCTGAGCGTTGTGTGCGGAGTCCTTCTTGTTGTTGCAGAGCTCTGCTGTCTTGTTAAGGGACTCCAAGTCGTCCGTGAATTCGATGGCACCATCAGAGAGAATGGCCTCCAGCTGACGATGCACAATGATGTCGGAATAGCGACGCGATGGGTTGGTGAAATGGGTGAAGAAGGGGAGGTTGAGAGTGTAGTGCTGACGCTGCTCACCCTGCACAGTGCCTCCAACGTAGTACTTCGCACGTTGCATGGCCTTGACGAGAAGTACTTCCATGCCCTATATGAAAATAATTCGTTAGAGCCCTGGACTTCAGAAAGGCAATAGGGTTGACTGACCTTGCGCACTTCAACATCCGACACCTTGCAGACACTGCTCTGCAAACTGCCACTGCTGGTAGCGTCCATTTCATACCCGAGTGGGTTCATCCGGTCAACGAAGGCCTGAAGTCGGCGAGCGTTAGGCGGAGTCTGGCGGCGAAGGAAAGCCTTTTCAGGCATGGCCGCCACCAATTTGCGGGCAACAAAGAAGTTGGCCTTGTGGCTCAACTCTTCGACCAGCTCATGGGCCGCAGAGGCGTCGAAGATGTTGTCTTCGACAGGCACGTTTTCGTCGTCCAACTGAGACAGCAGACGCAGAGGTGGCAAGTTTGAAGCACGGTGGCCAAATCTTGCTTCGCGGAATTTTGAGGCAAGACCCTGAAAATTCGGTAAAAAAAGAAAAAATTAGCACGAGCAAAAGGGAAGGTGGGGTCACCAATCAAAGAAAAATCACTTACGTTCAAGGCCCGAATGTCGTCAGCGGTAATCCCAGGTACCGAAATGTCGTTTCGACCACCGATGATTGCATTGACCTCGTCGTAGCCCAGTCTACCAGAGCTCTTGATCACACCTTTGCCGATCCACACGTCGTCATCGACGATACCGGTGTCAGCGTTGGCTCTGAACACCACACTGACCGTCAGACGCTCCTGACCAGGAAGCAGCGAACAGAGCTCCGTAGAAATGCGCTTTGGCAGCATGTTCACCAGGCGGTCCATCAGATAGACGGCGGTTCCCCGCTTCTTAGCCTCCCGGTCCACCAGGGAGTTGGCCTTGACGAAGTGGGCGATATCCGCGACGTGAATACCGATCTCAACCTGTCCATCGTGGAGCTTCTTGGCGTGGACAGCATCGTCCAGCTCCGGGGTGCCGTTAGGGTCAATGGTGAATGTGACTTCGTCACGGAAGTCGCGACGTGAGGCCAAGAGTGCCTCGCCTTCATTGGCAACTGACCAGTCGTCCCAGCCAATGCTCTTGAGGACCGCATCGGAGAACTCGTCAGAGCCGAAGTTGTTGTCCCGGAGAAGGGCATCGGTCTCCACCTTCAGATCACCCATCTCGCCAAGTTGCTCAACCAAAGTACCGAAGGGGTGCAGAGATGTGATTGGCCATCGCTTGATGCAAGCGACGAAGATGCGGTTGGCATACTCCTGGTGCTTCTCGACGAAGTCTCGAGGAGCCTGCTCGGTAGGAATCGCAATGAGCGGAACACGCTTGTCTGTAGGCTTGAACCAAACAATCTTGGGTTTCTCTTGGTGGCGGTCATTATGGCGGCCGTGATGGCCATCTCTGGCCTGCCGCTCAGCCTCTTGCTTCTCCTTCGTCGCTTGGCTACTGGGACGGAGGAGACCCAGAGTTCCTGAAAACATCTGTCCTGCGACTCGTTCGATCACAGCCACGATATGACCAGCATACAATGGCTTCTGCTCATCGCTGATCTCGTCTTCCTCGACTAACAGAAGGCTCTGGCCTTCTACTTCGACATCGTCGTTCTTCTTCTGAGTGGGTCGCTGACGGAGACTGCCACGGCGACGGATGCTGCCGTCAGGTCCGACCTCCTGTCGCTCTCCATTGGCGCCGGAGTCCGAGCGAGACAACTTGTCACCGCCATTTCCACCAGAGCGGGCATCCGTGATATCCTTGCGCTTCTTCTTCTCTTCCTTTTCCTTCTTCTGTCCCCACACTTCGTCAACATCCAATAGTTCGACAGCAACAAAGTCACCCTCAAGGGCACGGTTGCGGTCTTTGCTTCCACAGATGAAGATATCGGCATCCAAATCGGTGGTGGTGACATAGGCGTCGGAACGGTTCTTCTTGTTGACCCGGAGGGTACCGGCAACTAGCTGACCGTTGCTCAGCAGCGCCGGCAGGTTCGCCTGGGGAAGGTAAGGAGTGAAGAGCGTCTTGCGTTGCTGCTGCTGCTGTTGGGCGGACAGTTGCTGCTGGGGTGCGTGCTGACTGGCCTGGAGGCCCAATCCCTGACCGTTCAGCTGTCCATTCTGCTGCTGCAGGGCTTGCAGTTGCGCAAGCTGGAGAGGGTTCAGCTGCTGACCACCAAACACCTGTGGAGCCATAACCACTTGTCCCTGGGGAAGCTGAAGGAGCTGCGGTTGGCTCTGATACTGGAATTGGCCAATGGAGCCGACGGACTGGTTCATGGACGCGCGAGTACGGTGGCCAGGCTGGAAAGAACTACCTTGCTGTCCAAAGCCCGTCCTCTGCTGATCCTGGTTCTGGTTTTGCGGTTGGCGCCAGTTGCTGTCAAAGTTGCGGGACGAGGAGCGGGCGTGGCCCTGGGCACTGCCACGTCGTTGATTCTCTGGCAAGGGACCAAGACCACTGTCAGGGAATTGGAATCCACCAGCACCGCGACCGGACAGAGAGCCGCGGTTGCCGCCAACTGCCATGGATTGACTACGACCATGACCGCCGGTCCGAAGGTTTCCAGCGCGCTGAAGTCCTAGACCCTGAGGAGCTTGCGGAGCACTCGGTGTCGATTTGCCGTCGGTGGTCGGGGTGTTCTCGTCATTGCCACCAGCACTTGGGCCGGGGAACTGAAAGCCAGAGGCGGTTCTCTTCTGCTGGGCGAGTTCTGCAGCCTTCTTAGCCTCCGGCAGTGCCAGAGAGTGACGACGCTGGTGGCCACTACCTGGGGGACCCCGGCCACGGCCACCGTGACCTCCACCCTCATTCCTCTGGTTGCCTTGCGGTGGCGGCGGCGGCTGCTGCTGCTGCGACTGCGGCTGCGGCTGCGGCTGTTGTTGGTTGAAGTCTGAATACCCGGAAGCACCCGAGGACGGGGCTGGAGGCGGGCCCATGCCCAAACCGGGAAGTGCGGACTGATTGCGGCGGTGAGGGGATTGTGTGTTCACGGGTACACCCAGCTGCTGCTGAGCCAATTGGGGGAATTGAAAAGCGTTGAGCTGAGGAGACACGCCTCCGACAGAAGCATTGCCTTGGATGGAAGGAAAGGAACCGCCAACCTGGTTCAGCTGCTGGGGTTGTAGAAGGCCCATGTTAACATATTGTTGGTGTGTTGCAGCGATTTGTTGCTGCTGCTGCTGGAGTAGCTCGATCTGTTGCTGAATTGCCAATTGTTCCACTGTAATTTCCAAATTTCGTCATTAGTCCCGTGAACTGACCACATGGTGACCGGAACGGTGCATATGAGGGGTGCATCAGAAAAACGTACTCATGAGGGGAGTGAGCTCAGATGGACTTCTCCGGTGAGCAATATGGAGCTTGCGACCAGTGGGGCCGGGCACCCCGGATTGGCCTTGTTGATCCATGATCCCAGACGAAAGAACGAGTAGGCTAAATGATTGTAAAGCGGGTAATCACTGCGAGTGCAGACGGACGAACGACGGTCGAGCGTGGTTTGAACAAGCTCGTTTCAAAGTCGACTAGCACACAGGCCGACCGAGAATGACCTTGCAGAGAGAGGAATTCCAAAAAGGGGAGTTGGAGGATACTGAAGAGAAGCGAGAGATCAGTAAACGGAGGTATTGATCAACGACGTTAACCAAAGGAATTGATGGCAAGAGAGAAAAGATGAGAGAGAGAGGATGAAGAAGAGGAAATCAAAGTGACAGAGGGAAAGAAAGGAAAAGGAGATGGGAAGAAAGAAAGTGGAAAGAAGACACGAGGAGGGGAAATCGCAGATTGATGATGATAGACCCGGGAAGCTGCGAGTGTCCGAGCGGAAGACATCACACCCACGCAGAGCGGACAAGTACAGAAAGTAGGAAGGAGCAAAGAAAGGTAAACTAACGTACCGGAAAATAACACACAGACTGGTGTTTGCTGTAGGAGGTTTTTTTTTGGTAGAAATCCTTTTTGGTTGTGCTGTACAGAACGGGGGGGGGGTTAAAGTAACGATTGCCCCTTTTCCTTTTTTTTTAGTCTTTTCTTTTTATATGCAGGAAGCGGTAACGACTCGCAGGGAAATCAACAAAAGCGTACAAAATCAACGAACGCAGAAAACGAGAAATACCAAAAGAGGGCTGGCAATAGCAGCCGGACAGAGGAAGTATCTTTTCAAAGTCCTCTGGGGCGAAGAGAAAAAAGAGAGACAGACGTGAAGCTGTTCAATAATTGGAGGGGGCTTTTATTTGGCGGTGGAGGAGGGGAAAAGACAGTGGATGACCGGCAATAGAGCACTATCGCGACCACACTATAATTAAAAAAAAAAAAAAGGAATGGGGTCTTTCTTTTCTTCTTTTTTCTTCTCTTCAACGGTTTCCCGGAGAGGTTGATCCTTAAGAGCAAATAATGGGTTGGGTGAGGACCAGACGATAAGTAGTGATCGTAGTAGACCCACGGTATACGGGATGAGGCAAAAAAAGGCTATGCTTAATGAGCTGGCCTCTTTTGGACAGTGGCGGAGGAGTGGGAAGGACGAAAGGATGAATAGTTCGTTTCCCCCCGAGACTAGACGTTCTTCAGTTCCTTTTGGGAGACAGAAAGAGAATGACAGTTGAAACCAATCCGTGCACAACGAGTCAATGACGCTGGATGGGTTTGACCTAAGGAGCGGGGGAGGTAATGATAAAAAAGAGAGGAGGGAGAAAAGAGGGAGTTCAGGAGTCGAAGGAAAGAGGGAGAAGAAAGAGAAATCCTTCTTTTTCAATAATGAGAAAGATGGAAAGAAAAGAAAGAAGAGGACGAGAAGAGAGAGGTTGGTGGGTGTGGGGAGAGAGACAGCGGAAGAGCATCATCACCATCATCGTCATATCAGCTAGCCTTGTTGGGTTTTCTTAGACTACCCCATAGTAGTAGTAGTAGTAACTGGTAATAGTAGGTTTCTAATTAATCTGTCATTGCGTTGTTTATCCCAGACACCTGCAATTTCTTTCCAAGCAGCTATAGCTAGTATACAAAATGCAAAATGCATTCTATATCCAACCATCTCATACTTGATGTCTTGCTACAGGGACTCCGCCGTTGTCAACCTGGAGAACCCCTGAACGGGTGATGCGACCGCCCAACTTGCCATTCTCCACGTGATATTGACCACGACCACTCCATACAGACACTCTTTTTGTATCCATCTACACCGTACTTTTACTCGAATGATCTCCGAGTGATGTTCATCATGATGCAAAATGTCCAAAACCATCCAAGCTTCTCACCTCCGTACCGAGGAACCGCCCGGTGCACTAGTCGGTACGGGCGTACTGAGGTATGAAGTATGGTATTGTCTGTTACAGAACATGTGTTACAGTATGGTATGTTACCAGATGTATCAGTACGTACCATGACAGAACACCCGGCCCGTGACCGCCTCCATCATAGTACAGCTTAGTACGAGTCTCCAACGACCAACTCCAACATCCAGCCAGTCTCTCTCTATATTGACAGCTTCTTTCTTTATCTTTGTCCATTGGGTGTACCTCTGGTACTCCTTCCTCTCTTTCCGGCTCACTGACCCATGTGATGGTCTTGAAAGGTTTATGTAGGGTTCTTCGATCTCCATGGCCCAGACTCTAAAGACTTTTCGCGCCTTTCCCTCCAAATTCGTACGCCTACATTTCGATAAAAAGAAACAAAGCCAGTTGCTGACTTCGATAAGATGTGAAATAGGATTGTCCACGCAATTGTTTATATTTAGCCTAGTTCCATCCGATACCTTTCTCCTGCCCGAATTGTCCTGTCGCGTCATTCGCGGAGTCACTTGTCTCCCCAAATTTGTGATCCGATTCAATATCTCCTAGACGCCATGGTAACCAACTAGCCGACCTAGACCGATAAGCAAAAACTCTGCGAATATACGATTTCAAGTCCTTGCCTCCTGTCACCGTTTCCCATACCTCCCCGTCTTACCGAATTGATTGTTACCCTTATCTACGCCCGAAAAAAACAGCAATAATACAAAATGGGTAGACAAGTCAACTACCCTCCGCAGTTGGACAGCCCATCAAAACAGCTCATGTTGGATCTTGTCAAAGACCTGGAGGAGCTTCGGCTCCACAACTCCGAGTTAAAAAAGGTCAAGGCATACGAGCGGAGATCCTTCTACGAGACCCTTGACCGTATCGACCACGAACGCGAAATACAACACAATGCCGCCATCGATCGTGTCGCCGCGCTCCAGGGCCAGAGACGGGAGGAGGCTGAGGAGACGCTAAGGGATCACTTACGGGCCGAGCAGGAGGAACGTCGCCGGAAAGAAGAGGAGGCACGTCGGGAGAAAGAACGGCTAGAGAGAGAAGAGGCGGAGAAATCACGGCGCGAGCAAGAGGAGGCCGTGCGAAAAGAGGCGGAGCGAAAAGCACAAGAGGAGGCGACGAAGAAGGCTGCGGAAGAGGCAGAGAGGGCACGCAAGACCGCGCAGGAGGAACAAAAACAACGAGAACAGGAGGAGGAAAAGCGCAAGCACGAGGCTGAAGCCAAAAAGGCAGAGCAAGATGCCGCACAACTCCAGGAAATTGCTCAGCGACAGAAGCAAGCGGAGAAACAGAAGCAGATGGGCGGTGGTCGTCAAACTGCAGAGGAAAATACAGCACAGCTTCGCTACGTGGAGCTACACCAGCATCTAAAGTCATTCCGTCAATACCTCAAGGAGCAGGCAAAGGCAAGCCCGGCCGTGAAACAGTGCATGGGAGACATGCGCCGGTCTATCAAGAAGTCGGTTGGTCAACTGCGTGAGGGCAAAGGGGCCAACAAAACTCAGGTAAAGTCGATCGATATCTTTGGAATAAGTAGTGACTGACGCGTTTATAGCTCCAAGAAATCAAGGGCACCCTGGAAAAAGCCGCTGCGATCCCAGGGCCATCTTTGGACATTCGCCAATTCCTTGCGTTTCCGCCAGAGAACATTGCCAATTCCGATGGCATTACCGTGCCAGCTCTTTTGATCTACGGCCTGAACATCTTTTCCAAGGCTCTGATTTCGTCACTCATCACCGAAGCATCCATCAACCAGGGTCATGCCGAACCGATCGGCATCGTGGCGGCCCAGATCTTCTCCCAGGATGTGTTCATCTACAATGGCTGCCACTTAGTGGATATTCTATGGGCGAAATACCGTGTGGCATGTCCAGCTTTATGGGGATTTTACGGAGATGAGAGGACAGAATCCGGACGGCGAGCAGTAGGGTGGAAGAAAGAGGGAGATGGGACATTTGTCTCTGAACAAGGTCATACCGATCGAATGACGGCGCTAGGAGCCGGCTATGCCGCCCTTACTCTCCGTAATTTCGGCAAAACGCCGCGCAAGAACCCATTTCCTAACCAGATGTTCTGGTACTCAATGCATAAGATTCTGTCGATCCCTGTGGAGCACCTACAAGAAACACATCTGTCTCTCCTGGCAGCTATGCTGCGTTCCTCTGCAGAGAGAATCGTGGGCTTTTTCGGACATGTGGGTCTTGTGCTGATGAGGAGGGCGATTGTCGATATACCCAACACTCTTCCCCGTAAGAGCATGAGTGTCAACCAGTTGAAGCTTCTAAAAGACCTTTACAGTCGGGAAAAGAATATCATTATATGATGCGGGCCGGTTATAATATTAGCATTCGATGGACAGAGACCTCCTTTATCTTTACCGCCTTTAGCTGCTGGCTTTTGCCCCAATGCCTGGACTCTCAATTGGCGGATGGATGTTCTACATGCTTTGCTCAGGGTCGACAGGCTGGCTGGCTAGGGCATTACCGCTTGGAAAGAGTTATGTTACGATGATAAGTTTGATTAGAATATCCTGCTTGGCATACTGGACTTTAGTTTGATTGCTTGTGCATACGGAGTACGTACTTTGATGGTCTTCATAAGTTGGTCGCTTAGGAGGCCACCAGTTACATTGGAATGGCATTAAATCCCACTGCATTCATCAAAACTCATCAAATTCCGAACCGTCTTCCGAGCTCTCGACTAGCAAACCTTGATCGGGATCCCTGATCTCCGATCTACGGCCGAGGATCTCCCATCTCTTATCTCCAACCACGCCATAAATTATTGCGCACCCTTTACTCGCGAGTCTAGAAACCCTTACCGTGGTAAACCCCCGAGCACTGCTGATTCACGATTCGGACACAATGCCATGCCAAAAAAAAAAAAAAAAATCCCGCCAACGAAATCATGCAACGCAACGGATGGGTCATTGTTGGTCAATGGCGTGGGTCTGGTTCGTCCACGGAAAGAACCATGAATCGTACGGATTGGATTTTTTTCGGGCGAGTCTATTGTATATTGTATATGTATAGTTTTCTGCACTGATAATATTGTAGAGTATTGTATTATAGTAGTACACCTTACTCCTTAGTCCATGCATAGTAGCATCTCACATAAACTGGTAAGGATATCGGCATCGGATAGCCGAACTGCCCTGCCCGATCAGGGCGCAAGTTCCGAGACGGAATAGTGCAGGAATTAAGGATAAAGAGATTAAGCATCCCGACCGGCTGGAGACTAATGACGTGCTCCACCGGCTTTCCGTGGCGCCGTTTCGGTGCCGTTTGCCGGTGCTTGTTAGGGAGAGAAAGAAAGGAAAAAAAAAAAGAAAAAAAAAGAGGACCTTTATGGTTTTATATAAGACCTCCCTGGTTGATTTCATTCCTGATTCTTTTGACTCTGGTTCTGGTTTGTATTTTAGTGGTATGTTGAACCTTACTGCAGATTGATGTCATTCGATATCCGAAGTATAAGGAAGCCATCTACATACTCTTCTTTACCAGAATTCCCACAAGGATCCTTGAACCGTGGTAAAACCGTGACCGTGTAGGAGAATGGCATTACCCCTTCCAATAGAACTCATCCAATCCATCCTCCAGTTCACAGACACAGAAACATACCACTCAGCGCGATTCACCTCTCGTCACTGGTACAATGCTGCGTCGACACCTTACATGCTGCGAAAAACGCTCGAGCAAACACCAACGCTCTTACCGGCATTGAATTCCCTTTCTGAAACCGACTGGAATACTCTCTTCAATCAGGTCTCGCGACTGAACCTCCTTGATCATCGGTTACATTGTCGCAAGACGATAGCAAAGGGTGATTTACCCCAGGGAAGCACGGCATCGACACCACTAGCGATCTCTTACGATGGCAGAAAGACAGCGGTACTGAAAGGCTCCCAAATAACCATCTATGATTATAATGATGAGGGCAAATTCGATCTCACCCTCTCCCAATCTCTCTACCCCCTCTGGACAAGCGTCTGCCGCGCACTACTCGAGGGTGGTGCCGGGTACGGCGCGAACCAGGGCTATGCGCGACACCGGCTTGCCGTATCATCACGGTCCAGTCTAATTGCCGTGGGACTGGGGAAGACGATTCAGATCTACGATTACCGGGATCCGGGAAATCCTGTTGAGTATGTGTTAGGTCAGACGGAGACGGTTTTCAGTTCATCGTCGCCTGCGCCCGGGCCAAATTACCGGGAGACAGATGGTGTGGTGGAGTCGTTGGAGTTTGTGGATGGTGATGGGGATATGCTTCTCCGCGTGGGGATTGGCAAGGAGTCGAATCCGAATCGAACCTGTCGGGTGCGGTATCTGGGTGATCCGTCTCATTCTGGTCACACTCAACAACAGTCATCTCTCGAGTACTGGAGCCAGAATATCAACCGTGTATACCTCGACTCGGTTGCACTGGCTACCATCCTGCCAAACAACGACTATAAAACCGCGTTCAACGGAATCCATCTTCTCCGACAATCACCATCGACAACCGCACGCTCTTTCATCGCAGCACTTAAAACACAAGACGTCCAAGGCTACTGCATAGCAACCGTCACACCCTCATTGTCACCCTTACCAGATGACGAAGAGCAGCAGATAACAATATCTCACCATCTTCCCTCGAAAGCCAACTATCTCACACCATCAAACCACTCGCCAGCATCCAAAGCAACATCCATCTCCGATCCCACTAATATCTCGCTGATAGACCAAACACTAAACGATAAAGCTGTGGTTACTCAAAACCTTCTCGCCGCGCACAGTAATCGCTGGGATAGTATTCATCTTCCCGCTGTTACTGCTAGGAACCCGTTGATTACTGTTTCGGATGATGGTCGGTTACTTGTCGTTTATGAGCAGGGGGCGGGGCATTCGTTTCGATATATGGCTGGTGGGGGGTTGTATGTCTTTAGTCTTGATGTTTCTATCACTGGGGCAGGTGGTAGTGGAGAGAAGACAGTACAGCCGTGGTCGTATTTGCTGGATATTGTTGACGTTGATGTTGAGGGTCTGAAGGTTGCCAAGTCCGAGATTGGAGACGGGACGAATGGGTATACAGTGACAGCAATGGCATTAAATGGACAGCGGGTGATGAAGTGGTGTTTGGGTTGATTTACTATCCTCATAGACTTGCATTTAAACTTGCATTGATGGCGTTAGACTACTTTATGATAATAACTAGTAATGATCGTTTATCACTACGTTTCCACATCATCAGAGCAAGGTAGAGTGATTATGTCCAATTAGGGTATTGTATCAGGTATCTATTCGCTACCCGACAGACAAGTCTTGATAGCTTCAACATGAGTATGCGCGCGTATGTGTAAGTGTATTTTTGCTGCCCTGCCATAACTAGCAAGACAAACAGAAGAAAAGAATGTGGATTAGATTAACAACAGGGGTCAGAGCCAGGGGTTGGTGATTGTACAGTTAAACTCGTATGTAAATGTAAACAATTGGTCCACAAAATCAACAGGGTGGTATCAGGGAAGGCATATAAGAAGACAGACATATATGTGTACAGAAAGAAGGAAAGATCATAAATCACACTACCATGACATATTGTCCAAATGTTCAAACAAATTTAACAGGAAAGGTAAAAAAGGAAAATTAGTCGGAGATTATCTCCGGCCCAAATGGCTCAGACATGAGCTCCGGCATAGACTCAAGCCTGTCTTCTGTTTCCATAGTCTCAATAGTCTCCGGAGTCTCCGTAGTCATCGCGGTCGTATTCTTAGGTGACGCAGAAACCATCTCATCTGCTATGCTATCCGCTTCTCCGTCCTCTGGGAACGGCTCGTCGTGCTCGTAGGTGGTCGATTCGGCATCCTGATCATAACTCGACCGACGAAGGAGCGGCGGAGTCTTGGGTGGTTCTTGCAAACCACCCTGGCGCCCAGAGAGCGGCCGTGGTGTCGGGTTGAACGATCTCATCGGACGACTTTCCGATGTGCGTCGCGACCCGGATTGGAGGGGTGCGTTTGCTCTGGGAGACTGGCGAGCGTTGGACCCCGGGGGTGTCAGGAGGCCTGAGAGGAAATTACTGGCGTTGCTTGGCTTGGACGGTGTTTGGTCGGTGGCCGAATTTTCTCTTGTACGGCGCCAGCTACCCCAGGCGGCTGCTGCGGCCAAGGGGAGATTGCGCGGCGATGCAGCCAACTCGGTAATGGACGGGAGAGATGGGAAGCTCTGGCCCGTCATAGTGCGCTCTCGCTCCTGCAGTTGCATCTGCAAATTGGCTCTCAGGCGTATAGCAGCGTCGCGCACGGCGTGCTGGTTGAAAGAGGGCCTCGACACGGTGTTGATGATGTCCTGGAGGTCGTCAAGTCGGACACCAAGCAGCTCACGGAGCCAAGTAATCTCCGTGTCCCTCTCCTTGAGCTTGTTGGGCGCTTCCTTGTCAACAGAGCCAACTTCTTGCTCAAGCTCGTCGATGCGCGACTCCCGCTGCTGCAACTGATCCTGCAAAACAAGAATCGACTCACGCAAAGCCTGGGGAGAGATCTTCTCGGGAACATCAGATCCCTTAGCAGGAGGCAAAGACTGTGAATTCGATGCGCCAGGGCTGACTTTGGCGGTCTGCGCTGCTTCAGCAGCCGCACGAGCAGCAGACTTGGCAATCTCCAGTTTCTCCTCAAGGTGGCTGACGCGGTCCTGAAGGTGTCGCGCCTTGTCCTCTGACAGGGCCAACCGCTCAGACATGTAAGACTCCTGTCTCACCTTGTCTTCCGAGTTGTTATGCATGGCACGAACGTGGCGCTCACGAAGGTCGTTGAGAACACGCTCATGCGCCTTGCGCTGATCATCGAGGGCCAGCTCCTTGGAAGCCAAGGCCTCGGCCTTGGCTTCGTTGGCTGCCTCCAGCAGCATCTCGTAGCTTTCGCGTGCAGTGTCAGCATCCATTCTGATGTTGTCCTGCTGGCTCTGAAGACGGATAACCTGCGCTTCCAATTCGGCACGGACGATGTTGACTTGGCTGTTGGCGGCCTCCAGATCCGTTTCGAGAGAAGTCCTAGTGCGTTGGATCTCCATACGGCTGCTCTCGCGAGCTTCGTTGAATTCGCGCTCAAAGCGAACCGCCTTGGATTCTAGGTTGTGGTTCTCCAGTCTCAGGTTACTAACCAGCTCCTCCAGACGTGCGTTTTCCTGCTGCGACTGTCCGAAGATGAATTTTAGCTTAGCCGCTTCGCGCTCCTGCTGCTCAAGCTCGCTGATATCAATCTCGAGTTTCTCGCGCAGCTTAAGCTCCCGACTATACGCAGCCCGCAACTCATTGTTTCCAGCAACGTAGGCTTCCTCCTTGCGTCGCCAGTTCGCCTGGTCGCGAGTAATGTCACGGGTAACGTTGACCATTTCTCCCTGCAGATAGTCGAACTTGTCGCTGAGGTTCTGACGGATATTTATGCCGTCACCAAGGCGAATCTGCAAGTGCTCGATAGTCTCGTGAAGCTTCTTGTTCTCCTCGTTCGTTCGTTCCAGCTCAGCCTGCTGCTTCTCGTTTTCTCGCTTGTAATGCTCGCTCGAGACACGGTGTTCGTCAATAGTGCCCTGAAGGGTGATGTTCTTGGACGAGATTTCGGCCAGCGTAAGCCTGAGGGACTCACGCTCCTGGGACAGAGAATCAGACCGCGATTGGATGTGCTCGAAGTAAGGAATCTTCTCTTCCTTGAACTGGAGGAAGCGAGTCTCAGCAGATTCGGCAGCTTCACTGTGCCGGGCAGCATCCTCCTCAGCGACCTTCAAAAGCCTTTGGAGCTCAGCCATAGAGTCTTGACCCTCACGGCGCATCTTGTACTCCTGCTCAGCCCGTTCATCCGCAAGACGCAGCATGTTTTTGAGACCATCGATCTGAAGCATAAGGCTGTCGGCTCCAATCTCCTCGGCATCAGAAGGACGCGAGTTCTGCATCTGGAGCTGTGAAGAGACAACCTCCTGGATCATGCTCTTCATGTTCGCAGTCGGATCTTGAGACAGCTTCTCGGAGGTGAGCTCTCGCAACTCAGCAAAGCTTTGCTTAAGTTGCAAGAGTTCGGTAGTAGCCAGAGAGTCCACCTCTTGGGGAGGAGCACGAGCTGCCAGTGCTTCCTGAATGACATTCTTCAGCTTGTCGAATCTTCGGTCTTTCTGTTGCTGCATAGGAGATTTTGGTCTGACCGACGAATTGTCCTCGTACTCGTCATCCTCATCATCAGCATCGCTGTCTTCGCCAGTAGCAGAGGTGCTTTGCAGCGTCCACTTGTTCTGAGCTCCTGAGGCAATAGATGTCACAGACTGTTGAATGACGCCCAAAGCCCGCTCAAGCGGAGACAAACGCTCGTCAACAGCGGAACCAACGAGGTCATTGATGCGACGATCAAAGAATCTGCTCCGGTTCAGCAGCTTGTCATCTTCACCCGAGGAAATAACATCGTCCCAATCACTGATATGATCATTGTCATGTAGCAATTGCCGAACAGGGGAAGTGATAGTACCAATCATGCTCTTGGAAGGAGTAACGGAGAGCTGGGACCGAGACTCGAAATCGAGCTTGGGAATATCCAATGTACCCCGTCCGGGACTAGGGCTTGGCGCTTCGCTCCTGATCTCGGCTGGCACATGTCGCTTCTCCTTCGATGGTCCGGCAACGGGTTCCGGCAGTCTTCTCTTAGGTTGAGGAGTATTTATTCTCTCGATACCAACATCAGAGTCATCGTTCAACTGTTCCATAATAGCATTAAGTTCATCCTCGTCAGGCGACTCTTCGCTTGAAGTGTACTGCGGTCTAGGGGCCTTGGCTTCTTGTGGCTGGTCCTTCTCAGCTGGCTTTGGACGAGGAGGCTCAGGAGGCAACGGCTTCTCCTTAGGCGAAACTGGAGGGTCTTCAACGGCGTAACGGGAAGACATCAATCCATTGGCAGGCTTTTCAGGGACGCTAGGAGGTTTTTCTTTAGAAGGAGGCACGAACTCAGGCACAGCGGGCTTGAATTCGAAGGACTTCGCAGCTGCTGAAAGGAACTTATTCTTCAGTGTGTCGGTAGAAGCTTGCTCAGCGCCCTTGTCCTGTTCTTTAGGGGCAAGAGTGTGTGCCCTCTCTACCAGTGGCCGCTCAGCGGCCTTTTCGGGACCTTGCTCTGGCGCTTGGTGCCGCACCGGTGATCCTGATGTCTCAACCTGCTCCCTGCCCTCCGGAGGCGCCCATGTCGAAGCCTCACTGACCGGCGTGTCCTTCCGCTCAGCAGCAGCTAGGCTCTCCTTGCCGGGTGCTACATTTTCTTTGCCATATGCCTGCTTGTGAGGTGCAGTCAAGTCCTGGGAAGCCTTGACATTGTTCGTCTCCGTCAAAGCACGAGTTGGCACACTGAGCTGCTCTTCCCCATCAGAAGGCTGATCACCACGGCGCACACGCTTGTTGCGATCTGCAGGAGCTGGTTGGGCATTCGCGTTTTCTCCCTCAACCCCCTTGTTCTTTTCTTTGTGTTCGTTCTCGTCTGGTCGCACAATGGGAATTGCTTTGGACTTCTTGGCGGGTGTTGAGACATCCGAGATATCCCCAAAGATCTTGGTTTTCTCCCCAGATGGTTGTTCAGAGCTTGGAGCGCCACCGGGATTGAACGCAGGAGCATCGACATTGAATGAAGCGGAAGAGAATTTGAATTCGTTGGGCCCAGCACTCTTTTGGTCGTTAACTCCAGGAGGGTTGAACGCGGGAGCTGTAACATTGTAGGAGGCAGTAGGAGGCACAGCACCCCGGAAACCCTGGCCAGCGCCAAAGGTGAACAAAGAGGGATCCACCCCTTGGAACTGGAAAGCATTGTCTTGAAAGCCGAAGTTCTGGGATGCAAAAGCACCCATGGGATCAAATTCCTTGGCTTCCACGTTGAATGTCGACGATGACAGCTTCGAGCGATGCGATCCCATACTTGGTTTCGACTCGTGCCAGGCAATGTCGTTTGCGAGAGGGCCGTGACCGTGGGGTGCACCGGAAAGACTTGGGTTAGTATCGATATCAGAGCCGTCATGATGATTATACCCATGATATTGATTAGGATCAGCCTCCGGCATAGCCCATTTAGAGTGCAGCAATCCAGAATTCTTTAAACCATCACGACCTGCATCCCGGTCTTCCTCCTCCAGTTGCCGTTCGATTGACCTCTCCAGGTGGTAGTCGGAATGGTTAATCTGATCCAAACCCTTCTGAAGTGTCTCGCTGAGGTTCTGACCACGGCTGTGGCCGCGAGGCGTAGGATGGGCAATCTCCACATTAGATGCATGGAAATGATCCGGTTGCTCATTAGGGGTCTGGACCCGAGGCAATGGCTGTCCTTGGTTGTCGAAGGTTTCCTTGCCATTCAACCCTGGGTGGAAGGGACCCTGATCATTCAAAGGCGATACAGGCGAGAGCATAGATGACAAGTTGGGTAAAGTGCCAGGAATAACTCCTGCCTGGCGGGCGTTCAAGAAACTTTGAGGGGTAAAAGATCCCTGGGCAGGAGGCGTGGGCTGGAACGGTAGAGGATATCCGGCAAGAAGATTTTGGTCGACGCCCAAAAAGGGTGTTTGCACACTGAATTGCGAGGCAGGGGATGCTAGAGCGCCAATACCATTAGGCGTATTCGTCGACTGATTCAATTGCGGAGAGAAGGGGTGCGGTACAGCGAGCGGGTTGCCAGCCGCCGATGCTGTCGGGATGGGTGGTGACGCGATTAGACCAGGGAAAGGAGCCATCTGACCCATAGCAGCAGACGCTGGCGAAACGGACGGTTGCGCTTCTTCCTCATCGCCCAGCGACACACCAAGAGCTCGTAACTTCTCCTCTTGAAGAAAGTTGACATAGGAATCCCATACGGCCTTATCTGGGAACCGGACACCATACTCCCCAGTTGTCCATTCTCCCTGTATGTCTGTAGGGTCGGGGAAGACAGGTCGACTTGAGCCTCCGAGCTCCATGGCCGCAGCATCATACTGATCATTCAAATTAGAGATAGTGAATCCACTGTTGTCGTATCCTTCTTCTTCCCACTTCCTCAGCCGCTGCTCAACATCCTCGGGGCGCATCAGACGATGCCCAGATTCTTCAGAACCTCTGTAGTCTTCCAGCGGAAGCGCAATAATGCACGCTTTCCCCCGCCAGGGAATCTTCTTTTTGGTTCGTTGTAACGTCGAGGTGCCAGTTCTACTTAAGACTGATGGCTTCGGGGCATCTGGTCGGGGGCCATTTTCGTATCTCTGAGTATTTTCAGCATGATTAGACGCTGATTGTGGTTTCTTGTTAATCGGATCCTCTGCAGGTGGTGGTGGCAGTGGCTTCTCGACGGGCGAGGCTACTTTGTTTGCCTCCGAATCGGTTGGAGGCAGACTTTCTGTGTTGTCCATGGCGATCGGCTGCGGATCTTTATCGTATGCGAACCCCCAGAAGTCCTCCTGCTTGAGCGTCTCCGTCCGCTTGTGGATATAATCCTTGATTTTTTGACGGGCCGTACTAGTAGTACTATTAGTGCTGCTCTCGCCTTGGCCGGTGCCTTTCTTCCGGCTCGCAAAATCGGCCAGTGTTGGCGTCCTTAAAAGTTCCTCGTCGCGACTGTCTTCTTCTAGGCCCAACCAATCGTCGTCTGCAAAATGGTTCTGTGCTGTAAAGAACGATGGAGCCTCGCTGCCTGAGTCGTCGCTAAGCCAATTGCTCCGCTCTGTTCTGGGCTGACCCGAAAGGTACTGGTTTATCCAATCCTGAGTGAAGTCCTTGATCGACTTTCCTCCTTTTCTGCCAAACAGATCTCTTCCCGGAGAACGGTCCAGGATGCCACTGTACAGATTCCTGGCAGAGCTCTCCCCACCAGACGGTCTCAGAAATCCGTTGTTGTTGTTGTCGTCGTTATTGTTATTATTATTATTATTATTATCACTGCTCAGTTCAATCCCCTGAAATGTACCACTGGGCATCGAGGCCGGGGAACTAGCTCCCGATTCACGATCGACACCAGCGTTTTGACTCTGACTCAAAGTCAATGATAGCGTGCGTGGGCTAGGTACAGCATACGGGGAACCCCAGGCGGTGGTATAGTAGACACTGCTTTCCGGTCTTCGGTTTTCCGGAGACGAATTCAACGACTCCCCGGTGCTGCGGTATCTTGCGAGATTTGGGAAAGTGGGCGGATTCGGAGTTATAGTGTGTCTCCGGAGACGTTCCAGGGGACCAGGCGACCCGCCAGTGGAGAGATTCGACACACCTGGCGATGTGGAGAGCGAAGTGAATGGGGCCGACAGATATGACTCGTCACGGGGAAAGGAAGTATGCGCGGCGGGTGGGTGCGGCGATGGTGAGGACGCCGAGGTAACGGAAGGAACGGACGGGTATAGATCTGAAGGCGCAGAACATGGTTCGTTTAGTGACTGAAGCGTCTGGTTGTTTTTTGGTTTCATTTGGAAATCGGCGTAGTCAATGCAATAGCAATGAAGCAAACAACGGATAGAACAGATCAAGCGAGGAGAGCACAAGAATGTCAAGTGTCACCACAAAAAATCAGAAAAAAAAATAAATAAAAAGCCACCGTAAAACAAGAATTGGGCTTATAGCAACTGTACGTTCAAATCATCGCATGCACACACTCAAACATACCGTCGTCCGTATCGACTCCTGCAGCAAGCACTTGCTTGCCGCTCCGCTTATCGTCCAGAATGATGAAGCATGGAAAGGCGAACCGTTTCAAAGGAAGACCACCTTGCAGCCCAGCTTATGATCGGCAAACCGGGGAGGGAAAGAGAGGAGGGCTTATAAGAGGTAGTCAGAGAGAAAGTTGCAAAAGATGGCCGAGGCGGTGATAAGAAAGACGAGATTCGGAGAAGAAATAAAGAAGCGAGATGCTAAGTCGGGATGAGGATGATCACAGACGCCTAGGGCATGGGGCAACGTGGACCATGGCGTGCCGTTAGTGAAATAAAGGGAAAGGAAGGAAAAGGGAAAGAGTTGAGTTGAACTTGAGATTCTCCGAAGTCTAAGGACAACGTGAAGAGAGTTGAGTCCGAGGTCAATCAATAATAACTTAGGGGGTAAAGGGTAATTTACTGTATACAAGTACGATACTTGTACAGACCGCCATATTCTACAAGTATATAAACCACGAGTTAAGATGGTACCTCTATCCAATTCCTGCATATAATCAATTAACGACAATTGGACTCGACCCCAGATAATATACAATCCGCGAATAAACAATACTATTATCCTTGGGAGCGCGCGCTGCTGTCCGGTCCGTGACGCTGTTCAGGGGTAAAATATGAGCTGAACCATGGATGTGTTGGTTATTACCGTACCATACGCCATTCGCTTATCTAAGCCAACGGTGATGATTATCCAGATGGACGGAATTACTTTTGATTTCTATCCAATCCCATATGATACAAAGAAGCGAACACCGTCAGACAACTTTTGTTTACAGTAGCCATCAAACGCCGATGCGGGGTTTAGTTCTTCGGGCACGAGATGTCAAACTTGAGCTTGCGGTCCGCAGTGAACAGACCCCAGTGAGTCTCGTCCATCATCTGACCGTTGTCACCCTTGCTCAAGGGCTTCCACGACTCGTCGAAAGCCTCAAAGTAGAAGACATCCACACCCCAGGCGAGCATGCCGCAGACAGCCTCCTTCCAGTACTGCTCAGCGTTCTTAGTGCCGGCTTTGGCAGCACCGTAGTCCGAACCGCCATCTGGTGCCAGTCAGTTAACCCAATTCATTGTTTCAGGAGTCCGTTAATATGAGAGTATCCTTACCAGTAGGCCAGCCAGTTTCGCCGTTACCAAAGCGGATGTTCTTCGCGTTATCACCAGCAGCCTGCTGAACGTGCTCCATGGCCTGCGACATATCCGAAAAGTAGGTCTTGGGAGCGCTGTCAATGGCTGTGTTCTGCCAGTATGCAAAACCGTTGGCGAGACTATAAAACATCGAAACGTTAGCTGATAGGTCCAGTCAAGTCTGCAGTCTCATCTGTCGTCTTACACATAGTTCACGCCACCCTGGAGAATGGGGTCAGCAGTGCCGTCATTGAGCTTGTTCCAGCTCTCGACGAATCCAACGCTCAGGTCGGGGAACTCTTTCTGGACCTGCTGGATGCGGTTCAAGAGTTGTTCGGCAGTCAAACCACCCCGGTAGAGAACCTCGGAGCCAACGGTGATTGCACGAACAGTATCCTCGTTTCCGTGAACGGTCGACTTGAGGGCGTCGAAGTCTTCATTGAACGACTGGTCATAGTCGGGCCTGAATCACGAGAATGCATTAGTCTAACCGCACTGCAAATATATAATCGGACGAAAGACATACCAGACACCCAACACAACCTTGAAACCCTTCTCCTTCGCAGCAGGAATGATGTTCTTGGCGGTGTCACAGTTGCTAGCGGAGTACGTGCGGACAAGCGTCGTCACATTCTTGATAGCATCAAAATCGGCCTTGTAGTCGGAGGTCGCCTTGCAGCTTCCATCGGCGTTCTGGTTGCCCAGCGCCAGACCCAGCAGACCACGGCCATCATTGCTAGTAGCGGCAGCCGGCAAAGCCGCCAGCAAGACGGGAAGGAAACCAGAAACACGCATTATGTTCTGATAAGATAGTGAGGTAGAGAGCGGGGTGGGAGGAAAAATGAGTGAGTGGATTGGTATATAAGGAAGAAGAGTACCTAGAGAGGCGGCACAGGTATAAATAAAATGGACGAAAAAGGGAACGATGAAAGTGAGAGTTCCAGAACTTTAATAAATCAAAAAGAATGAACCGAGGAGAGCAATTGTGGAACAGACAAGCCGAGATGATGAAGTCGCCTCCTGAGATCCGCCGCCTTACAGCCAGTCCAGAACTTCCGTTCGGAGCCCTCGCCCGGTTCCTGGATCCCTCCAAATAGGGAAAATGCACGCGGCGATCGGCTATTCTTGGACCCGAATCCCACCGTACGGGATGCTGCAGGGTCCAGGTGTGTAGCCCCATATGAGACTTGCAGCGCCCATCCTCATCCCCCGGGTCTGGACTCTGGCATATAAAAACTATGGAATATTAAAGTCTTATGTGGCTAATGCTACTATTCTTTCTGCTATCTGATAAATCCATGATAATCCTTTGTGGCTGCTCTCAATTTATTAATAGACTAACACTAGAAAATAAATCTTTTTTAGAAACTTATATCCCCCTTTATGCAGGAGCATTTCCGGGTCTCTGATGGCAAAGGGGATGACTTCTCCGCTGCTCATGTTGACCAAAGTACAGCGTATGGATAGGGTATTGCAAGTCATGATGTCACAAACTTCGGCGACGAGTATGCGCTCGTCCGAACCCTGGATGCTAACTGTGGGTGAGCAAAAAGTGAAAGTCCCTCGTCGGCGGTAACGGCGCTCTCTTTTTTTCTTTTGCCACCCGATTCATCGCATTAAATCGGACAAAACTTTGTGACAAGGTGCATGAACCGGGGTTACAACACTGGACGAGTGCGTAAAGGATATCCACAGCGCTGACAATTCCTTTCTCGAGGGTTTCTTGGGGGAAAGAACCCGACTCCAGTATGCTCAATTGTCGACCACCGATTTGGCTTGTTCGGGTGTGATTTTCCGCTGGGTTATGTCGTTGAATCGGGTGCTGATGGCCAGCCATCGGTCTCGTTCCCATTTAGCTGCGATGTTGTGCAACATGACCACGTCCTCCAGTGAGAATTCCTCGTCAACATAATACACTTTCTTGGTCGTCGGTGGATGGAAGATGTCGTTTTCTTCTTCTTCTTCTTTTTCGTCATCAGTCTGTTAGTAAAAGACCTGTCAGTCTCCTTCTGTCTGGGACAAGAGAAGCCAAAACACCGGAGAAACATTCAACTTACATCTCCTGCTGTGACAAGTGGGTCGGCAAAGGAAACGTGACGCTCTGGTTTGGGTTCGGGCTGGGTGGTTCTCGCAAATTTCTTCAAATGCGGATTGCCAACGGCAATCCTGTCGGTCGAGAACACGCCATCGACCCCAAATTCGGTACTCTGGGCCCTTCCACTGCGAAGATAGTCCCAGCGTTTCTTAACTTCCTCTATAGGTCTGTTCCCCATTGAGACGGATATGCGGCTCCATGGCACCCGGAAAGCGACGAGTTCTCGGAGCAGTCGGTCTTCCCTCGCTGTCCATAGACGATAACCTTGATCTATTGTGATCTCATTAGCAGCCGTTACATAAAGTATTTCTCGAACCAAAGAGATGGCAAAGTCTCACCTGTCTGGTCATTGGTAGATGCTGCGTTCGAAGCTCGGGTGGCCGTGGCTTGTTCCAGGGTGACCTCTGGTGGAACAGTACCTGCGCGCTATAGTGCATCTGTCAGGCCACTGATCGATCAGAAAAACTTGAGTCAGGTTACCTGATCGGCTATTATCTGGTCGCATATGGTTTTGTTGCCTTTGAACAGGGTCTTGAAGGGGACTCTGTACTGCTTTCCGTCCACAAAGAAAACGGGCATGGCGAGTATTTTAATCTCACAGGATTTGAAAAATCATTTAAGACAAACAAAGTAGGGTGTTAACTGACAAGGGACGAATAAAAATGGATGAAGGTAAACGAGTGTGCTTCGAAGTGACGGTTGTTGGTCAGTGGTGGTGTTAACTGGCGTCGAGGAAATTCTGTGGCTTCCCTAAACAGTAGTCACGGGTTCCCACGTTGTCCGCAGAAGAGATTGGAACTGAGACTTATGTACAATACAGCATTCAATGATGCGTTAACCTGCACTGGTATACATTTATCTCATTTTCGACACAGCATTGTTCGCAGCATAATCCTACATCAATCAATTGCATTAAACCTAGCGATTTCCTACATTTCAGATAATATGGTTCTCAGGATATTCTTCGAGTTATAAAACCATTTCAAAAGTAATAATGGTCAAAGTAGTGAAGTGCCCGTAGTTACTACTCGTAAATGCCGTTGTTTAGAGTTGGTCCGAGCGTCTAAATTTCGCCCAGTGAATTCAGTGAACACCTTGCGCGTCGGATCGGAGATTCAACTGCCAGTCCGCACTCAGCACTACGGCTTGCCCCGTTCCTCACTTCGACGAATCCTACGCATTTATAACCTCTGGGTCGATTGAAATTGCAACGCAAGAAAATATCCAACCGCCATGCGGCTCTCTCCAGCGACCTTGTTCATCACCGCGCTGACCTGGATCACCGCCGTGACAGCACACAATATTCAGCTCCGAGCACACTCGAGAGAATGCTTCCATGAACCGTTGCATAAGGATGACCGGATGACTGTCACTTTCCAGGTCGGTGACAGGGAGTTTGGAGGCAGTGGGAACCTCGAGATTGATTTCTGGGTATGACCTATTCCTCTTTCTGATGCCCGCATCGTTGTTTGTTTTGGATGTTATCAAGACTTGGGTTGAGGTAGATACTGACGGGAATGTTTTTTCTTTACTCCAGGTTGAGGACCCGTTAAGAAACCGTCAATACTTCAAGCAGGCCGTTTCCTCCGACGACTACAGTTTCACTGCCCATGTCGACGGCAAATACCTTTATTGCTTCAGCAACGAGGGTTGGACATCCAATTCCAAGGAGGTCTCTTTCAACGTGCACGGAATTGTCTATGTTCCCGAATCGGAAGCGCAGGATCCTTTGGACACTGAAGGTATAGTGGAGAATCCCTCTTCGCCCCGCAATCTGTGGGAATCGGCACTGACACCTTCTGTTCTTCCAACAGTCCGTCGACTCTCGGAGGCTTTGGCTCAGGTTAAGGATGAACAATCGTACATTGTGGTGAGAGAGCGGGTACACCGGAACACGGCGGAGAGCACCAACGCGCGAGTGAAGTGGTGGAGTATCTTCCAGCTTGCCGTGCTTATCGGAGAGGGTGTCTTCCAGGTGTGGTGGTTGAAGAGATTCTTCGAGGTTAGTCAAGGATACACCGTCGTTCTCTGGACTGGCACTGATCACTCGGTTCTCTTTTGCAGGTCAAGCGGGTTGTCTAATTTCTACTTTCGATGTTCGGAGCGAGAATTGGTGTATTACCGGAGTAGAGCGATTATAAGTCTACTATTTTCGAAGAGAAATACTTTCGAGTACCGCCTGCATCGGAATGATATGCTACGTGCTGGCATGTTACTATACAAGTTTCTGTTGCTCGGGAAGGTGTTTTAATATGACTTTACGTATACAGGCCCCCAAGGTATTAGATGAGGATGTCGCCATGGCAATATTTCCTATTTGCAAAAGCAATCGCATTATCCACTTTTCTACAATTTATTTAGAATCACATGGGTAATGGTAGTGTGTTACTTCGTACGTCCCCGCATCATCATCCCATCTCCGTAGAATATCCCTCGGACTAGCAACTACCACCACATACCGACAATGCAACCATAAGAACGAGCTACCGGGAAATTGAATTGACTTCTATCAATATCATTCAGCAATATTCCATGCGATGTCCCATTCCTTTAGTTCCAGTTTCGACTCTGATTCGCATCTAAACCACACCGATTCTATATTTATTCATGACACCGACGACCCGCTCTTCCATCTCTGCTGGCGAAGACAATCATGCCAGCATTGTCTGAAAGGAGATATAAAATGTAGCTGGTGTCCTATCGTACGCTTTCTCTCTCCATTTTACATACCTTGTTCACCAAGATATATAAACTAACAATACCAGTCCCAAACTTGTGCCCCCAACCCAAGCCACTTCCCAATACTCTCCCCCATAGCCTCCGAGAACATCTGTCCACTCGGATACAAAGAGCGCTGGGAGCTAAGGACTTCGGGGCTCGGATGTAATGTGAGTAGTATTACATTCCTAACCGCGGCTGTGGCTATTTTGTCAACACTTGTGGGCATCGGTTTGGCTTATGGGGCTGTTTGGGCCGGGAAGAGGGTTTTTGGATGGTGGGGCGAGAGAGAAAGGTGGACAGGAGGCAATAGAGGCAACGGAGGATGGAGAGGGAAGTTCTTGGGGGTTCTAGGGATGATTAGTCGTCGTGGTCAGAGGCCTAGTGGTAGTGGTAATGAGGGATTAAATGAGGATCGGGAATATGAGGAGGGGAGACCGTTGTTGGGGTGAGATGTTGCATATTCAAGCATAATATGTATTTATAAGGAGATGGTTTATATTGATATCATCGACAGGTGTATAAAGACAGAGGCAATCAGCTGCTGACCACCTGGCCAACCTTGTACTCGACGACAATCGGCTTGCCCTTTTCGGTCCTGAACCGTCCTTGACCAACAAAGACGCGGTTTTCAAGTTCCTTGTAGCGTACGTTACCGGTATATAGTATCATAATGTCAGAAATAGACTGGTTTATCTCAAACGAGCTTGATTTACCTTGAAAGTAAAATGGATGACTGCAATTGAGATTAACATCCTGTATCGCTATTCGTACATATCAGACCTACAAGAGTTCTCAAAAAGCGTTGCTCCGTCAGATGCAGTACCACCAAACACGGCCTTCTCTGCTGGTCCCATGGTGACTACGCCAGTATAGTTTATATAGAGGAGCTGGAAAGTCGCTCTGCTGAGTTTTGTCTCTTATCCTGGCAACAATTTGATACTTACCGCTCCATCGCTAGTTCTAGACAGCCAGTCAACGCCCGGCTTAACAAATAACTGTAACGAGCACTTACCTGACAGCACCATGGGCATTCAAACGCAGATGCTGGCCATCCGGATCGGCGTGGATATAATCGTTACCAACGCCGACGACTCCTGCATCGATTGTGGGCTCAAATGCCGGGTCACTCTTTAATATGCCGCAGGGGAGCGAAGACTGGCCACAACCATCAAGTTAGTGGTTCGCGATGCACTGCCTGCAGGTACATACCTCGGTGGATTAGTCTATGGTACGTGTAGTGGCTGTTTATTCGACCACCTACCAACTGGTAACGGTGCGTCAATAGTGACCTGCATATTATGATTAGGCTATCTCCTGGATCTATACGTTGGAAGACCTACCTAGACCGTAAAGGCAGGCTTGATTGAGGGGAATTCAGACATTGTGGATATTTCGGATGAACGACTGGTCAAATGAGAGCGTTCATTCTTCAGTAAATATACGATTGTTTACTCCTTATGCTGAAACGCTGCCTCCGCATCCCGCGACACAGGATTATCAGATCAGTACTCCGTACAAAGTTATCCAGAATCCCTGGTGTACTTCGTACTAGGCTATGTTATCTCAAACTTGACAACAACTCCCCCCACCCCTCCTAATTTCCATTGCCTCATGATTGTTATAGACTCCTCGCACAGACATGCGCAATATGTATTGTATGCCACAGACCAGCACAAGGTCCTTTACGGCCCGACTAACCAGACCCTATCCTGCCGCCCACGTGCGTGCACAGCGCGCTCTTACTGTCCGCAGCAACGCCCCTTGTGAATCGCGTCGATCTGGGGTTGCTACGGCCAAGATGGGACTTTGGTCACGAGCATACAAGAGAAGAAGAGAATAAAAGGCTTCAGTTTTCCCTGAGATTCAGCGTTTAGTCGCGGTAAACTAAATTTTCTAGTTCGTTGGCTCTACCTCCTGGAGCTGCGCCTGATTGGGCGAAATTTGATCAAATCGGAGTCCACACAACGTGCCAGTGACGTCGCTGACCAGGGTCGGTAAGTTACAGGATTTTCTTTGTGAAGTAAATCAACTACAGGGGTATTATTATTGTCATTTGTATGCTAACGAGATAGACGCGTCTCCCGTATGTTTGCGGGATTGATGATTGTCTGTACGACCAGCCAACAGCACCCATGATTCCAACTCTGCTGTTCTCAGGTTTCTTTTTCGCCAATGCCTTTGCCATTCCCCTTGCAGGTCACGAGCAGCAGCAGCCATTGGGTAATGGTGTCTCTTCCTCAGCGCATAGCGCTGGAGGGGCCCAGAGGCTGACTGGGCGGTTCCTGCATATCACAGGTAGGTCGTGAATGAAACGTTTTGCACTTGAATTGATACTTGTTTTTTGACATATTTCCTTTTCCCGCACCAGATCCCCATCCCGATTCGCACTACAAACACGGAGCGTCGACCGACAATAATTGCCATCGAGGCCATGGATCTGCTGGATACTTTGGTGCGGACGGAACCGATTGCGATGCCCCGTTTACCCTGATGAATGCGACTTTCCGATGGATCGAGCGAAATTTAAAGGGGAATATCGACTTCGTGCTCTGGACTGGCGATTCCGCCCGCCACGACAGGGATGAAAAGATGCCACGGAAAATGGAAGAAATCATCCACCTGAATGAAATTTTGTCCCAGCAATTCATCGATATTTTCCAGGACTCCATCCCCGTCGTTCCGACAATTGGAAACAACGATATCATGCCGCATAACACCATGAAAGAGGGACCCAACCGCTGGACGAAGACTTTCGTGGATGTTTGGAGCAAATTTATCCCGGAGGCCGAGCGCCATAGCTTTGTGGAGGGTGGCTGGTTCACCAGTGAAGTGATTCCTGGCAAATTATCAGCGATCAGTCTGAACACCATGTACTTCTACAGCTCCAACTCCGCTGTGGATGGATGTGACGACAAAGATGAGCCGGGATACGAGCACATGGAATGGCTCAGAGTGCAGCTAAAACTGCTTCGCCAGCGCCAGATGAAGGCCATCCTGATCGGACATGTACCACCGGCCAGGGCGGGCTCTAAACAAGGCTGGGACGAAACATGCTGGCAAAAGTACACCCTGTGGTTGCATCAATATCGAGATGTCATCGTTGGGAGCGTCTATGGACATATGAATATCGACCACTTCATGTTCCAGGATAGCCACGATATCGACATCGTCGATTTGGAAGGTGACAGCACGGGATCTAATGATTTCTCTATCCAATCCATGGAAGACTATCTCGAGGCCCTTCGGAGCCAATGGTCCGATATGCCAACCCCGCCATCTGGTCTTTCAGTTAAGGAGTACTTGGATGAAGACTTTGCGGACGCTGATGGCAATGCGCCTTGGACGGACATATCCAAGAAGAGAAAGAAGAAGAAGAAATTCCTGAGAAAGATCGGTGGCCCTCTGGCCGAAAGATATAGTGTCTCTTTGGTGTCGCCCAGTTTGGTGCCAGAATACTTTCCTACGCTTCGCGTGATTGAATACAACATCACCGGCTTGGAAGATACGCCAACTTGGTCCGATATTCAAGAAAACATAAAGATTTCATATCCCAACGATCACGACACACCGTCTGTCTTGGAATCAGAAGACTCTCCAATGGTGGACATTGACGAGAAGAAAAAGAAAAAGAAGACACCCAAGTTCAAAGTACCAGAACCCCCGCCGTCTTCTGCTCCTCCAGGCCCTGGCTACTCGAATCAGCCACTGTCTTGGCTCGGATATACGCAGTATTACGCCAACCTAACGAGGATTAACGACAGAGTCGCCTTGCTGCACGACCAAGATGAGACTGGGAATAGCGCCAATGCTACCGGTGTTGATGATGTATTTGGCTTCGAGGTCGAATATGACACTCGTAACGACCATATCTACAAAATGAAAGATCTTACAGTCCGCAGCTACTTCGACCTGGCCAGTCGGATTGCGAACAACCTTCCGAATACCCTGGAATCGCCTGCTGATATGAATGACGTTGAATATGACAGCCAGAAGAAGAAGAAAAAGAAGAAGGGGAAAAAGAAGAAGGGGAAAAAGAAGAATAATAAGAACAAGACATGGAAGACCTTTCTTGATCGGGCGTTCGTCGGGTACCTGGATATCAATGATCTTGAAGAGACAGAATCATGATTTACGTTTGCTAAAATTTCAGACACTATCTTTTGTTGTATATAGAGTTATTTTTTAATATGTATATGAATTTCGTATTATAACTTCACAGCATTGCGAGTCAAGGCCGAGAGTTACCCGATTCGGGTGCGGCATAGGAGGTCAACCTGGCGGTGAGATACTGCCAGAACTTTTCCTCGTCTTGCATCATCGTCGGCATGTCAATTTCTAGAAACGGGCCATTTTTCTATTTGGAATAACAAGAGTAACTTCCTTGCCTTGTTCTACAGTTAGTGATCGCGATTACGCTCTCCCACGATGTATGCCGTCACGCTGGCAAAGCCTCTGCCAACTGTCAGTGCGCTCGAGTCAGGATGCGCGCTACGAACCGCGCGGGTCCCGTCGAACGTTCACCCGCCCGCCCACTTAATCGAGGATAACTCCATACACAAAAAGAAACAAAGAGAAACGGTTTGAATCAGGCTCAATGGCATGATGAAGCGTGGTAGATACGTTGACTGCATCATGACTACGGAGTACGGGGTACGGAGCCTATATGAGTTGTATCCGGAGTACATCCCGCGACCGAGTGGCTGGGCGATCCACACTGGTGCATCTACAGACACCGCATTGTTCCGGCTGGACGTAAAGCTGCAGGGAAGGAGCAGGAGTCGAACTGCTTGGGTTTTGACACGTATCGAAGCTGTGCCGCCCCCCTCCCCAGAAGCCTTCGCTGCATTGGTTAGCG
Source organism: Aspergillus pseudoglaucus (assembly GCA_039880875.1). Lineage (NCBI taxonomy): Eukaryota > Fungi > Ascomycota > Eurotiomycetes > Eurotiales > Aspergillaceae > Aspergillus > Aspergillus pseudoglaucus. The sequence goes on from JBDODC010000015.1 coordinate 390,912, forward strand.
GAATAAAGAGCCCGCCGCCTCATCTCAGTCTGAATTGGAACCGAGATACATAGTGTTCCCATTGATGTTGTCTCGGATAACGAGCGGATGGGAAAAGTCAATTCACCTGGGATTATGGAGTACGGAGCTGCTTTAATTAGCACCGTGTATGCATGGGGTGCAGGATATTCTATTGACTGCTTAATATCCGCCGAGGCTTCGGCCACGAGTGTCGTATCAGGAAAGAAGCCGTGCAGATGGCTTGATTATTCCTTGCATCATTTTTCACTGCCAATTTCAATGGCCGGTGGTTCGGAACGTCAGTGATTAATGCCTTAGTGGCGCCGCTCGTTATTACCGAAGGCCCTCTCGTTTCTTTTTGCTATCAATTGGGGGTTATTATTATTTAGTACCCGTTTGGCACGGAGCACTTCCCCCCCGCCTGCAATTGGGCTGACTCGGGTTATTGAGACGAACACAGGGCAGCTCTTGTCCGTTGCTCATACTCACAATTGTCAGCGGTGTGTTGGCAATTCTGGACAAGAAGGAAAAAAAAAAAAAAAGACAGAAACAGCAGACGACTATTGCAAACACACAATGTCTCGAGACTGTCTGCTTTCTGGCCACGAGCTTCTTTTTACAATCGCCAATTGCATCTTTTTCCGTACCTTGCATTGCTAGTGCTGTTGCTCGCGCCTTTTGCTGTGTGCGGGTGAGGGAATCTTCTTTTTTCCTTCTTGGTCATTCGCGCGATACATCAATCCATAATTGAGTCAGGAGCCCTACAAAAACGCGCGATTGCTCCAAATCACCGGTGCGCAATAAACGGAGATTTATTCTTGTCTATTCTGCGGGTTGAAATCAGCATCTTATATTTCTTTTATCTTCCCCCCACCCCTCTGCACTCTTTTTCTTTGTACAACAAGTTTGCCTCCGAGGATTGTAATCGTCGAACCTGTGACTTATCGATCTTTACTTGAGCGACTTCCGAGCGGTCTGAATTGGTACTCGGCGCATAACCTGCTTATCCCAACCTTTCCCGCGCGACAAGCGAAAAAGGAATCCAAACGCAACAAGAACAAGCGCAGAAGAAAATAGAGCGCGACGGGAACGAGCCGTTCCTTTGGGCCAAAGTCAGAGTCTAATTTGGCGCTGACTTTGGGTATCGACTGGCTGAGAAAGTTCCCGGAACTGGCGCTTGGCATGAGCATGGAAAGCCACAGCGTTTAAGCGCATTTGGGGAACTACACTTTGTATTGAGCATTTGCGCGCGCGAAAGTAAGGTAAGATGATCATGTTGTGCATCCTTTTTAATTTTCCTTTATTTATCACTGTCGACTTATCCGGTGCAAACAATGCATCCTTGAGTTTTGTCTTCTTATAGCGGTTGTTCTTGTTACACTGTTTCTCTTCTTTATTGTCCGAGATTGATACCCAATTTGTTCCCATTTACCAATGTAACCGCAACCATGGCTAATGTTGACGAGGATAGCCTTTCCTTGGATTCCGACGACTGTGAATCGTTGGACGTGTGGATGGCGTCGCATGAAGTTGATCAGAAGGCCCTTGGAGCCTTTGCGGCTTCCACAGGGCTGGAAGATCCGTTTCTCTCCGCAATGCTGTACAAGGTCTTGGGCCTGTCAGTGATGCTTTCTAAGAAGCTTCTTCGTGCACGGCGGCTGCGACGTTTGGATCCGACTCGAGAAACGAGATCCCTTCAGATGTACCACCACATCATATGGCTTTCACGCGAAGGTCTTCTGATCTTGGAAGAGTTCGTTCTCCCAATAGTCGAAGCGTATGTGGAATTGAAGGTCCTGGCACATAAACTTCGAGCTTCATTTTATCATATATTTGTTTTGTTTCACAACCAGCCGGCTGTTCACTCCCCCGGTGTCATCGGTCTCCCGGCCAATGGTGCTACGATAAGTGGTACAGGACTCGGGATATTGTCTCAAGAGCCAGGGACAAGATTCTCTTTCAAATCGAAACCAGAGATACTACCCGTACCGGTAGAATTGGCATCTCGTTGGGAACACCTATCGGCAGGGAGAGTCGCCCGACATCCTCCGGGTCTTGCACCTGTTCAACCGCCCAAACCGGCAGCATCGTTCCTTCTTCCATTGCAAGATTTTACTACAACGGCCACGGCATGTTTTAACCATGCCGCCACGTTAGCAGAACGATTGCTGCCAGGATCCCATCCCCTGCGACTGTCCGTCAAGCTCGAATATGCCGCCTACATCTACGACTGTCTGCATGACCCCACCGCCTGTCGACGACTAGCGAAGCAGGCTATTGCCGACGTATACAATGCCCGAGAAGGTATGGACGACGACAGCTTCGAAGATGCTGCCGAGATAGTCAGAGTGCTTGGACGAATGGTCAAGCGCGGCGGCAAAACAAGCAGCGGAGGCAGCACAACCCGCACCGGAACCCCGCGTGGGGACAATTCCAGGAGCGAGGGAAGTGAAACTTCGCAAACGAGGAGGGGTATGGCTACGGCGACCACAGCTACGACAACTATGACAATGGTGTCGCCCAAGTCCGAGACACCAGCGACGATGACGAATCGTATATGATAGAGTTGTACTATGGGGTTACTCTGTATAGGAACCATGAAGTGTACAGAAACATGGACAGATGAGGTGTTTGTCATACTATGAATGATTAATGATCTTTGTATTGTTTTCTATATAATCTGCTGCCTGATGCTATACAAAATACATATCTTCATCTATTGTCGGTAACTTACAGTACCGTATGGTAAATAGTGTACGATCGTCGCACGAGTCAACCTTCGACGTGCAGCGCCTTGTTTATTATTATCGTCCTCTCATAGACATCCAATATCATTCTATATGCCTCATTGCCCCTCCATTCCCCTCTCTCATTCTTTTTATACAGCATATAACGCAATAGCAGACTTTCTTGGCCATCGCATCCCAGAGGGGCGACAGGGTCCTTACGTCATTTGCCCTCTTTTTTTTTTTTTTTTTGCGCTGGCAAAAACCGCCATTCGACGTCGTCATCGACACTCATTGCAAGGAAATCGTTTTGCCGGGGATCATCCCGATTTTCTATACACATACATAATACTCTACATACCTGGATCTGGATCTCTTTTCCCTCGTTGTTCCTCTCCTCTCCACCGCCAGCGGCTGCTCATCCGGTTTCGCGCTGATCATCAACGGGTTGCTGGGACAGAAAAAAAAAAAAAAACCACACCCACTTTTAGACGAGCTGGACACCCTGTGAATTTCGCCCATTTTGTGTCTGCCCTGCGACTGGATTCTTACTTGCAGATTGCAGCTCTCGTTGACCTCGTTACGGTTCAATAGAACATAGTCGTTACATCTTCGTTCACCCTCAATTATAATAATAATCTTCTACTTCTTTCGACATCCTGGCAATGAGGTTGTCATTGTCCGTCTTGTGCCTTCACGAATTGTCCGAAGCCGATTTTGAGCCCGAATCCGAATTCAGATCCTATACCAGTTGAGTGCGTGTTTTTGTTGATTGAACGCTGTCTAGTCCGGGTCATAGCCCGGCGCGTGAACTATGCGGTCGGGGCTGGAAAAACCAGGTGCAATTCCGTTTTTGGCGCTTGTTTTCTTTTCGCTGCTTAGCTTGGTGCCGTCATTATCATGGGATTGGGGGTTTAATTGGAAGAATGGGTGGTACATTGGGAGTGAGGTCCGACGTGAGTATTGCTTTACATTGCGTCTATGGTAAGGCAGTCGCTGATGGTAATAGCAATTGGTGCAGATTTTTCGCGAATCGTCAAGGATGGCTCTGTTGATACTCGTTTGAGAGTCCGGGCAACAAGCGGCCAGTGTTGGCCGTGGTTGTGTGGTGATTCTCTGCCTCGCTCACGTCCTGCTGCGGTTCCGAGCTCGTTTGAGACTGCGTCTGTCTTGCCAAACGATGTTCCCACGGTGTATCCGTGGAAAAATTCTTCGACTCTTACTAGAGGCGTTCGTGCTTTCACAGCCTTCATCCAGCAGTTGGATGACCGTCAGTTGCTACCATCCTTTTCTACTCGGAGCGTACCACCGGTCGAGACAGCTTCGTCGCATCCCCCATCGAATTTTTCCGACGTTTCTTCCTTACCGTTACCTTCATTGCGTGACAACTCTTTTCAACAGATGGTATATGACAATAATTATACGACCTTGATGACCAACAAAACCGATACAATTCCTAAACTACAGTTTTGCGATCGTTTCAGCGATGTGTGGCAGCAGGCCTGTCTCATCGTCCACGATATAGTGAAGACATTTTCTACTTCCTACGATGCTATAGACTCAACACATCTACTTAATTTTTCAATACAGCCACCCGTTTCACGTCCTTCGGATACTCAACAACTAAAGCTACCACTGCAACACAACGTGTCCGAACCTAGCGTTACACCCAAAACAATACCGTCCGCAAACGCTGCTGCAGTTCTCTCCGGCGACTCGCACGATGCAGGAAGCGGTCGAAATCCCAAGCAAGTCCGCGGTAGCTGCATGGCCATTGTGATCGGCTTGGTGGTGGGAATCATGTGGTTTTGATTCGTATTCATCCAATTCTATTGGACGTCCATGACTTTGGAGTTTTCTTATTTTTGCATTATAGTACACGACTTACATTTGCTTTCTTTGTTCAATTGTTCGCCTTTTATCTTGTTATATATGGGCATGCTGGATTTGATGATTGATGATTTGATTTGATTTGCCGGTTTGCTGGACTAACTTTGCGCTACTAACTTTACGTGTTGTGAATATTTATGGCTGAATACATGTCTTGCCTGCGATGTTGATCATACCGCTGTTACGAGTCGTGACATGAAGATATTTTTATCGATCGAATATATTGACTTTATAAAGTTGGTTGCCTGTTTGTTTAAGGAATTATTCTGGCTTGAGTCGTCACCTCCGCTGTGCCAAGGTCGATCAAGTCCGAGTGCAGTAATCATATAATGTAACCTCTAGTCTATTTTCAATGGGTATCTCAGGCATAAACCATATTATAGGAAGCAAGATATTTGACATCCCTTGTCTTTTGAGCGAGCATACCGCCTCATCAAAGTTCGTCGTTCACTCCACAACTCAAGAGAGCTTTTCGTCTGCTCAAGGATGAAGTATAGGAGATTATTTATACGCGTGCGCATCAGGTTTTAGCCTTGGTCTGAACCTTTCACAGTTCTCCTGGTGTGTTGCAGCATGTAATATGAACATGTTAGATACGTACAATTCTATCCCTGTAGGAAATACTTATCAAGTACCAGATCCCTTTGGACTTTGTCAACATCTCCAATCTTTCCCGGAGTACCGTTTGCAAGGCTAACAAGGCGAAAACTGACCATCTTCGTTGACCTCCGAATGATAATGGGTCAAATGCTCCAACAAACCTGTGTTTTCGCAGGGCAATCATAGTCTTCGGCCGAGCAGCCGGCCTGGTCAGTTTATAGTGGGCAATCTCACGATATGCAGCAATATGAGATGGAAGCAGCCATGACAGCTGAAGAGACTCATGGGCAGGTCCGTTAATTCGCCATCTTCCTTTTTCCAGCCTGTCGGAGTTTCGTTGGTTTCCTCAAATGAGAAAGTAAGCCCTTGTTCTTAGTATAACATAGTAAACATACTATGTCAATAGCTCTTCACCCACTATCACGAATAATATCCACCGCGGCAATCAGAAAGCACACATAATGCATCCCATATCGTATAAGCACCCGTATGCCTGTCCAAGACCATCCCATTTGGACTGCGTAGTGGTATGCTTCAGTCACCATGAACGTGTGGTTGATCATCAATGCAACCGCTGCGATTGTGGCGCATCGTGGGGATGAAGCCTAAAAGCGAGACTGTGGATGAAGAATATTGATAGAGGAAGAAGTATGGAGAGAGCATAACTACGTGCGAAGTAGCTAAGGTTGTACACTTTCATGGTTCCTGTAAGAGAAAGAGAAGTGGAATAAGTTTTGTTATTGAGAATACGGGTCAGTAGATCCTAACTATATCAAGATTTTCAAATTAATGACATAGAAACACTCCAATTTTCAATTCTTTTGCTAATTCAGAAGAAAGCCCCTGATAATACTCTGTGTTTGACCGAAATCAAAACTCCGAAGGATGAAGCCCTGTCCCAAAGAGGAAAAAAGCCTTACTGCCTCAGCCACAGCGCCACACTTGGCTGCTGACGACTAACGTCATCTTTAAACTGCCCGGAATGAATGGGAACAACTCCAACTCTCCCTTGTCCATGCTTCACTTTAGGCACATTATTGCCCACTGGTTTAAAAGCTCAGATATGACAGTTGCTGTGCAAATTCGCTACCCTGGGGCGACTGCTGAGCCTCTGTTTCATCGTCTATCTCGCTACGGAGGGGCTTCTCATAACCTCGACTAATCCATCGTGGCCTGGTCCCGTTGACTTCCAACATGCCGCAGCCCCATTTGCAGCTTTTCAACTGCCTTCAAGAACATAACGAGGACTTCGGCTTCCCGCTCTTCCGTCTCCTCCCACCCGAGCTGCGCCTAAAGATCTGGAACTACTCGCTGCAGCGCCCGCGCATCGTAACGGTCCGTTTCGAGGTTCGGACAGACAGACAAGTAGACGAGAATGGAGGAAGCACCAGGTATCGCGCAATTGTGGATGGACATCAGGTGATAAGCAAGTTGATGCGAGTCAACAGCGAGGCAAGAGAGGCAGCATTGAGCTTTTACCGATGCCATATTCCGTGCACGCTGGTGCATGGGATTGCGGGCGAAGAGATTATGAAACAGGGGACATTCCATTTCAATCCGGAGTATGACTTCCTCTGGATATATCCGGGGATTTTGGCAAAGAATACTCTTCTGGATTTTATATATCATCTGAAGCACACGCATGATCCTCGTGGTGTTGGTTTGCTCAACCTGGCGCTGGACACACACAGTTTGAACGCAACTGATCTCAACCTATTAGAGCCATCGAACCTCAATTCTGAACACAGGGATGCGTTTGTCGAAACTATCAGCCAGCTGCGAGAGGTCTTTTTTGTCGAGAAGGTGCGCACGGGACGTCAAGTTTTGGGTCTCTTGAGCGGGATTCCGACGTCTGAGACGATGTTTAACCGCTCTTTCCCGATAATGGCGACGGCACCGAACTTTGAGCGCTTGCGACGTGATCCCCGCCATATCGCCGAGGACTTGAAACGGGTATATGTGGAGAGTGACCCCCTTAGTCTGCTCCATCAATGGCAACGAATACTGAAGAAATGGGACATCTTACCATCTAATGTCGAGTATCGACTGATGCTAAGCTTCAGTCCACCTGGTAGCGAATTCCCTATCTTTGATCGGGAGAGCGCAAAGAGATGGGTAGAAAAAGAAGATTGGGAGTGGACAGGGAAATGGCGCATTGACGACAGCGTAACGAATGCTAACCTGGCACTACGCTATTTCGATATCAGCGACCAAGTCACACAGTACCCGATTGGTTCGTTGCACGAGAAGTACAAGAATGAAGATCTCGAGAAAGCCGTGAAACCCGTTTTTGGGTTCTGGTTGTTCCCGATGGACGCGTTTGGGACGTTACCGCCAGAAGCGGTTTCGGAGGAGGCGTGGTTCCGGCCGTTCACGAAGGAGCTTCTAGATATGACGGATCATTGGCCTGAGCTTGGGCTGTTGAGCTTGCCTAGGATGCCTTAACGGCACACTTCTATAAGGGAATTTCTCGCCTGAAGTTGGGTATATAGCTAGGTGTATACTAATCATAACTAGAACATTGTCATTATGAAGCATAATAGACTATAATAGCATATCTAATCTCTGGGCAACACACGTACTACTACATCGATTGTTTCCCACTTTCCAAAACCCCCGCCCCAGCCTTAAGAAACCCCACAGTGGAAGGCAACTGATTCTCACCCACCACAAAAGACCGCGAATTACCAAGCCCATAATACTGAGCACTTCCAATCTCAGGCGCAAAAGTAAGGCGCCATGCCAGCAAATATCCAGCAATATTCCACGCTACCTCTTCTTCCACAGTCGCAAACACAGATGCCTCTTCATCACCCGTATCCTCAACCCTCATCTTGTAACTCCTATTATACGCATCCACCCACGCCTTGTACTGCTCTTGCACTGACTTGGGAAGCGGGCTGAGGATATCCTCTGCTATCACATCACGCTCTTCATCGGGTTGCAGATCGCTGGTGCTCCGCGTGATGAAGCCCGTCTCGTAGTCAGGGTCAATCCGGTAGTGGCGCGGTTTTGCTTCATTGGATGGTGGCTGCTCTATGGATGGGAAGGCTTCGATGGATGATGGTGTTTCGTCGGGGGACTTTGTGATTTTTAGAGTGAGGTCGAAGGTTGTTTCGATGATGGTGGTAGTGGTTTGGTTATTCTCAGGGTCGGATTCGTCGCGGGTGGTTTTTATGTAGCGCTGGGATTGAGGATGGGTGGTGAAAATGTTTATGGGGTTGAGGATGTCGGCCATTTTAATCGTTAGGGGCAATTGAAGGTACTGAGTAGAAAATAATTGATGTGAGTGAGAGGATGTCGCGCTCAGAGATTAACTTTTCGGCCCGCCTGCACCTTTATCAGATCTTCAGATACGGCTATCTGTAGTGTGCACTTCTAACACTCCACAGCAAATATTTATCTGACAAACTCTATCAAAATCATATCAAAATTGGGCGTCGCTGATATATGTTATTCTGGGAGCCTATTGCGATACTAAATCATGACCCCGAATGGTCTAGGAAAGAACCATATAGTAGTATCATTCATTGTACTAAACTAGCCAGATCTCCGAGCTACCTCCTTCAAGAACGATTTTCTAAAGAATATATCCGCTTCAAACTCTCCATTATGCGATGCGACTTGCTAAGCAGTCGGTCAATATTGAAGTAAAGATAGCGCCAGTCCAGTACGTTGACATATGGAAGCGGTTCCTCCACTGGAAGGCCCTTGATGAAGTTCCTTCGTCAAGTTGCCTGCGAAATCATGGACCTCCACACCGGAAATAGACCGATTAGAGTATAGATATTGCTATACTCGTGAAGGTAATCCATGGCCATGAGGACAATTTTAGATGAGATTGAATTTTGTTGGACTTGGATGGCTACGTGGTTCCTGTGCCGTAATTTTCGCTAGTTTTAAATTCTAATCTTTCCCTCTTTGTATTTGGCCATTGAAGCTTCTCAGGATGGCCGAAGAGACTCCGCAGCTCCTGAATGTTGAAGGGATTCCTTGGTGCGTAGGAGAGATCGAAACAACCCTCAATACGACTCATTTTCTTCGCGCAGATCCTGGCATATTCATTGGAGTCAATCCAAGATAGACATTTGTGCTCTTCATCGGGGGCTCTCCAATAGTGCTTTTCATTGATCAAATACCCTGCTACAAGACTATTTTCTCTGCTTTGTTTCTTTTGGACCTGGATAAAAAAGATCGAAATTCTTCTCAATTAGGCCAACGTCTAGAATCCGGTTCATCGACATCCAGCACCATTCGTGCATGGAGTAAGCTTTCGTAAGGTACGTTGATGAGTTTACTGAATCAATTGACAGGGGATCCTCAGGCCACCCATTAGGATGCCCCAAAACGAACTTCCCAGGATCGTTTGGGACTTTCCACGACACGCGATATCGTCCCGTGTGGTTTCAGCCACCACTGGGTGCCACACCGCTGAGACGATATTCATCTTTGCCGTTCTGTGAAGGTTCTCGGATATCAGCTCGTTGGAGACGTTCTCAAACCCACGGGATCTCAAAGTAAAATTTCTTCAGGTCGTCTTTTATGTGCTGTGATGTTTATTTCAACATCTCAGGGGTTGGCAGGCTACATATACAGGTGGGAAGACGTCATAGCAAGTGGCTCATGAATAAGAATTTTGTGTTTGAGTATTTGTGTCGCATATAACATATAGCTTTAGACTTCAGACTGGACACATGGCATAGGGCGAGAGAGATATTAGACCTCTTCTGCACGGAAGCAAGAATATCCTAGATAACAACTCAGATACCCCCATTAGATACCAACCCCATAATCCCCTCCAATGCTTTCTCTCCCACAATAATATCCCGTTCCCTTGGAGAGCTAGGAGCCCTCAAAAACACCTCCTCAAAACCAAGCCTCAACGGTCCTCCGTTAACCTCTATACCAGCCGTATTTCTTGCCCTACACTGCAACTCAACTCTCTGGACACACTTCCCTTTACCAGTCGCGCTATCATTAGAACCCGAATTTCCATCCGGATCTGGAACCCATTTCTCCAATGAGATCCCTGACCAGGCTGGCCATACGATGAGTAAGAGGACAACTTTGATGTCTTCTTGCGATTGGGTGAGCCACCATTCTGCTTCGATTCGAAGTCTCGTGATAGATTCAAGGTCTCCGCATTCTATGACCAATGACGGCCATTTTGTACCCCTGGAGGGTGGAAGTGTAGCAGGACGCCAGGAGGAAGCGGGTTCTTTTGTATACTGGCCTGATACGACACGCTTTGAGCCATCTGGTACGAGTCCGTGGACGATGCTTATGCGGTCTGCTGCGACGTCGATGTCTCTGGATATCAGGCTGCGCGCTACTTCCTGGATGTGTGGTATGAGCTTGACCACTAGTTTGCGGTTTCTCTCATCGTAGAAGATTCGCATGTGTTTCCCCAGGAATTCTGGATTGTTGGTTATGTATTCGACGGCTTTTGGGGAGATATCGGAAAAGATGATGTATGGTGCTGCGGTGGTTTTGCTCTGTTCGAGCTGCACGGTAGCCCTAATTTCATCGAGTGTGGTCTTGTTGGTCCAGAGAGTGTCATTGGGAAAGTAATTGAGGAAAATCCGTTCTTCAAAGCCGGTTTCTGGCTCTTGGTTTGGTGGCATGGCAGAGATGCTTGGATATTTGTTATGGTGAAGATGTCTGACGTTGCTTTGCTTGTGTGATACAGTCGCCTAGATATTTCACATAGAGTAGGGTATCAAGATTGCGTTCTGTACATTGAAGTATGGGCTTGTAGTTATACAGGACTACTGATAGAGACCCCAAAGCATGACGTCAGGCTAGATCATCCAGAAGAATACACTGCACAGCTACAACTTGATATGTCCATCCCTGAAATACAGCCCCCAATTCTCTAACCATGCATCCAGATTCTACAAGGTACCCGCTTGAATCGAATGTCCCCGATTCGGAACAATATACACTCGGAGCCGGTCCGAGGGTCATACTGACTTCTTCCGAGCTATTCCCTGCCACACAGCTTTATTGCACATCTTATTAGGTCTATGGCAAAAGACTCATTCTATCTGTGTTATTAGGGTATGAGTATAGCTAGAAAGGCAGCAGGATCTCTTATATCTACCTACAATACCTCTCGGGCAACCATCGGTCCGCTACCGAACCCCGCAAAACCACCCCTCGGGGGATTCTTTCCGCGAGGTGGGACGTCCATTCCATCCTCGTGTTATTTCTCCCTCTTCCCTTCTTCTGTTTCACACATTAAAGTATATACCAATTCAGTGATACAAAATGCAAGCCGCAAACCGTCTACAACAAGCTCTCCGCACCGAGCGCGGGCTCTCCTTCGGAGCATGGCAGATGCTTCCGGGTGCGAACCATGCGCGGTTCATGGCTAGGACTGGCTACGATTGGATCTTGGTTGATACGGAGCATGGGAATATTGCTGGTGTGTTTGATTCTTTCATTTCGCATTTAACTGTGATGAATGGAAGCTAATGGAACACAGACTGGCAAATGCACGAGGCCGTGGCTGCGATTGCTGCCGAAGGAGTCAGCCCAATTGTGCGGATTGCTGCTAATGAAGGATGGATGGTGAAGCGTATGCATTTCTAAATCTGTTGAGGGTTGCTGGTGTTGACTTCAAGCAGGGGCTTTGGACACAGGAGCACATGGTGTTGTCGTTCCCCTTCTTTACACTGCAGATGATGCCCGGAGATTAGTCGAGTCCGCTAAGTTCCCCCCTGTTGGACGAAGAGGATTCGGTAGTCCTTTTGCCATGGGCAACACAGGGAAGGTCTCCGCGACGGAGTACCTTCAAACCGCCAACGACTCACTTCTCACGATTGTTCAGATTGAAACCAAGGAAGCTCTTGAGAATGTATGTCACCGAGACCAGAGAAAAGATAGACGAAAGCTGACAATATCAGGTCGAGGAAATCGCAAAGGTCCCCGGTATTGACGTCTTGTTCATCGGCCCCTGGGATCTCGGAAACAACATTGGCCGTCCTGTCCTGGGAGAATTCCACGAAGACCTGAGCGCTGCCATTGACCGGACATACAAGGCAGCTGTGAATAATGGCAAGAGAGTCGGTATTTACTGTGCGGGCGGTGCAGCTGCGAAGAAGTACGCAGACCAGGGCTTCCACATGGTAAGAGACACATCATTGAGACGTGTGGAATACCACTAACTCTCTCTGTAGATTTCTGTTGTTGCTGATGCTGTCGCCCTTCCGACATTCCTTTCTAACGCGCTGGAAACCGCCAGCTCCTAAATGACCCCTCCAGTTTGTCGGAAGACAATTATATCCAGATAGAACATCTTGCATAATATGAGTATCATATTGTATTATCGATGCGTATGCGTATCAATTACTGCGTCTTCTCCGCCTCGTCGACCAAGTTCTCAACCTCCTGCTCAGTCCACCGATGGAATAGCTTCTTCGGATCAGAGATGTGCTGGTTTTTGACAGATTGGACATGGAGTACGGGCACGTCGAACTCGTAGACGTCTTTCCATTGCTTGTTGGCAGGAGTCATAATGTCCAATTCTTCGTAGTTGAAGGACTTGCGCTTGTTCAGTTGGACGATGGTGTGTTTGGCCGTGTCGCAGAGCCCGCAGCCAATGCGGGTGAAGAGAGTGACGCGGGCGGCTTGAAGGAGGGTTCTCGTAGGAAACATCTTTAATGGCGTACAAAGAAGTGCGCAAGTTGCACTGCGTTGAATAGGCTGAATGGGTCAGATCGGGTGGTAGATGTGCTTTTGTTTTTCTCCAACTCGGTGGAATCTTCGAGCTCTCCGCACTAAGCCCGATCGGGATTGATTGGCGATAATTGAAGCAGCAAACGGAGTTTCCAACTTTTGCTCACGATTTCAAATTTTTATATAAGCCTTTCCTTCGCTCGTTGAATCTACAGGATACTCACGTTAGGTTGCAAAATGGCGTCCAAGTGTGTTCACAAAGGGTGTGGCAAGGAATTCTCCAACGCGGACGAGGACTGCGTTTACCATCCGGGGCCACCAGTGTTCCACGAGGGGCAGAAGGGTAAGTCAGAGGACCTTGCTGTCTAACTGAGTCCTAGAATTTCCAAGCTGGAAATTGCCAACGGATCGGACGGAAGGCTAATGGGACTGGACACTCCAAACAGGCTGGAAATGCTGCAAACCCCGCGTCCTCACTTTCGAAGAATTCCTGACAATCCCACCCTGCACCACGGGCAAGCATTCAACGGTCGAAGACACACCTGCCGAGCCCCCAAAGAAACCAGCTGATAATGCTGCTACTGAGATCCACGCCCCTAAACCAGTGACTGCTGAGTCGTCGCGACCAGCTGTCGCCCCAGCCGTTGCGCCTACGCCTCCTGCCCCCGCTACGCCTGTCCCCGAAGACCCAGAAGACGACGACCCGTCTCTCGAGATCCCTGCGAATGCCACTTGTCGCCGGAAAGCGTGCAATGCAGGCTACGATCCGTCGATACCGCGGGAGGAGGAGAAATGCGTGCATCATCCCGGACAGCCTATCTTCCACGAGGGGAGCAAGGGATGGTCGTGCTGCAAGAAGAAGGTGTTGGAATTTGACGAATTTCTGAGGATCCAGGGTTGCCAGGAGCGGACGAAGCATTTGTTTGTTGGGAAGGGGAAACCGGCTGGGGAGGAGAAGGTCGAGACCGTGAGGTGAGTATCTATTTGTCCGCGGCCATGGGTTCAATATCTAATCGTGGTTGTTCTACAGGTCCGACTTCTACCAAACACCCGCATCGGTGAACGCCTCGCTCTACTTAAAGAAGATTGACAAGGAACATGCCAAAGTCAACTTCTTCGCCAACTCGGTCGACTTCGACCTCCCAACTACCGATAATAAGCGATTCAAGGATACATACTCGCTGTTTGCGCCGATTGACCCCGAGAAGTCGCAGTTCCGGGTGTTGGGTACGAAGTTGGAGTTGACACTGGCCAAGGCGGATGGGACGAGCTGGCCGGTGCTGCGCAGTGACGACAAATGGAGCGGAGAGAGAATTCAGATTGGGAATGCTGGACGGGTGTAATAGTGATAGGATTATGAGATTGGCATAAATATGAGTACGACTTAGTTTTGCATGACCGTAAATTCATTGAACATCTATAGTATATGAACAAACTATAGCTAAAAGCAGAGCAGCCAGTGTAACATAAAACACTGTAGGAAAAAGGGATTTGGCGCCACCTCCACAGCTAAAGCGCATGGGGATCTATCCTTTCGAATAAAAACCCTAGCTCAGCCATGTTATGTGTAGGGAAAAAGGAAGACGCAACGGTGACTCTGCGAAGCCGGGAACGGAGGATAACCCATAGAGGACGAATAACCCTCAGCAAGCCGTACGGTGACGGAGCTCCGGTAGATTTACATATTATGGTAATAGTAAACCGCTACTGATGATAGATAGATGAAGAAAAAAAAATTCTAAGTTGGGCGGCGATGGCGGGCTATTTGTATGTTCTGGGAGGTGGGGGACGCTAGCCTGATTGGGCTCGGGAACTAGTAATTGCCGAGACGGGTAAAATATAGGGCTGGGGCCTGTATAGTCATGTGATATTCATGCCTCAGGTACTAAGGCGCTGAGACTAACTTAGCATGTGATAAAATGCCTTAAGACAAGGTGGCCCAAGCACTCAGCTCAGGGGACAGAACGACAAGACAGAATGCGCTGGCAGAAAAGATATCCATATGACATCTGCGTGCAAGTATGCCATGTCTGATACGCAGTTATACCGGCAGTGGTGTTAGTAATAGCAGTAATTTATATACAACTCTGTACTTGTAGACTGCAGTGACGTTGATGAGGGGAAAAGCTCAGGAGGGGCCCATTCCGCTTCCAATCACGGGCCACGAGCACGAGACCATCCGACCTCTCTCCTTTTCCTTCCTCTTCTCTCTCCATTGTCGTGTTTTCTTTTCAGTGCTCCGGATCTTATCTTTCAATATCTGTCCTCTTACTGAATTGCATCGTCTCCAATTCTCGCGTAAGGTGAGCTTACAACACCGCGGATTGTCAATCACATGCAAACGGGTTGTTGATCGCAGGTGGGTTGGTTGCTTCCCCATAGTACCATGCCTGCTACCCCCGAGAGTCTTGTCGCTGTCTTATTGGACAGCTGTCTTACGCGATATCAATAGTGACTGATACTTGTGGAATCTCCCAGGTCTAGATCCCGTTACCAACTCAGCCAGCCATCGCCTGCAGCTGCCCGCCGGAACTTGCCCCCGATCTCTGCCCGACTCCGACAATGGGTTCGACATACGACTCCGGCAACGATGTCCTCTCGTCCCTCAGATATATCCCCCAATACTATAACCATGAAGACTCGGAAGCCTCGGCCCTGAGGCTGGTCCTGGCCCTCAACCCCGATTGGGAGGGCCCTGGCAACAACATTGAGTTCGTGCGATTCACAGACGGCATCACCAATACTGTGTGTTCTATCTAGACTGCTCTCTTGGAAGACACTGTAAGAAGCTCTCGAGGACTAACGCAATGTAGCTGCTCAAAATCATTAATCGCAAACCGGGATGGACCGAAGAGCAAATAGACCACGAAGCAGTACTCATGAGAGCGTACGGTAACTGTACGGAACTTATCATAGACCGCGAAAGTATGGCACACCAGGGAATCGTTCCGTTCTCCCCTCCTTCCCCGATTGACTCTGCCCATTGCGACTTTTACTGAGTAGACGTGTGATTCTATAGGAGAAATGAACTCGCACGCTCTACTCGCCAGCCGCGGTCTTGCCCCTGCGCTACTCGCCCGATTCCAAAATGGCTTGCTGTACCGGTTCCTTCGTGGCACACCCGCCAGCCACTTTGAGCTGGCGCAGGCTCCTATCTGGCGTGGTGTGGCCAGAAGACTCGGGCAATGGCATGCGGTTCTGCCAATTCAAGGGAAACCTGCGTTCCCGGCGACAAAAGAGCTGCCCATCGTGAAGAACCCAGTAGAAATCGAGTCGGAGATCTCAGACAAACCGGACACCAACGGCCCCTTGATCCAGCCTAGACACCCGGGACCCAACCTCTGGACGGTTCTACAAAAATGGATTCTCGTTCTCCCGACTACGACAGGAGAGCAACGAGAGAGACGCCAACGCTTGCAAGACGAGCTCGAGCGTGTGGTTAAGGAGTTTGATGATGGAAAGGGCATTGGAGAAGATGGGGTAAGTGATGTCCTCAATATCCATTCGTGCATCAGACTCACCTGCTATAGTTGGTTTTCGCTCACTGCGACCTCTTATGCGCCAACGTGATCGCGACAGAAGCATCGACCGGATCCGGACCAGACGAGGAAGTCAGAATAGTCCACTTCATCGACTACGAATATGCCAACCCCTCCCCCGCCGCATTCGATCTCGCCAACCACTTTGCAGAATGGGCCGGCTATGACTGCGACTATAGCATGGTACCCACACGCCCCATCCGACGACAATTCCTATCCCAATACATCCAGAGCTACAGATACCACCGCGAGATTCCGGACTCAGCACAGGAGGAGATGGTCGACCGGTTGTATGAGGATGTGGATCGGTTCCGTGGTATTCCCGGCTTATACTGGTATGTTTTTCATCAACTTGAATATGATTTGGGGTTTATGCTAACTAGTGCAGGGGCGTCTGGGCACTTATCCAAGCACAGATTTCGCAAATCGACTTCGACTACGCCTCCTACGCCGAGAACCGTTTCGGCGAATACTACGCCTGGCGCCGCGAGCAAGACGGTAGCCGAGCCCAAGAAGGCGCAGAAATGCCCCTTCGCGAGCGTCGATGGGCGCAGGAAGCATAAATATCCTGGATTCCCTTCATTCAAAAACCTAAACTCAATCGTTTCCTTTTAATTTCTGTTTTCGACATTTGCAAAATTGCATCGATATACATACATTCATACATAGCCCGTTTTCGCTTTCTAATCTCGTGAGTGTGCACGAGGGTTTCAACATTTGTCCCTCGACAAAAGGAAAACAAAACATAATACTTATATTAATCTTCTGTACGAGTTTATTTATGTCTGTGTTGGTTGGGTTAGGGAGCGGAAACTGGGTTGGTGTTTTTTTTTTTTTTTGGTCCATTGCTCTTTTGTGTCTTGTCTTCAACGACTGGTGTTTCTGGGACATATGTACTTACATATAGCAATCATTGTGATTAAGTAGTATGGGATAGATTTGGCATATCATATACATTTCTTTTCTTTGAGATGGGGCAAGCATGATACTAGGATAGGATATAAAACTAATTTAGCGACAAAGTGAGTTTTTTTTTTTTTTTTTTAAAAAAAAAAAAAAAGAAGTTGGATATTATTTTATGTGCAGTAGCCAACTAAGTACACCGAGAATGCCAATATACAATACAAAATCCATGTACTCTGCCACTATAACCGATGCTGCAACCCCGACGAATAAGAATCTGAAGCAGAAGCATACAAAGCAGTAGAAGCAGGAGCAGGATACGCCTCCTTCAACCCTAACACATCCACCAACTTATCCCAAGACACCCGCCCACGCCTAGCATGTTCTCTAATGGTCTCCGGATTCGGATCCGCCAACGTTCTCGAGAACAGCTCCAGCGACACCCATCCCTTGAAGCCGAGATCATTGAAAATGGCCTTCGCAATATCGACCACAGGCAGATACCCCCCTCTATCCTCCTCAAACGGAAAGAGCCTAGCATTGCGAGACCAATTCATCCTCGCCGGCTGCCCAGCAACATAAAACTCATGCTTCTCATCAAGCGGCGCCCTCAACCTCTCCCCATCAACAAGCTGTACATAGAACACCTTCTCAAGATCGATCTTATTACTATTACTCCGCAACCGCAGCACAGAAGCCTGCGTATCCGCATCAGCAGTAGCCGTCTTCCCCGTCACCGAAGCCGGATCCGCATAGATCCGTCCCGCAATGTTAAATGAGTCCAAGCAGATTCCGAAATTCGGCCTGTCGACGCGCTGCACCACGTCCCAGCATTCCTCCCACGTGTCGATGTGGTTAGCCCAGGCTAGGGACTCGTAGACGTAGCGGAAGGGTGGGTTTTGTTGAAGGCCTAGGTCTGCGATGCGTTGGAGATCGCCGACGATGACATCCTTGTCGCCTGTTGTTCTGGCTGCGCCAGTAATTGGGTCTGCGGGGAGGAAGTTGGATGGAACTTGGATGAGATCTGTTCCTAGAATTCGGGCGAGTTGGAACCATTGGGGGAGTTTTGTGGTGACGAGTTGTTCATGTTGTTCGCGATCTAGTAGGCCCTCGTAGAAACTGAATGGTTGGAGACAGATGATTTCCAGATTAAGGTTATCGCATAGACGTTTTGTCTGGTGCGCTGCTTCGATGTGCGAGCCGTTGTGGCGGGTTTGCGCGAGGCAGTCTAGGTCGTCGAAGAAGAGCTCGATGCCTTGGTAGCCGTGGATGGAGGCTTGGTGGAGTTTGCTGGGGAGGTCATGGATCCAGGGGCGCCCTAAGGACATGGAAGCGATTCCTAGGCGGTTAGGCATGTTGGTTGTATTGTATACTTTGCTTTGGTCTGATCTGATATGATAGCGCGGATGATGTCACAGGTTTGAGGGTATGGCAACACGATGAAAACAAAGAGATAAATTGCAATTGAGAGTGGAATACACTGATTTAATATTGACAACGATAATTATAAAACCACCTGGGGAAGAAAATAATGCATCAACTTCGATAGTAACCGGATAAGGATTTTTCTCTCAGCGTTTACCCGGGTGAATGTTCATTGTCCATTCTCCACAGAATCGATTATGAAGTAAATGGAATCAACCTGTAAAATGAATTCACAAAAATCATATCATGGTGTTGAGAATCGTTATTGTCGGCGCAGGCCTCATCGGCCCCCGTCATGCCCAGTCCGTCCTTTCTAATCCGCTTACCGAGCTGGCCGCTCTGATCGATCCGGCGTCCAGTGCCGCGACTGTCGCATCGCAGCTCCAGACGGCCTATTTCCCGTCGATATCATCTATGCTGGAGTCGATTGCGAAACCAGATGCCGCAATCGTCTGTACACCTAACCATACACATGTCGCCGTGTCCCGCGAACTACTAGAGAACGGGATCCACGTTCTAGTCGAAAAACCCATAAGCGACAGCATCGAGACTGGTCTGGAGCTACTAGAGTTTGCGTGCAAACCATCGAATGCCCACCTGAAATTCCTCGTCGGCCACCACCGACGATTCAACCCCTACGTGCTCAAGACGAAGGAGATCCTTGACGCCAAATCGCTCGGACAGGTTATCGCTGTCAGTGGGCTGTGGACGCTATACAAGCCGGAGCAGTACTTCGAACCGCCCGGAGACTGGCGTCGCAAGCAATCAGCTGGCGGTGTTATTCCTATCAACCTCGTCCATGACATCGATGTCCTACACTACCTATTCGGCCCCGTGGTGCGCGTACACGCCGAAAAGACCCTCCCGCAACGACCGGATCCCCCACACCAAGCTGAAGAAGGAGCTGCACTGACACTCCGGTTCGCCTCTGGAGTCGTAGGCACGTTCCTCGTCTGCGATGCCACACCCTCACCTCACAACTTCGAAACAGGGACAGGTGAGAACCCGCTTATCCCGCAGAGCCCGACTGGGAGTGACTCGGATTTCTACCGAATCTTTGGATCGAATGCTTCCCTGAGTGTGCCGGATATGACTCGGTGGAGCTACGATGGGCGTGCTGAAAAGAGCTGGAACCAGGCTTTGGCAGTTGAGCGATTTGAGGTTGAGCATGCTACGCCTTTTGATGTGCAGCTTGGGCATTTTGTGGATGTTATTCGGGGTGATGCGGAGCCGAGCTGCTCTGGTACAGAGGGGTTGAGGGCGTTGATTGTTTGTCAGGCTGCGCGGAAGGCATTGGAGAGTGGGCAACCGGTTGATATAGGTACAGACTTGTTTAGAGCTAGTGCATAATTACGCAAATAGTTATGTCTGAATGCAATACGATTGAAATGCAGTGCTGTATTTTGGCGCCTGTAGTACAGGAAACGATGCAACTGCATTATGCAGTCAATTATGCAGGATGCGAACACCCCGGATCCATTCTCCCCAGATTGTCAAGACCCATAAGTCTCCACAGGGCGAGGGGAAAGCGTTCTGCCTGATTAGTCATGCGGGTAAAGAGAACGGAGGACATTGCAGCCCTGCAGCCAGTATGGGAGATGGCAGAGTACAGACTGTAGAGGGAATAAGCCTTGCAATGATCTAAATAGAGACTATATTCCTGGTAAGGTGTCCTTAGATACCAAAATTGACGGGTGAAGAGAAGCGAAGAAAATCTCAAAGCGGGCTCAAACAGGCAGGACTAAAACATTTCTCCGGCAGGTGACCTGGATCTATTTTCGCGATCAAGGCTAAAAAATTCCCCTTGATTATAAGGAAGCCATACTCGTCTTCATTTTCAAATCACTATCTACACTCAATTCCTAACCAATTGAACAATATACAATGGCAACCCAACAAGCCGAAGAACTCATCACCATTCCCGCCCACCTCGACGGCGTCGCCTACCTCTACGGCCACCCCCTCCTAAACTCCCTCTCCCCTCCCCTCCATCAGACAGTCTACAATGCCCTCGGCCTCAACTGGACCCAAATCCCCCTCTCCAGCGTCACAGGCACATCCGCAACCTACCCACCGCCTTACACGAAATCTCCGCCAATCCCCACATTCCTGTCCTCCATCCGCGCAAATTCCAAGTTCGTGGGAAGCTCTGTCACCATGCCGTGGAAGGTGAATATCATGGCGCATTTGGACGATCTTACAGAGGATGCGAAGCAGGCGGGGGCTTGTAATACCATTTTCCTACGAAAGGGCGAGGATGGGAAGACCGAGTATGTCGGGACGAATACGGACTGTATTGGGATTCGCGAGGCGCTGGTGCAGAATAAGCTCTCTGCGACGAATGGAGAGGATTCGTTCCAGGGGAAGCCTGCGTTGATTGTTGGTGGTGGTGGTACTGCGCGCACGGCGGTGTATGTGTTGCGCAAGTGGTTGGGTGCTAGCAAGATCTATATTGTGAATCGGGATCGTGCGGAGGTCGAGGCCATTCTCAAAGAGGATGGTGAGAGGAATCCGAACCCCATGGTGCCGTTGATTCATGTGTCTGAGCCTGCTGTCGCGGCTGGTCTAGAGAAGCCCGCGGCGATTGTATCGGGGATTCCGAATTACCCGCCCAAGACGCCCGAGGAAATCAAGGCGAGGGAGGTTATCCAGGCTTTCTTCAACGGTGGATCGCCGCTGTCTGGTGATGGCTACAAGGGTGTTATTTTGGAAATGTGCTACCACCCTGTTCCCTGGACGGAGATTGCGCAGCTGGCGTCCGATGCAGGATGGAAGGTTATTTTGGGTTCAGAGGCATTGATCTGGCAGGGTCTGGAGCAGGCTCGTTTGTGGACAGGACAGGATATCGCTGCTAAATCTGAGGTTGTACAGCAGGTGAAGGATGTGGTTGCCAAGTCGATTGCTTCGAGGGCGCCGTCCAAGTCGAATCTGTGAGCGCTTGTAATAATTCTTGTTTCATGCATTGTATATAGACTGAGCATGCTATTATATACGCACTATTTACTACAATAACATATAACCATTTGAAACAATTATGCGCCGGGTCGATTGTATTCCAGTTCCCTCACGCGTCGCCATACTTCTCGCACTGTTCTCTCCTGTGTCTGTCGTCCTGTTTCGGTCTTTGAAGGCCCTGCCGGTCTGCGACAGTCAGTATCATTTCTTCAATATCGTCAACCAGTTGCTACATACCGAATAGCCAAGTAAAGCCGACTTCCCAGACGAACATCCTCAATAGGCGCCGTATCAATATTCTCGGGTGGATTGGCCGTGGTAACCAATCCTCCAGCTTCCAATAGAATAGCAACACCCGCCGCGACATCCCTATAACAGCGTCAGTATTACCAAAACCAATCCAAGTCAAAAGAAACACACCACTCCCAACAACCCCCCTCCCACCAAATATCGAACGACCCCATAGCCGTATACGCCAAGTCCAGCGTCGCACTCCCCAAACTCCTAACACCATGCACCATCCCGCCTTTCCCATCCCTCCCATCAACCTCAGCAGCCATGTTCATAAAACTTTCTATCTTGCGGTGCATATTCCCATCAGGCCGATCCTTGCGATCCTTACCCCACTCACACGAGAAGATGCATTTCCGGGGCGCATTCGCGGGCATCGGAGGAATCGACGGGTTGCGAACAAGAGGGAGTTGACGCTTTTCATTCAACCATGCGCCGCGGCCGGTGCAAGAGGAGAAAAGTTGATCTGTGAAGGGAGCGTAGATGACACCGATAACGGGTTTGTGCGCGACGATGAAGCCGATGGAGACGCAGAACATGGGGAAAATGTGGGTGTAGTTTACGGTACCGTCTAGGGGGTCGATACACCATGTTGGGTGCTCGTCGATAAGATATTCACGCGACTGAGATTTGGCATATGTTTCTTCGCCGAGGAATCTGGGGAGTCAGTATTATCACTGGATTGGGGGCGATGGACTGACCTGTGAGATGGGTATTTCTGCTGAAGCGCTGTTTTGATAAATGCTTCTACATCTGCTCAAGTCAGATTTCATCCAACATTGTCCCATTAATGGGGATGTACCTTCATCTGTCTGCGTCACAATGTCAACCGCATTCTCCTTCTCCTCAAACTCATGACTAGCGCCTGCGATTCGCTTCTCGACTCCATCCATAAGAAGCTGACCAGCTTTCTTGCCTAGGTCGACCGCGAAGGCGTAAATACCGTCCAATTCTGCTTTACTGAATGACATTTTTGCTGTATAAATGGATGATAAGAAGAGGAGAGAGAAAGGGAAGAGATGACTGGGCTTGGCTAACCCCGCGGATAGCCGACTATCGGTGCGGGGCGATGATAAACAGATGCCCTAATCGAGCATATGAACTGCTGCTTTGGTATGCGGTGTAGATATAGGTCATTTTCACCAATAAAGAGTATTAAATAGAGGTATCTACGTATGTGTTTTTTGTTGTCTTTGTTGGTCCAATGGCATTGGCATACCAATGCGGGGGAGTACTTCTAGTATGCGTTGATCTACACTTAACACCACAACTCTATCCGCGGCGTCAAATAGAATCCTACGCGATGTTCAGTAATACTCGCGTCAATACCAAAGACATAGCCTTATCACTCAAGTGTAAATCTCTGCATATTCCTGTTCGAATGCGATGGGGTCTCGGCGTTACGCGGACTGTCCCGGCGGCAAAGCGTTCTCCCCGCAGGGCGGCCGATGTCTTTACCCGGTGTTCTATATTCGTTTATGGTAATTATTCATTACAATCATGGCAAAGAGCACGGAAAAGCAAAGGAGTAGAGAATAGTTTTAATGGGGATAGGAAAAGCTCGTTTCTATGAAAAGGCCATATATCCTGTTGCACCAGAATAGACAGCTACTATAAACCCTCATTCTACCGTGAGCCCATTCCTACATACTTCACCTACCAATCTCAGTCCAAATCCCCCAAATCAAACAAAATGGGCAAATCAATCCTCCTCCTCAACGGCCCCAATCTCAACCTTCTCGGTACCCGCGAACCACACATCTACGGTAACACCACCCTCTCCGACGTCGAATCCTCCTGTGCCTCCCACGCCGCCTCCATGGGCGCAACCCTCGACTCCTTCCAATCCAACCACGAAGGCGCCCTCATCGACCGCATCCAAGCAGCCCGCGACAACGTCGACGGAATCATTATCAACCCGGGTGGGTTTACGCATACGTCGGTTGCGATCCGGGATGCACTACTCGGGGTGAATATCCCGTTTATCGAGCTGCATGTTAGTAATGTGCATGCGAGGGAGCCGTGGAGGCATCATAGTTATTTTAGTGATAAGGCCGCGGGGATTATTGTGGGATTGGGGGTTTTTGGGTATAAGGTGGCCGTGGAGCATGTGGTGGTGAATTTTAAGTCGAGGGAGGAAAGGGCTGCGCTTTAGGTTGGACTTGGTATCCGTGTCCAGCAATATATACAGGTGGCTCTGTTTTGTTCTATTGTGTGTCGTCAAATTCCATGTATATATACAATAAATAATCCTCCAAGTCCAAACTCCAAATAAGAACGTGTATGTACACCTGGGTATCACCGATTCGAAGTCGACTCTCGACGGCCCGTTGAAGTCTCCGGGCATGATATCTGCTGTGTCTGCGCTAGAAGAAACGGTTCCGTTTGATCGCTATAGGGATAAAGCTCCGGCATCCCTGCATCAGGTACAAACCCAAGGTTCTGCATGAACTCAGGTTGGTTGTCGGCCCTATATACACAAGCGGGTTAGCAATCTTCTTGCTTATGTCAATTGGGCAATGCCTACTTCTCAGTGCCATCCAACGACGCAAGCTCATCAAACAGTGCATCGAGATCTGGTGCAATTCTCTGTCGTTGAGGATGTCCATATCCGTCCATGTCGACTAATGAATCAAGGTTAATATTAGGATCATTGTACGTAGGCGGACACTGGGATGGAGCTGGCTGAAAAGGTACTGGTAGGTCAGACAATAAAGATGCCTCACGAACGGGCTTTGTTGTAGAGATAGAATGTCGCGTCCTGCTAGGTGTTGGCCC
This sequence comes from Aspergillus pseudoglaucus, assembly GCA_039880875.1. Taxonomy (NCBI): domain Eukaryota; kingdom Fungi; phylum Ascomycota; class Eurotiomycetes; order Eurotiales; family Aspergillaceae; genus Aspergillus; species Aspergillus pseudoglaucus. The sequence goes on from JBDODC010000015.1 coordinate 415,699, forward strand.
GTTCAGTTGTGATGGTTGACGTGATGTTTCGGCTGCAGTACGCGCGTTTGTTAATGACGGCGTCGGGGTCCTCAGCAGTGAAGTGCTATCGTCAAGACTGGCCGGTGTCCTCATCCAAGGATTCGATAGAAATGAATCAATATTGAGCCCAGCGCGGGGATCGTCTATCATATCCATTCGGGGTGCTTCGTTTCTTGGATCAGGGGCAGTCGCCTGGAACCTAGAGGGGCCTTGAGGAATGATATTATTCGGTAATACACTCGTCTCCGAGGGAGAAATGCCAGCAAGACTTCCTTGTTGGTTCGTAAGTGTGGATGTAGATGCAACTGTAGTCTGAGCCCTATCCATTGAACAATCCCCCGCAGTCTTCTCTGGTACGGCCCATACCGAAGCGACATGAGAAGAGAAAGATTGAAGTTTGCTCTGTAAGCCAAAGTCAAGTTCAGCCGACGACGATGCTCTCCGACCCTCATTAGGCTGTTGAACGCCAAGCGTCAAGATCATCCCAAACATGGGACTAGTTGCTGAAAGACTGTAAGTCTCCATATAACTTTGGAGTAAAAGTAATAACCTCTTGGAGCTTTCAATAGCACGCCTCTTGCGAGGGGTTTCTGTCATTGTCCCATTACTTTCTTGTCTTGCGATTTCCAGACCCAAGACAGTGACAATCCCTTCATACATCATCTCAAGCCCAAACACATGCGGTGACGCTGATCGAGTCGACTGTAGGTCAACACGATAAGTTTTGGGAAGCGCGCTAACCCAAAGCTGTAACTGACGCTCTACAATCTCCAGTTGCGACAAAGGCGCGGTTGAACGATGCCGTAGACAGCACAGCTCATTCAGATTGGATACCAATGAAACCAGTCGGTTGAACGTGCTCAGAGCATGAAGGGGTCCGCGATGAAAGGAGTCGGGTGGCGGTTTGACTGGGCGAAGACCTGTCTGGTCCTCCCAAGGATGCCATTCTTCCAGACCATCCTCGTTGACCAATCCAATCTCCGAGAGATCTTCCTTCTGTAACGATGGTATCTGGTGCATCTGCACCGCGACCAGAGTTTCAAGCACAAAGCAACCCAGGAACACGTGTTTTGACCGCCCAGAGTCGCTGGGCTTGCGATTTAATCCAAGATACTGAGCAATCCGAACAGCCTGCCCCACGAGCATCCATGCTGCCGTCCAATCCTGCTGTCCAAACTTGACAAGTGAAAGTATGAGCAATGCCTGAACATGGCCGACTTCGTATCTACCCTCCTCGGACGGTATCAGACCCTTAGCAGTGGTATATAGATTGTGGGGATCTGGAGGATCTTTGGGGAGGTCTGTAATTTGTCGAGTGGCTGCAATGGACACCTCTTGGAAAGAGGCGAGTGTCAAAGCGGACCACAGTGCCGCATGATCTCCGCTTCCTGGGGAAGTAGGAGATATTCGTATGTCTTCTTCAGCGTAGCGGAATGCTGTTCTAAGTATATCGTGTTTCTCGAGTATTGGAAGCCAGCATTGTGTGTAGGTAAAATAGATGTCGAACAGGGACCATGCGTTGGAAGGTAAGCGGAGGTGGCCGTCTTTGTTGCGATGCACGGTCGCCGGTGGGTCTATGGCACGTTGGGAAGACCTGTCCGGTAACGAGTAGTTCATCCTGTTTTCGGGAAGAGACGCCTGAACGCCACTGTCTTTGGTTGCCGTACGCTGCATAGGAGCTTTGACCGCGGAAATATTCGTAGGTGTCTTGACCGGTGATGGTATAGCGGGTAGTGAGCTCTCTCTGTCAACCAACCCATCAGGTATCTGCCACTCCAGTGTGTCTGAGGATATAATACTGTTGGCCTCAGGCTCTGGCGGCGAGCCCCCCGGTGCTCGACCTTTGTTTTGTTCCTCTTCTGGTTGTTCCAGTAGAATCAACAAACTTTCGATTTCTCTTAAGACGATGCTATTCTTCCACGAGGCAAGCAATGTGTCAGAGCCTTCTGCTTCTTTGCCCATCGAAGCCAAGTGGCTAGGTATATTGGCCGCCTTTAACAAAGCACGCACTACCTCCTCACTACCCTGGATCTTTGTAAAGATTATACCATATAAAAGTTCAAGCGTGCGAATGTATCCGGTCGGTAGGCCTCGCTTCTTGGGATTCGTCTTGTACGTGCAAGGCCTACATAGCGAAGCGCAAGTCGAGCAGACCGGTTGGGCCCCGTCGCACTTGTCCTTCTTCGACCGGCAGCTATCGCAGGCGCGCGAAACGCGCTGCCTCTTAGGATAAGCGGCGCTTTCATCAGCAGGGTTTGCTCTAATATCTTCGTTGACATCTGTCCATCGTCGCTTTGCTTTGCCGCCGCTGCCCCCGGAGGCTTGGCGCATGTCGTTACTCATGATTGTTTGCTGAACGGCCCACCATAAAGTTGTTCTGGACGCATGTTCATTGTCGAGTGGTGACTGAGAGGGAGGAGTTGAATCTTTTGCCGACGGGCGACGCCGAAAGTAATTAGAAGAATGAATGCACCCGCCCCACCCCACAGGCAAGGTTTGGGGGGAAAGGGTCAAAACTCGAAGGGATCGACTCTATCTCAATAATATTTAACAAGGATATACCCTCAAGAGATAATCAAAGAGAATTGGGAGAGAGAATGAGATGAACCTGGTTATGGTAATGAGGAGAAGAAAAAAGGCGGAGATGGAGAAATGATACTGAGGGCTCGGAAGCGTAATACGGAACCCCCCGGTGAGTACTAAAGTCCGAGGGTCCTTTTACTTGTACACCCAAAAAAGATTTTTTTTTTTAAAAAAAAAAAAAAAAACAGACAAGATATAGCAGAGATTAGAGTTTAATATACTTCCCACCTTTCTTCTTCGCTCCGATTGCCCATCGTTATACCGAACAAACTCGAGACTGTTCTGACACGTGTATTACATAAGTCATACCCCGCGGGGAAATTTCCCCAGAGAGAGTCACGTGTGGTAACTTACTGTACCGGAGCGGCATAACCGAGGCTCCGGACCGGCTGAGTGTTCCTCCGCTGGCGCCAAGAGATCCCCGCGGAGAGTCAAGATGCACTTAGGTTTCTCGGGGTTCTTTTTTCGATCACTGGAAGTTTGTGTGTGAATCATATTTGGCTCTGATTGAGGTTTATTTGCGTTGAAACGTTGGATATCTCTCATGGACACTCAAGTCTTGCACTTCTCGTCGATGTTGGTACCCTGGTTTCTCTCGTCACCAGCCGGGATCTCGAATTCTAACTTTGTGGGCGGGAAATCCGGGGTCAGTTGTGGGTTAGCAATCCATCATATTCAGCGCTGAAAACGCACTGTATTCAATTGCTTTACAAAATTGCTTTCCAATCCAGACCATGTCCATCCTCGTCAGACCGCTGAAGCGCAAGTTGCGCGAGTTTGAAGGCCTAGAGGAGCCAAACGGACCCGTCTCACGGTCTCCAATCCTCAGAAATGATGCTTTGACGCAAGCAGCAACATCGGGCTTGTATAGCCAACAATTCCAAGTATTTGAGGATTCACATTGGACTGCTTCATCTCGAGAATCGAAGTCTAGTCGCCCATCGCCAGTACGTTTCGACAGTCCTCTTCAGACGCAGAGGAAATTCGATCCGCATGCGTCCATTGTGTTGGTTGGGATCCGCGGCACCGGCAAGTCTAGCCTTGCGGTTATGCTGGCAGCAACAACAGGAAACAGATTGATTGAAGCAGATCGATACTTTCAGCAAGTGACCGGGCGCTCTCGAGCGGCGTTCAAAAACGAATACGGTCTCATGGAATATCGCCAACAAGAAGCGAAGGTCATGGAATTGATACTGAATGAGCACAGAAAGGAATGCGTGATTGTTTGCGGGCCCGGGTTTATGGAGCGCAGCGGACAGAAGTTGCTAAGAGAATATTCGAAAAGTCACCCGGTCATTCTCATTTTACGGGATTCGGAGAGCATCCAATCGTATTTAAAAGTGTATGACAATGATAAGATCCGCCGCTTCTTTGAGCTGTCTGGGCCGATCTATCGTGCATGTTCAAACCTGGAGTTCTTCAATGTATCTGAGAAATGCGCTGGGGAATACACAGGGCAACAGCAAGAATCCGAAATCGACCAACGACACCAGACCTCTACACCATTCCTGACATTGAAACGACTACAGCGCGACTTCCTTCGATTTGTTGCGCTCGCAACGGGTGGCGCTACTGATATGTGCACCCAACATGCTTCGTTTCCTCTTTCCATGATACCGGTCGAATCCCGAACGTACACCTACGCGGTTTCAGTACCGATATCTTCACTTTTAGAATGCTACATGGATATTGAGGATCTGGAATGTGCTGCAGATGCTTTCGAGCTGAAAGTTGATGCGGAGAGCCCTCCTGGGGATCCCATGGTAGATTCGAGCTTCGCGGATTCAATCAGCGAAACTGTCGCAACTATCCGTCGCAGCATCGTTGTCCCTATGATATATCATGTGGAAAGCAGTATCAACGGACAAACTAGCGGAAATACACGGCGTTCAGAAGAAGAGTACATGAACTTGGTACAGCACGGACTCCGACTCTCTCCTGGTCTCGTGACAGTCGACCTGGCCTACAACGATGACTTGCTTTCACAGATTATTGCTTCTCGAGGATCTAGTCAAGTAATTGGGCACTATGCCGCCCATCAGCCACTATCTGGAGGCTGGGATGGCTCGGAGTGCATGGCACTATACGAACGAGCCAGGAGACTCGGATGCAATATGGTGAGGTTATCACAACCAGCAACGACAATGGAAGACAACTTCGCCGTCCAACGCTTCCACTACCGAATCAAAAACCTCCCCGAACCTCACCTACCTCTAACCGCCTACAATACGGGCCCATTGGGCCGACTATCCTGTTGCTTCAACCCCATCCTAACACCAGTAGTCCACCCCTCCATGACCTCCGAAACTACTTCAAAAGACCTACCCTGCATCACCATCCGCGACGCACAATCAGCTCTCTACTCATCCTTCACCCTCGACCCCATGCAATACTTCGTCTTCGGCGCAAACGTCAACTACTCTCTCTCACCTACAATGCACAACACCGCCTATAAACTAATCGGCATGCCCCATGTCTACGGCATCCATCAATCCCAATCCCTCCGCGGTCTCAACGAGCTCGTCGAAAACCCCCATTTCGGAGGGACAAGTGTCAGCCTCCCCTACAAGACCGAAGCTATTCCCCTCCTCCACTCGATGTCGCCGCACGCGCGCGCCATCGGCGCAGTGAACACTCTCATCCCTATCCGCAATCTCGACGAAAAGGATAGCACAATTCTCACCTCTCAACATTCCTCATTGTATATCGAAAAGAGCCGCGCGGGACCCATAAAGGCCCTCCACGGCGACAATACCGACTGGATCGGTATCTGCAATTGTTTCCGGCGAGGTCTTTCCCCCGCTAACGCCGTGCGCCCTGCATCAACGGGTCTGGTCATCGGCGCGGGAGGCATGGCCCGCGCAGCCGTATACGCGATGATTCACCTAGGCGTACAAAACATCTTCGTCTACAACCGCACGTTTGCGAATGCAGAGAAAATGGCACTACATTATAACAAGCAAAAGAATCTAGCCCCAACGACGTCACAGGGCTACGGCCAGGGTCGTCAGACTACGGTACATGCGTCATTAAGATCATTACAAGACCCCTGGCCAGTAAGTTATAAGCAACCGACGGTCATTGCGTCTTGTATTCCAGCGCATAGTATTGCAGGACAACCAGCGCCTTGTTTTGAGATGCCGTCGCAGTGGCTTGAGAGTCCGACGGGTGGTGTTGTGGTTGAGGTAGGTCGACAAGCTCACCAAGAAGAATATATCACATAAACTGACCCGTCTTATAGTTAGCATATAAACCTCTCAACACACCCCTCATAAAACAGATGCGCTCTCTTTCCCACCGTGGATGGGTGGCACTTGATGGTCTTGACGTTCTCCCCGAGCAGGGCTTCGCCCAGTTTGAGCTTTTTACGGGTCGTCGCGCACCACGTCGGCTCATGAGGACAATTGTTTTAGAGGAGTATAAGGCAGAAGAGGGCCAGGATGATCCCAGTTTGATCCAAAGCAGGCTGGAAAACATGGATGGTCAGCCTACATAGTATTTATTATCACAATGTGAATACGAAGCTAGATCGGGAAATGTATCATATTGGACTTCAATCTAGTCATATGCAGTTTCGACTATCATGGCTGCAGTGAGATGGGTAGATTGCATACAGAAGGCCGGGTTTCTCTCCGAGGCATGTTCAGATATGTCTACGGAGCAGGTCTGACAGATTAGAGGTGCCTCGTTACGAGGACCTTGATAAGCCCTAGTTGATATTACAGCAAGCTTAGTCAAGAGCTACGAAAACCAGAGCGGAATAAAAGCAAAAAACTTGAATGGTTACGTCGTTCACACGCACAAAGAAGTAAGGATACTAATAATACAGCGTGATCATAGGTAAACGTCAAGTCCCGAACAAAAAACAAACACAACGGGGCACCAATGGTGCATTGCAAGGATTCGAGGTTATACAGCATTGCGGACAAAAGGATGTAGTGTCATATCCCAAAAAAGAGATGAAGATGACAGTCGGCCGAAAAGGAAACTCCTCCACAAACGCGGGGAAACCTCCGAGTCCTCTGTATGCCGTTCCGATTGGACAAGTCGCCTAATAACTAGGCTCAGTGCCAGTTTGCTTTAACACAAAGTTACCGCAGTTGAGCCTCTCGTTGTTGGGCCCATGGACGACAAAAGAGAGATCACCAAAGTAGGCTGGGCTGTTAGGGTCTGTCGAAAGGAAGTGGTCTGGGTATTCGGCCTCGAATGATTCATAGACCGCGGTTAACATGGGACTATGCTTTCCACTTAGGTCGCCAACCTCACACGTTTCGGGGTGAGTGGCATCGCATGGAGGGTCTTGGCCGCGTTTGTAGGGATCGAGGTGTGCACCGGTGGCTTCACAACTGCCATTCTCGGGGACTCGACGGGCATGGATGTGATACGCTAGAGAAGAGGTATCAGTCATTAGTCGTCACATCACATCGTCGAGAAGAGAACATACGCAAAGCCTGCTCCTTTGGAAGTCCCCAGAAGTCCGCGTGGACCTTGACTCCGACTGACCGAGCCCAGATGTTGAGAGCACCCCGAATAGTCGTGGTGTTCTTTTCCAGCAGACGGGCCTCAAACAGCTTCGAAGGGTTGTCCACGACGATAGGAGCCCGGGTGAAGTTAGTAGGGGAGGCAGCCGCGGAGAGGCAAAGACCAAGGAAGACGTTGGCAACGAGCGTGAACTGCATCTTGACGATACGGGGGTGGGTACTCTCTGAAACAGAGAAGTATACGAAGGGATATGATGCTGATGGAAGATGCACGAGGATAGTGGTGGATGGTATCGATGGAAAGGAGAAATGGATGGGAGAGACGAGATGGATAAGAGATGGAAAAGGAAGAAGAAGAGAAGAGGAGGCCGAGGGGGGTTATATACTGCTTCGCTTGGCAGCAGGTGCTCCTTCATGCAGCAGTGAAGACTGCCTGAAAGAGCAGGAAGGCACCACGCCAGACGGATAAGAAAGGCAGGACAGGACAATTGAGGAAGGAATGCTCAACGACAGTCAGAGAGAAGGTGCATCCAGCGTATTCTATTCGATTGCATTGAACAGTAAGCTATTTACACTTTTACAACGATGATAAATAAGATAGAGATGCTGCGCGAAGAAGGAATCGCCAAGGGCTGTCCCCACGCTTCAAGGCCACGCTTCGTGGGGACAGCCCTTGGCGGCAAGTTATACTACAAAATGGCTTCGTGGGAACGGCCCTTGGCAAAGAGTAATACTACAAAATAAGACACTGTACCGGTTGCTATGATATTAGCAAGTTGGTGGTTGATGATTCTATAGACGAATTGCTCACCAGAATGAAGAGTGCTCTGAGCATCTCTGAGTGTTGAATGCCACAAAGGCGGGCCCATTCAATAGCTCAAAATAAATGAATAGTACCATCGTCCCTGAATGCTCTTCTGTGGGTGTATACATAGTACGTGACTCAATACTATACTCCGTGCGCAGTACGGAGTACATATTTCTATGTATAATTGCATTCCCTGCGTCGATCGGTAAGCCTATATAATACGGGTCCAGAAAATTCGAACGCCCGCCACAACTTCCCAATTGGGATATGCGCTTTCGGGAAACCTTCCTCGGAACAAATCCGGGGTCGTTCCTCTTACCCCACGACCTCGAGTCGATCCACGCGAGCTCGCATGTTCCGTTAATACAGCTCAGTAAGAGCCCTGTAACTGGTTCCGATGATTTCAACCCTCGCTACAGTTACCCATGCCCCTGGGCTTGGCTTGGGTATTTATACTGCCATAAGCCACGCTTTTGCTCTCGACTTTTCTACATCAGTTCAATCGCAATTCCTATTCCTCCTTCTCTAATTCATTATGACCCTTTCTCAAAATCATCATATTATCCAGCTTCCTGCAACCCCCGGAGCCCCTCGATTCGTGAACCCTCGTGAAATTGCTCAGCAATGGCTCAACAACTTGCAGACGTTGCTTGCCATTGGCGAATATGCAAAGGTCCCCGAGCTCTTCCATGAGCAATCATGGTGGCGAGACATGCTGGCTTTGGATTGGGACCTTCACACGGTGCAGAACGCTGCTGGGATCAAGGACTTCCTCAGTCGAAACCAACCCCGGTTCCAGCTATCCTCTTTCCGTCTACAGCACCAAGGAGACTTCCAGCCCAAGCTGGAGAACCCGAGGGGAGATCTGAATTGGATCTCCTCGATGTTTTTTTTCGAGTCTCGCGTCGGGAATGGAACCGGTGTTCTTCGTCTCACGATAAACGAGGCTGGGCAGTGGAAGGCATATGCTGTGTACACGTCTCTGCAGGAATTGAAGCAGTTCAAGGAACTGCTTGGTGCGAATCGAGCTGAAGGGACCATCGAGTCGATGCCTGGTGGGCTTTCTAAGGGGAATTGGATTGAACGACGCAAGCGACAAGTCGAATTCCTTGATGAGGAGCCCGCGACTCTGATTGTTGGTGCAGGTAAGTGACTATGTCTTTCGTATATCAGTTTATGATCTGACATTTTCTTTTGTATAGGCCAGGCAGGACTTAACACGGCTGCTCGACTTCAAAATCTCGGAGTATCGAATCTTATTGTTGACAAGAATGAGCGGGTTGGAGACAACTGGAGAAAGCGTTACAGGGTAGGCTTCGATAATTGACGCTGGTAGCTCAGATGACGCCTGCTGACATATTCCTTTGCTATGTACAGACCCTTGTTACCCACGACCCGGCCGAGTTCACACATATGGCATACCTTCCGTTCCCCAAGAACTGGCCGCAGTTCACCCCCAAAGACAAACTCGGAGATTGGTTCGAAGCGTATGCTAGTATAATGGAGCTTAATGTCTGGCTCAAGACCAGCATTAAGTCTGCAGAATACGACGACTCGAAATCCCAGTGGACGGTTACTCTCACCCGAGGCGACGGCAGTGAACGGATCCTTCACCCCCGGCATATTGTGTGGTGTACCGGTCACTCGGGAGAACCCAAGGTCCCCATCTTTGCGGGACAGGAGCGGTTTAAGGGACAATTATACCATGGCAGCCAGCACCGTGACGCCTCGGAATCCGATGTCAAGGGCAAGAAGGTGGTCGTGGTTGGTACTGGGAACAGTGGACATGATATTGCGCAGAATTTTTATGAGAATGGTGCCGATACAACCATGGTTCAGCGAAGCGGGACATATGTTATTACAGTTGAAAAGGGTGTCTTCATGATGCACGAGGGGCTCCATGAAGAGAATGGGTATGGCCTCCTTGAACATCCCTACTATAACTACTATGTAGCATACCAACTGACAATGACCAGAGCTCCGACCGAAGAAGCAGATATCATAGCGGAGAGCTTGCCCTTCCCAGTCCAGTTCGCCTTGGCCGTCGACTTCACGAACAGAGTCCGTGCCGTGGAAAAGGATACTCTTGAAGGTCTTGAGAAGGCCGGGTTCAAGCTGGACTTTGGCATTGATGGGGCAGGAATTTCCCGGCAATACATGACCCGGGGTGGGGGCTACTATATCGATGTTGGATGTAGCTCATTGATCATCGACGGCAAGATCAAGATAAAGCACAGCCCCGAGGGCATCTCGGGCTTTGACGAGCGCGGTCTCATCCTGAAAGATGGCAGTAAGTTGGACGCAGATATCGTCGTCTTGGCTACTGGCTATGACAACATGCGGACAACTGTTCGAAAGGTCCTTGGGGATCGCGTTGCTGATCGCCTTGTGGATGTGTGGGACTTGGACGAAGAGGGTGAATTGAACGGGGTATGTTTACGAGAATGTCCCATACCGCTACTTTCAAACACCATGTTAATGAAAACACTATAGATGTGGCGCCCAAGTGGTCACCCTGGCTTCTGGTATATGGGAGGAAACCTGGCCATCTGCCGGATCTACTCGAAGTTCCTGGCCCTACAGATCAAGGCTATCGAGTCCGGGATTAACTCGCAACCATCGGCTCTCAAGCTGTAGTGCATGGCTCTTTCTAGCTATTTATGTTTGATAATTATGATAATGATAATGAGGAATATATGAAATATCTTTAGACCTCACCAGAAGTCGACCCCGTAGCATGTGTAGGAACCCCCCGCAATTCCGGATACACAACCACCATCTTGAACCGGCCTCTCTGTATTCACTATATGCCATCCCTGATACTCAACATTTTTCAGATCACAGCATTGAGTAGTACATCTGAACTACTTTAGTTGTATACAAAATGTCCTGCGTCAAGTCATGTGAGCGCGTCATGCTGAAACGAGCATCCATTGCCGGGGAGACCATCACATCACCACTTCTCCCTCTCCACTTTTGCCTTATGAAAATCGGTAGTGCTCAAAGACACTAAGCTGTTAACCGTCTCTCTCTCTCTCTCTCTCTCTTCTCTATTCTAGAATTATTTCCTATTATTCTTTATTTATTCACCCCCGCCTCTAGGTTGCGGCTTTGCTAGGGCGCCCGAGATCGGTCGACCACGACGCTTCCGGCATTGTGGACTGGACCCTTAACGGCGTCGTTCTATTTATTTCTCCCTGACAGCTCAGACAATCGATCTTTCTGCCTTGGCTGCGAAGAGAGTGGTTTTGCTGGTTGGTGATAGTGCATCCTCCTTCCCCTTTCCTGATTCCGGCTGCTGCTGTGAGACTCTTTCAACTGACCACCAGATAAACACAAAATAGACGAGAATAGAACCCTCCCTCCTTCCTCCCTCTACCGAACCGAATATATCCTTATTCAATGCCGTTGTTCCATTGATTTTCCGTTGTCCACGCCTTCTCGAACCCCTGTGACGTCGAACCGGTCGATGCTTGCCTGCTACGGCCCGCAACCATGACCGTCCAGACACGGAGGCATTCCTCCGCCTACAAGGCCAACTCTAATCGTGTCCCCGACACCATCGATCTTGAAAAACAGCCCACCGGCGCCCGATATAAGCGTCGCCGTCGCAGCTCCTTCGATTCAGATAGCGATTTCGAGTCATCGCCGCCACCTCAGGGCGTCGCTACCTCCTACCGGCAGGCTCAGCAGCAACCTATGTTAGCACCCGCAGCCCTGCGGCGCACGCGCGCCGGGGTGGGCTTTCGTGTTCCTAATAGGATCATGCGATGGCTCTGCCTGGCGCTGTTTTCGGGTCTTGTGCTTTTTATCGTTACCCTGTTCCGGTTTACGCTTGCCTCGTCTGTGATGAATGTTCATATCGATTTGCCGAGGCCGATGGCTAGACCGCCGGTATGGGAGAGCTTTCCGTTTTTGAAGCGGTACCAAGGTGGTCTGAAAAGCCTTGTACCGCGTAAGGATAATGCGCCGGAATACCCTGGAGATGGATCGGAGGAATTGGGATTGGGGGCAGCAGATGCTATAGCGGAGGAAAAGACCATTGCGGAGGAAAAGAACGACATTCAATCCAGGGACAATGGGGATCTTCCGTTCTCCAGCTCGGTGTTTAATCCTTATCCCGAGTATTCGTCGCCGGAATACGTGAAGAAATATGGCGAGAAGCGCGAGTGTTTCTTGGATGAGGAGCAAACGGTCAAGGTTCCGCAGGTTCACCACTTCCCCGGTGTTCCTCGTGGGTTCCCTGATGCTGTTATTGGTTCTAATGAGGTGCTTGGGATGAAAGATGATATCTGTTTCGACCGGTTCGGTCGTCTTGGTCCTTATGGGTTGGGATACAGCGTCAGAAAAGGAGGCATCGGTGCAGGATTGGAGGGCCATCGCGATGGCTCTGAACGTGTCTGGGAGGATCACCCGCCGGTGGATTTCCGCAAGGTGGACTGGGCTGCTGCTCAAAACCGTTGTGTTGCCAGCAACAACCATCGCTTCAAGGATTTACCAGAGGCGCGACCGGATCGTTTCTTGTCTATGCCAGTCGGTGTTCCCAAACATGAGAAGCCATTGCCTGTGAACGACCAAAAGCACCCACCGAAAACTGGAACAGACCGTTTGCCTCGGACAGCCGTCGTTATCCGGACTTGGGCTGATTTCCGTTACACACCCGAGGACATTTTGTACATGCGCTCCCTGATTTCTGAGCTTTCGCTTCTTTCAGGTGGAGAGTATGTGGTACATTTCCTCGTCCACGTGAAGGACCTAAACTTGCAAATCTGGGCTGACGACGAAACCTACGAGCGGGTGCTCAATGATTCGCTCCCGGAGGAATTCCGCGGAATGGGAACTCTTTGGTCGGAGAAGCAGATGGAACTCATGTACCCGGGTCTGGAGGAGACAGGGATGCGAGGCCTGCCGATTTATGGTGTCTACCGGAGTACCTTCATGTGTATGCAATACTTTGGCCACCAACATCCGGAATATGACTACTACTGGAATTGGGAGATGGACGCGCGCAACACCGGTCACTGGTACCATTTCTTCGAAAAGGTCTCCAGTTGGGCCAAAGCACAGCCCCGGAAGGGTCTTTGGGAACGCAGTGCTCGATTCTACGTCCCATCTGTGCACGGATCCTGGGAGGATTTCAAGCAAATGGTCCGGGTACAAACCGAGACCGGTACTAACAGCCCTAACAACATGTGGACAGACCCGACCAAAGGAGGACCTGGAATTGGTCGAGGTTCATGGCAGGGCCAGGGCGATCAATCTATCTGGGGTCCCGTGCGCCCAGTTGAGCAGGACGTCCTCGAGGTGGAAGGCGAAGGCATCCCTCCGACCACAATGGAAAAGGACAAATACGAATGGGGCGTTGGCGAGGACGCAGATCTGATCGTGTTTAACCCGCTTTACGACCCCGAAGGCACGACCTGGATTCTCCGCGACGACGTAACAGGCTACAACAAGGACAACGGCATGCCGCCTCGCCGCACCGTAATCATCACCGCCTCGCGCCTCTCCCGCAAACTCCTCCAAACCATGCACAAGGAAACTAGCCTCAAGCGCCACAGCATGTTCTCCGAAATGTTCCCCGCAACCACCGCCCTCCACCACGGCTTCAAGGCTGTATCCATTCCACACTCGATCTACATGGACCGCCGCTGGCCAACAACCTACCTCGAATCCGTCTTCAACGCCGGCCGCAATGGCGCGTCTGGTGGTGCCCGGACAGCCATCTTCGGCGAACGTGAACACAACTTCCGTGGTACGACCTTTTTCTACTCTGCAGGCTTCTCGCCCAACCTCTGGAGACGCTGGCTCGGGTACCGGGTTGACAATGACGGTGGGGAGCAAGAGGAGCTGGCAGGTGAGGGACGGATGTGTCTGCCGCCAATGCTATTACATCCGATCAAGGAAGTAGACATGGTGATTGACGATGGGGAGAAGTCGGAGAATGAGCTTCAGAACGATCAGGTTATTAAGGATGATTGATCTTGCTTATCTTGCTTCTGGGTATCTGTTTTGATGAATATGGATGAAATATTTTCGATGTATATGTGTTGCGTGTTGGCTGCATATTTTGGATACACTACTATTGGAATCTGGATATTTGGCGAATAAAGGCGTTTTCTAGCGAGCCATCTGCTATAAAAGATATCTGAATATGTCCTGATCTAAAAGATTGCTGGCTTTCTAGTAGAATTTCTGTGGATGTATTGAATTGGGAGGATTAATAATACGACATAACCAATTCGTAGTTGAATGTTGTGGTGAATATAGCAAATACCCCACAGATCCAGGATAATCAGGGCGTGTAACTCAGTGGTAGAGTGCTCGCTTTGCATGCGAGAAGTCCCGCGTTCAATCCGCGGCTCGTCCATTTGTTTTTTTTTTTTTTTTCGTCCCTCTTCCCACGAACACAATACAACAACACATACCACAACCCATTAAGATTGAATTTGTATTGGAATTCTATTCTTGTCTAAAGTTCCGTTACTGTGGTCATCATTCTATTTTATATTATCCACTATTTCGTGCGAATTGCAAAAGACAGGACAATTTGGCCGACTCCACAAATTTCTCCAACATATCTATGTCAGAAAAGAACAAAGCGTCCCAGAACCATGCAGAGAACCTATTTGCATAAACGTCTACCTGGATTCATATCATGTGCGTAGCCGTCCAATTGTATTATCCTCTCGAAACATAAAACCGATAATGCAACACCTTGGAATGTCTTCCTAAGCTTAAGCCTTTGCAAAGAGTGCTGTCATCTAGTGGAAGATCCCTCCCTTCGAATGATATACCGGAAAGGAGTTAGAAGCTTGACTCCGTAATAGACAAAGTAACGGATGTCTTGGTGTTAATCCGCCGTGTGGCCGTGTGTATAGATCCATCCCGCTTGCGAGAAGTGCATTATTTCATTGCTCGTAATGCATATGATTATGCGATACAACAGCAAAATCTGGAAAGAAGGATCAGGTTTTCGGTCGGCATTCGTGCCAGCAGATTCCTCGTGCGGGTGACATCAAGTCGTTGTTCATAGGGCTGGTTCCTGATAAAGAAGTTGAGAAGACTTCCGGCGTCGGATGCCACCGTAGAAATTGGGCAAAACTAGATCCCAGGGCCTAAAGCATGGCCGCTAGGCTTTTCACTGGTCAGATAAAGGTACTCCATTGTTTCTCTTAAATCTGTCACTGAAGACATCGATCATTAATCGTGCGGATAATCGGAACTGTTTCTTGTTCGCGTCCCAATCAATCTGGCCCTCTGGCAGTGCATAGTTAGCTTAGATAAGAATACTATCCAGGCGGCCCAAATATGACATTGCAACATGAACATAGCTCCAGAGATGATTTCGAATCTGGTGACTTGGGATTGTTCGCAGGGAAAATAGAACCCAGCATCCGAGGCAGCTAGTAGCACATGCTGCATTGACTGGACATTTCTCAGCTTTTCACAATAAAGCAGGAAATTCAACCATGAGGACTCGTGATCGGTAATGTGATAACTCTGCTACCTGTTTCATGACCTATGAGATACTTTGGAGTTTTCTCGTTGGTATTATTCACCAGCGTATACGCAACCCCATGAGATAGAGAATTCGAAGTACCTCTATATAACTTTCATCGCGATTGGTGTTGAACCTGTCAACAAAAAGAAGAAAAAAAAGGAAAAAGGAAAAAGGAAACTAAATGTGCATAAGATTGGCAATTTCTTGATATCCTTTCCAAATTTGAAATCTTCCTCCTTGTCTCAATTAATTTCATATTCAAAGTGACAAAAAGGTTAGTAGTAACATGGCCAGTCATAATGTCACAAAGTGTGATTCCATATTGAAGATGTTGCGAACTGTTCATCGGGTTCGCTTTTCTACGAGCTTAAAGAGCTGCGCACAAGTATACTTACAGTTAGAGTATAATGTAAAATCAGCCACTCTCTGAATTCTCGGCATGCGTGCAGCTGCAGAAGACAAATGCGATATTCAACACTTCGTGGTGAGGGATTCGGAATGCCGTCTTTCTCGGTAGCATTGTCGTACTATCCATTCTTTTGACAATGAGAATTCTGGCATGCCCAGAGAATTTTATGTCATGTTGAAATAAGTTCTTCACAGCATTAGTGGTCTCTACACTCATCTTTCATGATATATATCTCTGGTTAGGTTTATGTATTTACTGGTAGGGGGTATCACTTACTGGTTGACTCTAGTTAGTAATGAAACAATCTCAGGGCTCTTCAAAATCTGTCCCCTTCCCCTTTGCAGGTGCATGTTTTCAATGATCATATATATGAAGCCGCCGGCATAGTATTGGGCCGATTGGTGTAACTGTCTCAAAAGTGAAGTAGTGTTTGAATATTACGCTCTAGATGCGCCCATAGCAAATCTCGGAAATACCAATCGATATCAGGGGCCACTGGCGATTATGGCTCCTGTGATCATGTAGATTGGATGGTGTAAGCCGTTCTCATCACTGTTTGAACTTCCGGGGGCCCTGACTTTGAGTGACGGGAAGAAATAACATTTCCGGATTTAAAACCTTCTGCGCGTTGCTCCCAACTCTTTTGCAACCGACTCTTGCCGGCACTAAGCTGACGAACTCGGCCATAAATAAGAAGCCCCATGAAGCTCAAATCAGAGCCCAAGGCGAAATTGATCAGTTCCACTACACATGCAGAGCAATATGTTCTCCCGACATGCATGGCAGCTCATGGGGTGTCTATCTCGCCGCGAGTTGCAAGAACATAGATGGTTGGCGTGGGAGCGACCTCGGGTAATCACAACAGACCCTGGGTCTATATGTATATCTTCAGTCTACCGAATCTGGGGATTGGTGACTGTATGCAGTTTCCGGAAATGCCCACTTGTTATATTCAATAGGCTTGCTTTGACGGCATGTTGCTTCATAGGGGCCGTTACGATTGCCCTTGTGACATCGCAAACCACTGCTTTTTCTTTCCCTTAGTAAGTTCCTCGCGAAAGTGGCGGTACCAGCTTTGGTCAAACCAATCCAGGTCCATCTTGGGTTGCTCACCTTGTATCTTGTATGCTAGGGACTCAGGTTAGAACCAACGCGCATCTGACATTTTGTGTTTCTAACGTTGTTTGCTCAACTGGCCTGAGGCCATACTTGGTATTGTTGCCTATCTAGGTATAGTGGCGGCTTGCGTCTAGACTAACCTATTCTGGTATAGCTCATCTACATTGTCCTTGTAGATATAGACACCTCAGGCAGAAGAACAGACTTCCAAACACGCCATATTCGCTCTGATCAATCTCCCACAACGCTCAGCCCAAAATATGAACATCTGCACAGCCGCGTCCCGTATATCGCGAAAATGCAACTCCGTACATAACTGCTATGCATCATACAACAATGCAGGTCGGCCTGCCTGGCTTCGTGGATGCATTGTATCTATCAGGCTATCACCGACCAGACTGTGTTCTGTACTTTGTACGAGTGCTGTGTACACCGCATGATTCGGAAGATTTATGCCACGGGGTCATATGCATACTATGTACAAGTGGTGCGGTACGGAGGTCTTTCCATATGTAGGTGGTGATAGGTGGCTGGCTGGTGGTCAGATGTAAATCTTTTACTTTACATAGTACGAGTCACTACGTGTATAGTATTGTTTTATTGGCATTGAATATTGAGTACCCTATATGGTGTAAATGTTATTTGAGTCTATGCTTGGGCTATTCGTGTGCTATTTGTACTTTGTACGGAGTACGGGGTGTATACTACGAGAAAGACTACGAGAAAGTAAGGAGTGGAGCATGATGCAACCTTGACGACGGGGAATGGCCAAAACATTCCAGGTTTAGTGGTCATCAACCACAAAGACATGTCACATGGACTGTACGGAATGCAAATATAAGAGCATTGGTCGCTGGCTTTGAGTGTAGTTTATTCCTGAGGTGTATTGCATTAGCTCTGCTCATATATATTGAACACTGCGGAGTACAAGTATACGGAGCACTCAACGGTCATGGTAAGCAACCTCGCCACAACAACCACCAATTGGATATCTATCTGACCGTCCAATAACTAGACAAACCACCACCCACTAATCCCACTCATCCCCTCCCTCCTTGACTTCAACAATGACATCACCACAACCATCCTCCTAATCCTCACAATCCCCCTCCTCTTCCTCTCCCACATAATTCGCAAAGACTACGCCGCATTCATCTCCCTCGGCCCCGGCGGCGTCCTCCAATCTCCAAAAGGCTATATCGGCTTCTGCTGCCTCCGCCCCTTCGCCCTCCGCAATCCTTTCGAACCACCACGCCTACCCCCGACGCTTCGTCCGCAGAATGGATTCCTCGCATCCGACACACTACCGACACGGAAGGGTCCTCGGCCAGTAGTTAAGGGGATAGCGCCGCAGCGGCAGATAACGCAACAGGGGAATGAGATGACGTATGAGGTACTGAGTCGGGAGTTATTGGCTCTGGTGCAGACGCATGCGCATACACACGGATTATATACTGATACGTCGTGTTTTGAGAAACATAGTATGGGGATATTTGTCGCGGAAGAGTTTAGGTCCCGCGTGACTTGTAATGGAGAGGTATGTCATGCGCATCCGAGTGATGGGAGTTTGCATTTGTGTCTGCACCCGGCGGATGTTAAGGTGGTTTTGGCCAATGGGTGGGGACAGAGGCATCCCATTGCGCGGGAGAGGAGTTGGTGGTGGCAGGTGTTGAGGACGGGGAGAAGGAAGTTGCCGCCGGGATTTGTGATGGTGTATGCGCCGAGGGATGAGAAAGAGTTGAGGGTTGTTGTTGAGGTCGTGCGGGCAGCCATCTGTTGGGTTAGTGGAAGGGGGTTGCGATGGGAGAGGGAGTGTGTGATTGAAGACAAGGAGATGGCGTCAATATAACATTAATGGTCAAATAGCATAATCAACGGAATCTCTTTTCCTATACCTATTGAAGACAGTCTGTGCTATAAAGACATAAAGACAATGCTCGTGACAATCCTCAGGTGAATCGTAAATTCTGTTCTCAAACGGTAGCAACGCACATAAGGGGAAAAAAAAAAAAACACACACACAAGCGAGAAAAAAAAATGAAATAATAAAAACGGTTTAAAACACAGAAGTATTCGTTGGATCGACGCCGGGACGAAAGAGAAACGAAGCTATTAGCATAAAATCAAAAGCCGTTAGAGAACACAAAAGCACCGAGGTAACAGTTTCCTTCCCTACACGTGGTGCCTTTTTGATTTTTCTGTTGGCGGCCCCAATGTCCCATTCATCACCCGCAACTCCCTGCCAAGCAAGTTCTAGGTATATTCTCTTCCAATTCATCTCATTACAATGGGTTTAGTCACGGTTCGTTTTCCGCAGAGCGTCGGCGAGCCACTCGAGACCTTCGTAGAGACCGTCACCGGTGGTAGCGCAGGTGGATTGGATGAACTAGAGAACATTAAATCAGTAAACGGCAATAGGAACGACAGTGATGAGTTCAACTTACCCAAGCACGGCGGGTGAGGCTCTGCAGACCAAGTTGCTGGGTGATCTCGGCGGGGCTCATGGCGTTCTAGAAAGTAGACATCAGTATCCAGTATCGAATCGCAATCGCATGTGACATATATCATACCGGCAGATCTTGCTTGTTAGCGAAAACAAGGAGAAGAGCGTCACGGAGTTCATCTTCGTTCAGCATGCGCTGCAACTCTTCGCGGGCCTCAACGATACGGTCACGGTCGTTGCTGTCGACAACGAAGATGATACCCTGGGTGTTCTGGAAGTAGTGTCTCCAGAGGGGACGGATCTTGTCTTGACCACCGACATCCCACACGGTAAACTGAATGTTCTTGTATTCGACGGTCTCAACGTTGAAACCTAAAAGCCGAATGTCAGTTCCACGTGCTCAATGCCCGACAGACTGTTCCATGCGCAAAACATTTCGACGACGACAACCCTAGAATACACGTGGTGGTCGAGGGAAAGAGGACTAACCAATTGTGGGGATGGTGGTGACGATTTCACCCAACTTCAGCTTATACAGGATGGTGGTCTTTCCGGCGGCGTCGAGACCGACCATCAGGATTCGCATCTCCTTACGTCCCCATAGCCGGTCGAACAACTTCGAGAAGGTGAGACCCATGTTTGCGGTGGTGAAAGTATGTCCTCGAGGCCCTGAAAAGAAAAGCGCAAAAGTGTTAGATAAAGATGAGATCAGAGAGTGAGATGTTCGGTGATGGAAGGAATGGGGTAGTGGCGGTGGTGGTAGTGGTGTGTTTTTGGATGAGATATTAAAGGACACGGGGTAAGCACCGACTGCACGAGGGAAACAACAAGGATTCGGGATTTCTTCCTTTCCGAGGAAGGTTAAAACTGAACAAGAAGAAAAGGAGGAGAAGAACGGTGAAGACGATGAAGTGTGATGAATCAGGGGTGGAAAAGACACAGAGCGAAAGGGAAAAGGAAGGGAAGAATCTCATGCGGCGGACGACAAGGACACAAGTAGCAAAATACTTGAAGGCCCAAAAAAGGCCAGGTAGACAGACAATCACGAGGCAGCAGGAGATCTGAGAGTGACTTACCGAGAGAGGGAAAGAGATAAGGTGATATTAGTGTAGTAAAACGTGACGCTGAAGATGAGAAAAAGAAAAGCGTGAGGCGTGAATATAGAACAGTCCAAGTGGTTAGTTGGAATAATAATTTGGTGCCAGGTCGAGGAGTGCGGCGGTCGGCGTAGCTTCCGTCACTAAGCCGCGTGAACAAGAGCAGGTACAAGTATAGTATTAGGTACAGAACACAATTATAGAAACGAATTAAAATGGAGTATTCTAAAGGAGAAAATTACAACAAGATATAGCCAATATCATCAGGTCTATCTGTCCGTCAGAAATGCCACCTTTTTCTACGTACAAATTCCCTCCGAAGAGGACACGGTGTTTCCGCACCATATTTGTGCCGTGTCTTTGCCTCTTCAAGTATGGAGAGGCCACAGACTCACCACTTTATTATGTGTCCCCAGTCGCTGATAGGTTCCCTGAGTTCTGGACTCGATGGTGGGCCTCTACGCGTCATACTAAGGGAATCTATGGATGTACGAGTACCGAACAAGGGCTCCGATAAAGCCACAGTATGAGCCATGAATAGTACTGGTTTAAGACAGCTTAAAGTCCTAAAGATACCTGTTCGCTCATCCTTACATCGACAATTTGTTTCTGCCTACCTATCCACACAAAATTTGACAATGGCTCTTAGCATCTTCTCGACTCTTAATACTCTATCGAGTCCGACAAACCAATATGAAGCTAACATCAAAACCACGACCTGACCCCGTGGTCATCAAATTTAAAAATATAGCAGCACTCCAACAAGAAGCAGAAGCCCTTCATCGCAAGCTCAATGAGGATCGCAAGACCAGCAACCAATATCTCGTGGTAAAAAGAATACCCAGAGGCGCCTCAGCCCTCCTAGGCAAGTATCGCAAAATGATGGACAACGTTACTTATAGACTTAGCTGGGAAGGCGAAACAGGGCAAATCAGAATCATTCCGTCGCCTGCTTATACCATGACTACTAGGAGGCTGGCTGACAAAATCACCAATGCCCTTCTTGACAGGGGCGTTCGTTTCCGGGACTTTGGATGGGGGAGTACCAAGGCTTATCCCTCGCTAACTGGGCGTGGTGGGAAGCAGCCGGATGATTGTTTCTTGCCTCCGACAAGAATAAAACTACCTGCAGAAGAAGTCAAGTGGCCGAGTCTCGTTCTTGTATCGGGGACGAATGAATCGCAAAAAAGGGTGATCGAGGACGCCAGCTGGTGGTTCGAGAATAGCTATGGTCAAGTTCGCATGGTGGTCACTTTGTTGATCAACAGAGCAAAGAAAACTGTCAACTGGGAGATGCGACAACTGACAAAAAAGGGCCAGTCACCCCCTGAGAGGTCCCATTTCACAAAGCCATATCTGGAAATGCCTCCTCTGGTTCTGCAGCATCCTGCTGAGCAGCACCAGTACGTCTCGCAAATGGGGCAATTCAGCCAGGATCGAATCATCAAGAACACGCGGATGTACATTCACTTCCGGGCTTTGTTTGATTGTAGGCCTGGGCCCCGTGAAAAAGATATCCAGCTGTATGCGCATGATCTTATCGACGTTGCTAAATATCTTTAGCAGAAAGTTGGAATAGGACACCAGCTATTTCTGATGATCTGTCATCTATCTATTGCACTGAGTTTCATAAGATAAAGCATGAGGTATAATGATTCTCCTGTTAGCTACAAGTACAAGAATAACATCACCATCTTGCGTGGTTTCCCAATAAATCAGCTCCGCTCAATACCCTCCCTTCGAGGCGACATTCGATGCTTCGAAAACCGAAAGAACGTCCGGAATAACGATGCATAAATCGTCTTCCCCTCCACTGTATCACTTGCAACGCCAAACACCACCAGCAGGACAAATGATAGGAACACGATCACCCCAAAACTCACCCAGTACTGATTGATCGTGTACACACCCTTGACTTCCACAAGTTCAGTCGAGAAGTATCCGGTCATTAGACTGACGGGCAGGAACAGGATTGTCACTTTGGCGAGCAGGACAGTTACTCTTGTTAACCTCTCGACGGCTTGGGAGTCTTTCAAGGCGATTAAGTTGAAGTTCTGGTTTAATCGGTCAGCACCTGGGTTTCGTCAAGGGAATGGAGTGGAACACACCAGGAATGTCAAAGACTCCTTCTCTACCAAACATGCATCAATTTCCGACAAACAATAAAGCTTAATACGATCCAACAGCCGTTCAAATCGAGCCACAGATGCAGAGCTCAGCTGAACTCCTACCTGGGTATCATAGTTGCTAATTAAGCTTAGGTTGCTCTGCTGTGTCGGCTGTCGCAGGTCTCCAAATTCACTCTCCATAAACGCGCCACCAATCGTAAACGCTGGTCGATTCTTTGCTTCTTCACGGAGCAGGCGTTGTCGTTGTAGGAGACGCCACATGATGAGTTCGTAGCTTTGGTATACCCGTTTCAGAACTGCCAACTGTCGACCTAGCCAGTGTAGTTCATCTACCAATTCAACCGCGGGTCTGGTTAACATATCTTTTCTCTGTATTTCTCGTCAGATAAGTAAAGAAACATGGGGCTACGGGATTCGTACCAACTGATCAAGTGACACTCCATACTTGTGCTCGCGCTTCGCAACAAGACTATAACTCGAAAACCAGTCGTCGAAGATATAGTAGAAAAGCAAGCTAGGGCTGTCTTCTTGTTTGATACTCTGGTCTGGCGCGACGCTGCTGTTGAGACCCCGTACCCTAATCGTGACCAGTGACTCACTTTCAGATGTGGCAGAATGCTGACTAGATACACCGGAGAAGATGAATCGGATGTTTCTGCGTACTGTTCCTAGGACGGTTCTGACTTCTTCTGGTAACGGTCCTGCTGGTCTGGGATAGGGGTTCTCTTGTATCGATACAACGGTGCCTTGGATAGAGTCAGCATAAAAAAAAAAAAACATTCGAACAGAAGATATGCCGTACCATCGTCGAAAAGTATGAGCCATGACCACAGCCGCTTCCCGTCTGGTAAATCGTTCCCATTGCTCATCTGAACTTTCGAAGTCACGTAGAGGGAATTATATCCGATACAAGTATCTGGAATATCCATTAACATGTTCCAAGTAGACACACGGATAGGTTGCTGTCGTACATCTCGGTCCATGATCCACAGAACAGAAATGCCAAATCTGGTTTGCAACTTGGGCAAATGTGAGGCCCTTGAATGACGCAGCTCTGTGAATTTCCTCGGTATCCAAATCTCCCAGCGAAACCCCGCTCTCGAGGTCATCTACTCGAGTCTGACTCGGCTGATCAAAGCCTCTGTGTCGCGAACGTCTCGAACGAAGGGTACTCGCACCGGGGGAACTGGGAACCGGTTCTTCGGGCTTTGGTGTCGGTGGTCGTATCACGGGCTCGGTGCACATCATTCCTTGCAATCGTTCTGAGACGCCATAATGGCTCATAATCGTCTTGACGAGTCAATCTGACATGTGGCGCATTTCCATACTGGGAACTAACCTTGATCGTCTTTTTCTGTTCCTCTGGCGCCCAGATATTACTATTAAAGTCAGCGAATTTCCCACTAAGCTATAGTGGTTTACTCACATCCACCGTGTTCCAAGGCATCTTGGTTTCTAGATGCGACAAAAGGATCAGCATGCGATTCGAACAAAGCTCATTCTTTGTCGACCCCAGTCAATACTTACTGCGCTGCGAAGTAGCGACCCGATATCGTCCATTTCCAAATTCACTGCGCACCATGCGTCTTCATTCCCAAAATCTAGCACGAAATTATGCGTGTGCGCGTCCTCGAGCAGGTGTAAATATGTCCGAAAGTTCGCCTCGTCATCGATGTCGCGAAATTTGTTGCAAAGGTGGGGTTGTTTTGCAAAACTCGAGTAGTATTCGTACGGCTTTTGGAAAGCCCACGATGAAGATTCTGTCATTGTTGGACTGAAAAGGTACTTTGTTATATAGACAGGGACAACAGCTGAACGCTAACAGGAAATAAATTACTTTCTACAAGAAAGAGCGAGAGAGCCTCGTATATTTATAACTACTGCCGATCTATCATTCACCTCGCAATGACCGCAGTCATCTGCGATATACAGCCTTGTCTTGTGACTGCCTACCGGAACTCTCTCAACAAAGCTGATTTAGCCGCCGAGTCGCACACGGGCGCGTCGCTGTTGGTAGATGACTTGCCATGATTGGTCGCAGCGGAATCCGCATTTCTGGGTCGGCCCGTCGTCAAGGATTGAATCTATGATTATCTGTTCATAATGTTATTTAAGATCGTGTTATACTTAGTGAACTGTGCTTTATTTAGATCTGGCCCGGTTGGAAGTCATGGGTCAAAAGCACCGAAATTTCCTAATCAGGCTAGACTAACGTTGGGATCCACTGCGACTGTTCAGGTCTAGCGGAGTGATTAGTCATCAGGATGTCGCCATTCGGTATCCTGTTCTCTTCAATTGATCCTGTACTTATTTCCGTTACTACATTGCTAGCCTGCAGTATACCCTGAGTGCTATCTGCAGTATGGCAACTCAGGCGGAGCAGGGCAGAGCCGTTCGCGTTGCAGCGGCATGTACAGAGTGTCAACGCCGCAAGCAAAAGGCAAGCTCATCGAGCCCATGCCCAACGAAACCGTTGTTTTTACCCGGGTAAACAATTCTGACATTTCAGCAGTGCAGCCGGGAGTGGCCATGTGATCATTGTCAGTCGAGGCGGATGCCGCATCTGTGTAAATTCGCGCCTAAGAAGGTGTTGAGGGCGGGTGCTCCGGCCGTCAATAATACAAATGCAAGGTTTGTATGAAGTCCAATGCTTATATGTATTGTTTGTCTAATATGAAGGCCAGATAATTAGAAATAAATGGCAGTGGCAATCACAGTGTCAATGTGCCAACCCAACAAACCCCTTCTGAACCTGCTATCCCAGATGTCACCGGCGATGAGGATATCCGGATCTTAGGGTATCTTCCTAATGAGCAGTACTCTTTGGCTGGGGTATGAAGTGATGAACCATGTTTCTCTAGCGTCATAGCTGATTCTCAAAAGGGCTCTGCTGCAATCTCAAAGATGCCTCAAGTCTTGTCTCCTGAAATGGAGAGCGCCTTGCGAGCGGTTCCTCCGAAGCCCTACACAGGTAAGCAAGTCAATCGCGGTAACGAATATTTCTGATCACCTTTTTTTTTTTTTTTTCAGACATCTTGGTGCAACATTTTCTAGGTGATACAAATTATCACTACTATGCACTGTATCCGCCAATGTTCTCTTGCGATTATTCCGTATGGTGGACAAACAGGACTCAGGCTCAAGTACTAACTCCCCAATTCACATGTCTACTTTTGCGAGTATGCGCATGTTCAGCGCTGTACCTCGATATGAGACAGCAAGAAAAACTCGAAACAGAGTTGGGTGAAAGCGTCCAAACCTTATCCGAGCGCTATCATAATGCTGCCCAACGATTAAGCGGCACCATTTCGCCAGGTAAAGGTGGCCTGGCGCAAGTACAGCAGCTATTTCTCATGGCATTCTGGTACAAGACAGAAGGTCTTTTCATCGAGTCCTGGCACTCGCTAAGCGCTTCCATTCATGAGGCACAAGAATTGGGTAAGTGCAAATGCAACCTGACCGGCCTTGGTGATTTGAGGTTAATCAAACAATCCGACAGGCTTGTATAAACGATCTTTCAGCTTGGAACTGTCTGAGTTTGACAAGGAGATGAGGAGACGAATTTGGTGTCTCCTATATTCTTGGGGCTGGTAAGGAGCTCCCTTATGATTCGCGGACAGGATTATAACTCACTGTAAAAGGCAAATGTCTCTTATGTTAGCACGCCCGTTTGTCATCAACACCAATTACTATAGCTTCGAACTTCCCAATTTGCGATTGGAGAGCCCTGACATGCCGGAAGGAGTACCATCCCCGATTGCACACATTGTTCTCCAATGCGAACTGGGAAAAGAAATGTCAAAGATACCTGAAGTTCCAGGGGGTATGATGTCGCCTGAACAAGCAGACTCCATTCAACGAACAGCTGAGAATTGGATGGCTTCCTTCCCGCAATCTTATAGCCTCACAAACTCGGACATGCGTTGGGACAAAGATTATCGCTATGTGGCTTTCCAGCGTTATCAATTGCAGTCTATAGGACATATGATGATTTTCTTCCCTGTGAAGCTGATCCTCACAAGGAGCGTCGACTCGATGACAGATACCGAGAAGAACATGCGACGGACGGCCGTTCACTGCGCATTGAAGTTGATGGAGGTCTCCCGTCAGCTACTAGACTGCTTGCTTCCCATAAATGCCAAGTTCTATCTGGCGACTTTCGTTATCTTCGATACGGCCGCTTGCCTGTGTTCAGCTATTGCCCATGACAGAGACTATACACTCCCGCAACGAGAGAAGATCATCGAGACCATTGGCTCTGCTCTAAACATGCTGGAGCAGGTCCGGAACACCAAGCTCGGTGCAATATGCTATGCGATCCTTAAAAAGATCGTGCCCCGACTTCCCCAAGAACTGGCCGAACGGATACTGCACGAGTCCATGTCGCCGGGAAGTTCATCAACGGGAGGAGGTCCCAGAACCCCATCTGATGGCTATCAAGACGATCAGCAATTCCTTCCTGGACATACGACCGGTATGATTGGGGCACCCCCTACCACGAGTGCCTTTGATCCTGGATTGCCATCGTCTTCAGGGATGGAATTCTATAATGCGGGAGCTACGATGCATCAAGTAACGAGTCTCGACGATTTATCTAATATGGATCTTGGTGGCTTGAGCTAGATTTGGGATT
This sequence comes from Aspergillus pseudoglaucus, assembly GCA_039880875.1. Classification (NCBI taxonomy): domain Eukaryota; kingdom Fungi; phylum Ascomycota; class Eurotiomycetes; order Eurotiales; family Aspergillaceae; genus Aspergillus; species Aspergillus pseudoglaucus. The sequence goes on from JBDODC010000015.1 coordinate 442,926, forward strand.
GGGGGTACCTCGGATTCACTGCTTGATTATGTTATGTTTAGCTTATTCTTTTCGGTTGTTTGCATTCATAAGTCTAGTGGATTTGGCGATAGAATGACTCACGTGGCTAATAATTGTATATACTTGAAGCACGTATAATGTCAACTCTTGTGACATGAAATTACTGCGATGATATACTTCATTCACAAACAAGCTCCCATAATATCAAGACAACTAAGGTAAAAGTGTTCGTCGAGACTCGTCCTGTATATGATTAGTCATTGTTTAGGGCAACGCTATCCCATAAGCGGCTAGTGCCACCCGCACCCACAAGCGGAGACGATTTTCTCACAGCGGCAGAGTGCCCTTTTTTTCTTCGTCCTTGCAACGACATTCAGCGCAGAGCCTCACCATAAGAACTTCTTTTGGAAGACTGTCGCCATCATGTCTAAGATCACAGTCGGTAAGTTATCCATCGTTTTGATCACATTGGGGATGTTCTTGGAAGAATCAAGTGGCTAATACAATTTGGTGTGCGACAGCCGGAGTGCGCCAGAATGTCGAGCAGCTGCTCAACTACTCTCAGAATGAGAAGAAGAGGAACTTCCTCGAGACCGTCGAACTTCAGATCGGTCTGAAGAACTACGACCCCCAGCGTGACAAGCGTTTCTCCGGCACCATCAAGTTGCCCTCTGTCCCTCGTCCCAACATGTCCATCTGGTGCGTTTTACCTCGGAGCCTCGATGAGAAGAAAAACATCGCAGGATGATTATGATGAACGAATTGGAGAAGGAATCAATAACTGATGGTCGGATATAGTGTTCTTGGTGACCAGCACGATCTTGACCGTGCTAAGCACCACGGCCTCGATGGCATGTCTGCTGAGGACCTCCGTAAGCTGAACAAGAACAAGAAGCTCATCAAGAAGCTTGCTCGCAAGTATGATGCTTTCGTCGCTTCCGAGGGTCTCATCAAGCAGATTCCCCGTCTCTTGGGTCCCGGTCTCTCCAAGGGTATGTTGCTCCCCATATTTGAAGGGGTAAAAATTTTTTTAACTGACATAAATTATAGCCGGTAAATTCCCTACTCCGGTCTCCCACGCCGAGGACCTTAACGCTAAGGTCACCGACGTCAAGTCTACCATCAAGTTCCAGCTCAAGAAGGTGCTGTGCCTTGGTGTCGCCGTCGGCAACGTTGGCATGACCCAGGACGAGCTGGTCGCTAACATCATGTTGGCCATCAACTACCTCGTCTCCCTGCTTAAGAAGGGCTGGCAGAACGTTGGCAGCCTTGTTATCAAGGCTTCCATGTCTCCCCCCAAGCGTCTCTACTAGAGTCTCTGCGCTGCCTTTTCATGCGTCACGCTGGGGTCGTTTGGTAGGAGCATAAGTGTGAGAAGTATATAAGACATTCTTGTTACAGAAATACGAACCCACGACTTTTGTTCCTATTTTTACGTTGCATCTCTCGTAGTTGGTGATTTGAAGTAGAAGAGGTTTTCGCGTACATGGAAGAGATATCGCTACATGGTATAATTTGATGGGTGACTATTGCATCCCAGGCATCAGATCGGTCCTGTCCAAAATCATCCCCCTCATACCAATGAACTCCCGCAGAGCTTCCCACTCCTCGCCCTCTTCCTCGCCTCGATAATCAATGCTCTTAAACCCCCAAGCAAGAGCAACCTTATCCATAGCAGCACGCTCTTCCTCCCGAAGCCAACGATGCCGTAAGGGAATGCCAGGTAACCATGTCACCCGCTCCATCTGATCATTAGCCGTAGTAATAGCCAACACACCAATAGACGACACACCCCCGACATACGCAAGGCCAGCCGCGAACGCAATCCCCGTTGCCGTACTAGAATCCATCGTGTTCTGCAGGCTCGACGCCCAAGATGCAATACTGTAGCAGGCTACCGGGGCAGTGGCCATACCAAGTAGTGGGGCACTGGCTTTGCGGAAGACCTTGGAGCGGTGAAATGCCTTGGTGCAGAATGTGTTATCAATGATGGCCAGGACGAGGGAGAGGTTCCGTTGCTCGATGGCGACGTCGAGGGCCATGTTGGCTAGCTCGGAGGGGACGGCGGAGTTAATGTTGGATGGATTCGCCTTGTGGTATTTCACTGGCGAGGTGTTTTGCTCTGGGACTGGCTTGTGGCCGTATAGGTGGAAGATTTCGGGGAAGTGTTCGGCATTGTTCAGTAGGGTCTGAATCTTGGTATAACATGCCAGCACACTGGGGGAGATGAACACCTTCTCATCCTTCACGATATCATTGGCAATTCGTGACACGAAGTTAACTAGTTGTGGGTGTTGGTTTCCGGTTGGTACGGGACGTTTTTTTGCGTTCTTCTCCTCCAGGTCTAGCAGGGACGAAATTGCATTTTCTTCTTCTCTGGGTGCGGTGGATGCCTCCCGTTGGTGATCTTGTTCTCTGGACACAAGTGCTTCTGCGATGACTTGACATTTCTCGAGTAATTGCAATACGGATGCATCGGAGGGGACCGAATTGGTGTTGTGGATTATTGAGGCTTCGTGCGTTACCTCCTGCAGAGCTGCTTCGGGGTCCAGGGGAGGGGATTGTTGGGACGTTCTCGACTCGAATCTTCTACTCGCTATTGGTGAGGAGATCGACGATGTTTTCAGCCCATTTTTTGAGCGCATTTGCCCCAAATGCCTACTCTGGTGCAGCGGGCTGGCCGAAGCATACTGTCGTGCGAATGGTGTGCGACGGGGCGTTGACGGCTTAGAAAACTGGCAGAATTGACAGACTAGCCCTTGGGGCCGCGGCGTCTTCTGTCCCCTCAAGGCAATTCCGTTCATAATTTATGTCGATTGTTGGAATCTTGAGCTGCTTAATGGGGTGTCTTCTCCCTTCAGCGGAAAATCGACGCCTCAAGAAAAAGCGGTGCCTTTCTGCCGCCCCATAAGCACCGCCACTACGGAGAAGCGCGCTTTCGTTGCCTGACGTTCTCGCTCTGCCCTGTCGCTGACTCCAAGGTAACTCACGATCTGTCCATTCCATCTCCGCGAACGCATTTCTACACCACCAACTCGATTGAATTTTTGCGTGACTTCTTCTTGAAATCTATTTGATTGCGCCGTTTGATTCAATCCCCACGGAATGCCGCCTCCTCCTCCTCCCCCTCCGCCTCCCGGAGGGATGGGAGGCCCTCCTCCACCTCCACCTCCAGGAAACCTTCCGAGCAGACCATCGAAGGGACAAACAAAAGATAGGGTAGGCTCATGGTGTTGATGAATGTGAATTGTTTTTGAAATTCACACGCTCAGCTGCTGACATACTCAACCTCCTTAACAGGGCGCACTTCTTTCAGATATCAATAAGGGAACTCGTTTGAAAAAGGCCGTTACCAATGACAGATCGGCACCGCTCGTTGGAGGAGGCTCAGGTGGGAATACAGGTGGTCCTCCTGTCGCTGGCGCTCCGCCGGTTCCTACTATGGCCAAGCCGCCAGCTGCACCACCTGTTCCCTCTGGCAACCGACTACGAAGTGGCAGCGAAGCTGGCTCAGGGGTTGACAGTGGCCCGAGTGCCCCGGCCGCTCAACTAGGCGGACTCTTCGCGGGGGGTATGCCCAAGCTGCGCAGTCGAGGAGGGGTCGATACGGGAGCCAACAAACAAGATTCGCCGTATGTCTCGGACAACTCGGCGCCTAAACCACCCGCTGCGTCGGCACCGAAGCCTCCAACAGCCCCTAGACCACCGGGCGCTCGTCCTCCCCCACTACCACCCTCCACAGAATCGCCTCCTGCGCCCAATCCGTTGGTTGCCGCTCTTCGCAAACCGCCGCCGAGACCGGCCTCCCGGCCATCGTCGACCGTGTCATCGAGGACCGCACCAGATACACCACCACCGCGCGCACCTCCTCCGCTGCCGGGATCGTCAAAGCCACCACCTCCTCCAGTTTCTCCAAGAAAACCTTCCACGCCCGCCCCTCCTCCCCCGCCCTTTTCCGCTCCGTCTGCGCCTACTCCGCCTCCACCGGCAGCCCCGCGGCCACCCCCTCCTCCTCCCGGCCCAGCACGATCGACCCCTCCGCCTCCACCGTCTGCGCCACCACAGAATGGAATTGGGGGCGCTTCGATAGCCGTACAAGCAGCTCGAAACGCCCTTGGACATAAGGAATCAGCACCTGCGGCACCGCCGCCCCCTCCACCGGCATCGGCACCCGCAGCACCCCCTCCGCCACCCCCAGTTTCACCACCGTCGGCTCCCCAGGCCTCACCGCCGCCTTCACGTGCTCCTCCACAAGAGACGGGTGCTTATACGCTTAGCAACGGCGGGCCATCATTGGGAGCAACTGGTGGACACGGAATTTTTACGGTGGATGACAATCGGTTCAAGTTCCAAAGCGAAGGACTTTTGCCCAAGCCAAGGCCATTCTCACGAGAGGTACGAAGATACCGTGCAGGACGGGGAAGCAGTGTGCCTCTTGATCTGAATGCTTTGAGTGGTTGAGTTGGGTTTTTCTAGATTGCAGCATCCGGTGGTCTTTTTGTCGCTCTTTGTAACTTGCATATATTGTTAATGGAAATGCTTCTACAATTTGCCCACCGGAATATCTAATTGTAGTTTATCAGCCAGAACAATGTAGATAAGTCGATAAGTCGATAAGGTGATATAATACACGTGACTAGGTGAGCTTCGGAGTCGGGTTTATCCTCGGCGGAGCGATGAAACGAAGCGCAAAACAGACACAACAGCATCAACACAACGATATCTCCAAATCCAAGGCCATGGTCAGACAACTCTAACTGCCTCGTCGACCTGAAACTCATTCTTCAAGCCGATTGGACCCCAAAAAGCGAAAAAAAAAAAAAAAAAACCACGTGAACGTACCGCTACGTGGATGCGAAACTGAATTCATCTACACATCGAGCGACGAATTATCTGGACGAATTGGCTTAAGGGATAATTGATCAAGGAGATCATTGCAGGATTTCGGGCTTGAGATACGATCTCAAAGAGAAGGAAAGAAGAAAAGGTTTCTTGCACCAGGTGTCGCTTTGAGGTTGTTTTAACTCCTGTCCTTAATCTGCGGGGAAAGCGACAAAAGCAATCACAGACACTCTTGCGGCTCCTCGCACTAGGACGTGACAGGAGTTCTGTTTCTGACGAAACCATTTGACACGACCCGATCCGCCCCTCGCATTTCCCTGCTTCACCATGTCTCTCAATCCGTACATCAACAGTAAGTCTATTTGCATCATATTTAGATTCAGCTCCTTTAGCTGACATTGATCACTGTCATACAGAAAAGGTTCTCATTCTGACCGTCGACGGCCGCACACTCGTGGGCACGCTTCTATCAACCGACCAGTTGACGAACCTCGCGTTGTTAAATACCGTTGAACGCATTATCCGGACGCCGGACGACCCCGAGCCCAGCTCGCAAATTGAACATGGACTGTACTTGATCCGGGGAGATAATGTAGTGGTGTGCGGAGAGGTGGACGAGGGAATTGATAATGATATCGACTGGACGAAGGTGCGCGGGGAGGTTGTGCGAGGGACGAAGAATGCGTGAGACGGAGATCCGGCTGACTTTGGTTGCCGTTTTTCTTTTCGTCGGCTGGTCATGGAACTAGTGTTGGTGATCATCGGTGTCTGACCTTTGCCTGGACTCTACATTTCTCACGCTTTCTCTCTTGTTTTCTTGTCCGGCTTGGAAAAGTGCGCGTGGTTGGCATTATACAAGGGCGGAGTACTACGGCCTTGGACCAGTCCTGCGCGAGCGACACCGGGGTGAGATTACTACTAAACGGAGGACAACTGCTATGGGTGGTGTGATTGATATTGAACTTAAGGGGCAGTGTTGACGACCTCCGATCTGAATTCCTCGCGACGAGTCATGAATTAATTGTTGTCGGGGAGGAGGTTGGAACAACTTATTCGGAGATACCCAATGAACTATACAGACAATACAGAGAGAGAGAACTTCTACCAGATGAATAACTACAAGCAAACAGGCAGACACGTTACCAAGTAGAAAATAGATTGGGGCCAAGCATCCGTGTGTTTCCGTGTGACTGGTTGCCATATGGTTGGTTATGTTATGGGGTTTGAGGAATTCGGGCACCAGCCACAATGCTCTGCACGGCATTCCTGCTCGTATATAACACGAGTAAACCTAAGCGAGGAAAAAATCTTCTTTTTCAGTGAGAATTTCTCCGTAAAGAGAGTTTCGCTCCGGCTGCTCCGACGGGACGTTTCAAGCCGTGGTTCTGGCTTTAATTGAGGCTATCCCCGTATAGAGACCCAGTACTCCGTACTTGAACAAGAATGCCAGTGCAGCAGTGCTACTGTATGTCCAACTCTTAAATAAAGAGAATATGATGCTGCCTGTAGCAATGCCCAATATTCTCCGGAGTCACCAGTAATAGTACTACCGTGCATAACTACTTACTATGTATAATTCATCCCCCTAACCGCGACCGCCTCAATTAAACGGCACCTCCACTCCAGGCCGCCCCTCTCCATATTCTCTCTTCTTTTCCTTTTCTCTTTCCCTTTTTTCTCTCTCCTGACACTCTCTTTCCTCACTTGTTTTTGTGTGTGTGCTTTTCATTTTGTCTCCTCCTTTCCCTTTTGGCCCCAGGCTGTCACTTCCCTCTCTGTCTCCTCCCCTCTGACGTTGCAGGTCGCTGGACGATCTCCGTTCGCAATCTGCCTTGCCGCATATCCCTATTCATCGCCATACGCGACCTCCCTGACCCCCAAGACGCCCTTCATGTGGTCTTCATCGTCCCAGTATACTACAAACTCGATTATTCCGTGTTTTCAAACGCAGTGCACATCTTGAACTGTTAAACTCTATCGCCTCCTTAACTTGTTTCGGAGTGCTCCCCGTCGTATCCCGTCTATCGTCATCCGCCGTTTCTCAATTACTACTATACTCCCCTCCTCGCTATATCCCCCCTCGTACACCTCTTCCTTCCCCCTCGTTCACACCTGGGGTGAATCATGTGGCTCTATAGAGGAGTCCAATCTGCCGTCTTCTACTACGCCTCCTGTACACCGTGTGCCAATTCCATCGACCGTCGAAAGCGATTAAAAGATGCTGTCCGCTCGAAACGCGAAAGGGAAAGATCCGAAGGCCTCATTACCGATCAACCCAGACCATTCGTCCAACCGATCCCCTTCAGTACGAATCCGGGATGGAACGAGGAAATCGCATTAGGCCCAGGGCCCCCCGCCAGAAACCATCGCGCCCTTAATCGTCGCATCGACAGTTGGAATGTGGATGATATGTCGGACTGCAGCATAGATGCGGATGCAGAAGGCCCGTCGTCGTCGCAAAGGAAGGATAAGAGACCCCTTAGAGGAGATCGGTGGAGTCGCCTGCGGTACCAGCGTGAAGATGAACCCTTATGGGGTGAGGAGACTGAAGTTAAAGGTTCCTCGGTCGGTATTTCCGGTAGCGGCAAGACGGGCGCCAAAGAACCCAGCAAATACTACATTGCCCGCGTTCCTCCCGTCAATGACTTGCATCCGCCCATCGTAAGTGGTCCCAAGAGCAGAGCGGAGACGAGATGGATGCTACAACCTCCCCCCAGTGCCAAGGTCATGGCGGGAAAGGAGCGGTCCCGCGTTTCGGTCCGTTGTAGTCCCCCTGGCAGCTCGCGATTAGATGAGGATGATGAGGACGTGATATTGCCCGAACGAAACCAAAGACAGCGTCAACTACAACCTTCTGCTGCTCTTTCTTCCGTCCCTGAGAAGAGCAGGTCTCCCAAGCCCTCCCCGATTGCCGTATACCCCAGTTACCATGCCCAAAGAGCATCGGACCCCGAACAGAGCCCTCGGATTCGCCGTCCGTCGTCGAATTTGCACGCTCATGGACGTGATGAGTCGAACTTTGTGATCGCATCGCTCCATTCACCCTCGGAACCTCCTTCACCTTTATCCTCGCCAGCAGAGTCAGAAGAAGGAATGTCATGGCGTTGTCCAGAGACCCCAGTTTCGCGACCTGCATCCAAAGCGACTGATGAAAGCAAAATTTACCGCCCAGCCATTTCGAAAACCCTATCTACTCTACACCGTGATAACAAAGTCCAGCTTTTACAACTGGAAATCAACGACCACCCCGATGATGTTGGAATGGGTCAATTTGAACAAATACGACCATACCGTTGGAGTATGGACATATGATCGAAGCAGCATATATGCCTTCCTCAATTCTTTATCTTCTTTTGGAATTCTTGTGTTTGACCATTCATACCACTTTGCTTTGGCGTTGGAAACAGGAAAACAAAAGTGCCGTTCGTTATAATTACTTTTTACCCTAACTCTTGTTTGACAGTAATTGTTCAAGTCATCCATCTCCATTGGCAGGCCCAGAAAGAGAGCATATGAACGATTCTGAATTGGTATGAAAACTGAAAAACGCAAAAACAGAAAGCCTTGTCCTGTTTTCGGCTTTATCTCGACTCTCTTTCCCCGCAGCTCTTCTGTGGCACTCTATTACCAGCTTGCTGAATTCATTGCCTGGTCGTTTTACACATTATTCCCTTGGTTGTTTTGTCGTGTCTCTATGCGTCTTTGTCTATCTTTACCTGAGCTTGTTATTGTCAGCGTCTTACATTTCCTATTTCATTTTTCTCGTTCCTTACCCCGATTATGTCTTTTACCTTCGTGTATAATAGTACCTTGTCTAATAGATAACTTTTTTTCCTTCCTTTTTCCCTTTTCTCGATGCTTCTATGTTGTCTTCCTATACTGTCTTCCTCTATATATACACGGTTTCTATGGACGATTCTTCCCCATGCTACCCTTTCTTTATGCTTATATAAAAATGACTTGCATACCTAAAAGTGTCGAATCGATAGCTCCTGAAGCCCTAGTAAGATAACAATCCATATATGAATTTATTTACCGTATATATGCTCTATCCTATATTTAACCAAATGACTTATTAACGGGGTATAGTGGGTATGTATAGATGCTCGAATAGTCATAATGCCGAAAGATGCAAAGCATCCACCCTACCATGTCAGATTAAGAGCCCTCCCTCAACGCGAACGCTTCTACCCTCTCCTTCTCAACCCTCCTCTGCCTCCACTGAATCCCATACCTCGACACCAACCACAGCGCCGGCGAAGCCGCAATCGAAACCAACGCTAACACCGTATATGCCCATCCCCACCCCATCGCCAACCGCATATGGTTAATAGCCGCCGAAGCAGCTGCACCCAGTTCACACCGGAATAGGTTATTCGCTGCTGTAGCGGCCGCTGAGCGTCCGGGCCAGATATCCACCATCAATGCATTCAGAACCTGTGATGTGCCGTTAAGTGCCCAACCACAGAGGAAGAGCAGGATGACTGGTGCTGCGAGGTGGACTTGTCGCCCCATGACCCATCCATACGCGATGATGGTTATGCTGGTGAGGTAGTACATTGGCAGGGCGATTTCAATGCGCGCCTTTTCGATGTTGAAGTTATTTATATCCGTCGCCCGGTTTCGAATAACAGGTAGACCGGCTCGACGCGCATGTCGTCGGTAATTCCTATCGACGAAGTATCCAGTCGTAAACGCGGAGAGGATCCCGCCCGCACCGATGGGGATGTACATTAGGGCTGTTTGAATATTGTTGAAGTGGTAAACTTCGTGAAGGGTGGTTGTGGCGCCGGTCATGATGGCGTAGAAGCAGGCGAAGAGGAGGCCTGTCGTAAGGAGGATGGCGGCTGTTTCGAGGTCGAAAGAGACTTTGAGGGTTGGGAAGGGGGAGGGGAGGTGGAAGGTGGTTTCCGAGGGGGGTTGTGCGAGGCCTTTTCTTTGGCGTCGTCGGTGCCGGATTATATCGCTCACGGAGGTGTTTAGGGACGGCGGGGGGATTGATCCATTGCCCACGACCTTGCGACATGTCTCTGGCAGGAACAGTGCGAGGATAATGAAGAACACTCCCGCGAAGATAAGCAGGAACCAGAAAATCCAATGCCAATCCACGAACTGGCTAATCAACCCTCCGATCACCGGTGAAAGCGACGGTCCCAACATACCCCCCAGCGAAGCATAGGCGATGTACGCGCCTCGTTCACCAGAAGTGACGACATCGCTGACGACCCCGTTAGCCAGAGCTACAGTGCCGCTGCTACCGGCACTCTGGACACAGCGCAGGACTAGAAGCGCGGCATAGCTATTCTGTAGGGCTAGGCCTAGGTTCGCCGCGAGGTAGATCGTGAAGCAGATTATGTATGCGGGACGACGGCCTGCGGTGTCGGAGAAGCCGGCGATGAACATGGGGGCAATGCCCTGCATGATCTGTTATCAACTTTGGTTAGTGCTTTTTGACTTATGTTTGGGTTGAGAAGCCAAAGAACGAACTTACCAAGTATGTGGTGACGGTGATATCGACCTTGGATGTCGACACGCCCAAGGACAATGCGATGGTCTCCAATGCAGGGAAGTATATGCTTGACGATAGGGGGGAATAGAAACTAGCCAACGAGGCAGCTGCCACGATAGCCCTTTTCTGGTTCGCAGTGAACACGGAGTAATCTTCTTGATCGACCGCATTTTGCTGGCTCTGCTGCGGTGCGCTCTGAACAACCTGGCCATCATTCTTCTCCGGGTCTCTTCCACCTGCCATCGAGTCCTATGTACAAGGTTGAGGTCAGAAAAAAAAAACATTTCCTTGACCTGTGTAACGTGATATTTAAGCATTTGTCGGGTCTACCCGGTAACGGCTTCTCATAGGCGCTAAACCGCGTTGCGTCCCCACGTTTTGCTGGTTTGGGGTAGATCGGGTTGCCGGTAACGGGACGGGATCGGGATGGATCAGCGAATACCAATTCGGTGATATTGTGCTATGTCCGTACTCTAGGCTTGTTTATTAATACAGTGGTCGCTTTTTGTATATATTTATCTTACTCTGTACTTCGTACCCCTCTTTATTACATCTCATCATCTCAACACCATTGACTCAACATGTCCTGCGAAGCCTGCCGCACTATACCCCCCGTGATCCCTCAGGGCTACACACCAAAGGGAACCTACCAAACCCTCGCCGGCCTCAACACCTGTAACCCCCTTCCTCCCTTCTATCTATCCTCATGTACTAACCAAAAAAAAAAAACAAAACAAACCAGACATAACCGGCCCCCGCGACGCCAGCACCGCCATAATTGACATCTATGACATCTTCGGCCTCTCCCCGCAAACCATCCAAGGCGCAGACATCCTTTCAACCAGACTAAACGCACTAGTCCTAATCCCGGATTTTTTCCATGGTGACGGCGCGAAACATGAGTGGCTGCCTGCCGATACGGAGGAGAAGATGAATGCGTTGATGGGGTTTGTGGGGAGTAAGGCAGATATTCCCACGAATGTGGGCGTTTTGGGAGATTTTGTGAGGGATGGGAAGAGTGTTTTTTCGGGGGTGAGGGTCTGGGGAGGGTTGGGGTTGTGTTGGGGTGGGAAGGTCAGTTTTCTATTCTCTTTTGGGGGTGTTCGTTGAGGATGATTGTGTGCTGATGGGCTTGATAGGTTGCTGTTTTGGCTTCGGGAGAGGGGACGCTATTTAAATCTACTGCGCAGGTTCATCCAGGGTGAGCCAAGTCCATTTTCACCTCTCCTTGATTTTTCGGTACTAATGGAACGAATGCAGCCGCCTCGAAATTTCCGACGCAAAAAACCTCACCATCCCACACCTCGTCCTCGCATCAAAAGACGAACCCACAGATGCGGTTAAGGGCTATGCAGATATCATCAGCAAGAATGGACACGGAGGTCTCGTGGAGACGTACGAGACCATGTGGCATGGGTGGATGGGGGCTCGTGCGAATTTGAATAACGAGGAGAGTTTAAAGAACTATGTTCGGGGGTATGCGCAGGCGGCGGAGTTCTTTGAGAAATATTTGAAGTAAGGTGAGTAGCTTAGCATGCAGAAAACTAAATTCTAAGATTCTAATAAGATCGACGTAAATATTATAGGCGCGTTAGACTAGGGCTTCATAGTTCCGAGAGGTTTATCAAACGCTGTGACCTAAACATTTGGTCATAGGTTTACGCAAACACAGTAATAATGAACTTGACAAGTGTATTCTGTAAAAGCCCTGAAAACCCGGCACATATACAACAAAGAAAACTCGAAAATAAAATCTGAATGCGACACTTAAAGCTCCAGGATGCAATAACCAAAATAAAAGTCAGATACGTATGAACTCTCAGTGGGAGAATCGAAAAAAGACCCGATAGAAAAGTCAAGTACAACTGGGCATCAATAGCTCATCAGAAGTGTACCGCGAAAAATTTATTGTTTTTTTCCCTTCTTTTTGTGAATGCCAAATTTGCCATGCTTCCGTTAGAAGATCACTCCCTTAGTATACCTTCTTCTTTTCATCCATACTCAATTGACCAGGGCCCATGTTGACCAGAAGCACGAGACCGCCACTGTTAATTCGTTAGCAGAGCCCTCACGTGGATATAGGGGGCTTGAAACTTACACAATCGACAAAACCTGGAAGAAGTCGTACTTGGCAAAGTCCTTGTGGGGGTGGTGGGGATGGAGCTAGAACAGTCAGCAAAATTCGAGCAACCGTAGCCAGACGAAAACATACAGTCCAGAAGTTGTTAACGAGCACGTTGAAAATGCTCAGCAAAACAACCAGGAGAATGGCACTCCACTTGGCCTTGAATCCAACAACGACCATGACGCACGCAACAAGACCAAACAGACTGACAATGATACGCCACAAGCTCCACTGGCCGGAGAAGACGAAACCGACAAACAGGAAGATCAGGAGCACGCGACCAGCGAACTGGACGTACATTTTGCGGTCCTTCTCGTCTAGTTGGGGCAATCCGGCGGGAACAAACTTCTTGCGCACCCACGAGTCGGAAAGAACCATGAGCAGACCACCGACGACACTCAGATTGCGGAGGAAGAAGTTGAGATCGAAGATGAGACCGTATCCGAGACCCTGCGCGACTACGACGGCGAGCAGACCGGCGACCGCTGCCTCAGTGTGCTTGCGGACAACGACGAGAAACGAGCATATCGACATAGCAATAATGTTGAAGATGAGGAAGGAATGCGTGAGACCCCAGGGAACTAAACCGAGACCATGTTAGTCAAAACCGGACCACCCATAACACCGAACAAGAAAGGGGAAATGAGAACATACTGTTCCGGAAGTCTCGCAGATACATAAGCTGGTCAGTCCATTGCGTGAGGATACGCAGACTGTCCTCAATGAACGTAACAACGATCAAGAAACGACCAATGGCTGGTAGATATCTATTGTCCGCAGATAAAAACACGGTGTCAGCGGTTTGGGACTGGGGGAAGTCGCAAACAAAGCAGACACGAAAACAACGTACGGCTTGATCGGGTCCGCCAATGTATCCAACCAGTCCTCAAGTTTGCTGGTCTGCTCTCGAATAGCATCCAAGGGACTGGGGTCGCTCGTCGCGTCTGCCCTCCCAGGGCCTCCGAAGGGGTTCTGGTGACCGAGATTATAGCCCGCGGTGCCGCGGATTTGCGCCATGGCGGGCAGAGGGTGTCAAGAAAAAGAGGAAATTGAAAAGATGAGAGAATTGAACGTGGGAAGAGTGATATCCAGAGACTGCTGAGGGATTAAAACAACTGCTCTAGAAGAAATCAAAACTGGAGAAGAGGGGAGTATTGATTCTTATTATGATGCTTTGTCCTGTTCAGGCCACGATGACCGGAACTTGACACTAGTCTCAATCCGGAATGGTTGCCAAGCCCTCTGCAATTCGCCCAGTGACGACATAAAAATAGATGTTTCTATTCCACCACTTCAATACCCGGAATACGCCTTATTTCTTGTTGTTCGTTGTCCTCATTTGCTCGCTTACAAGGCTAATATGTGCTACTCTGTACACTCTGTTGTCGCGTTAAGATGCAGACTCAAAGCCTGGGCTCTCATTTTTGGGCTCAGGCACTGGAATCCCCACCCAATCCAGGAACAAACAATTGAGTCCTGACAGGAGAGCATTCCCCGTGCAGTCTACAGAAAAACAGACGCGAGATACCATGGCAAGTCAGCAATGCATAATGCCATGCAGCATACAATGCAGGATACTGTACTAACACAAATACATTTACTTCGTACCCTACAGTGCAGTGTTGATGGCAATCAACACTGCCGACGAACAGCCACAGCGGATCAACAAGGCTGTTTCGGCTCCACTCTCGGTTCTCACTGTGCGGCAGACTTGAAACTGAGAATTGTCCGGCAAAGCCACAGGCGTTTTTAATGACCCTAGTGTACCATAATTGTAAGGATCAAGGCAGATTATTGCTTGCATGAATGAAAAATTAATGGACATAATGACATTGCGCACACAAGATTAAATTCACATATCCATTTTCTAAGTAAAACCATTATCGATCAAACAAAGTTGTTCAGAAAAAAAAGAAAAAAAAAAATACAAGCAATGAACAAAAATCATACACTTCGAGTCTTTTTTTTTTTTGGGGGGGGAGTATTTTTTCTTGTCTCCTGATTGGGTCCTCGGGGTCTGTAAAGCAATTCCTATGCTTCTGTTCGATTTCTTTTTTTCGATTTCGCTCAATTCGCGACAAGACAAGGCACCTCATAAGGCGCCGCGATGGATAATGTTGGTATTTGAAACCCCAAACGCCAAAGCCATGAATAATAAATACAGACGTATCGGAAAGCGGACGGATTATGCGGAGAGGCGAATCTCCGGGCGCGTGTGATCTGGGTGGATCGCATTTGGTTGCGAGAGAAATGTTCCTTATAACAGGGAGAAGTATCATGGTCCGTTTAAGCCGCCCAGTCCGAGTCCAATGGGTGACCCTTCTGCTTCGATCGAAGGATGTCGGGGATGTAGGTCGGGGTCACAGTGACCTTCGGTTCCGCCGGCAAGGGAGCGGTGGGAGCAGGTAGGTTGCTCTCCGATGCGCTTGCCTCACTGACACTCTCATCAGCCTTGCCGCCCTTCTTCTTGGGCTTCTTGGCCTTGGTCGATACAGTGGTCCATTCGTCAGCTCCGCTGAGCAGGCGCATCTGTTCTTCCTCAGAAGGAAGGCCCTTCGACCACTGATTCGAGCTGGACTTGGCCAACGAGCTTTCCTCAAATGTGTCCAACAACTCCACCTTGGGGACGGCCGCGGGTTTCGAGGCACCGTTGGCGACATTGTTCACACTCTTGGTTTGCCAGGCGTTGGTGGCCGGGACCGCGGGCTTAACCTTGGCCGCCTCGCGACGCTCGGCCTCCCGGGCAGAGTGAAGCTGCTTCTCGAGCAACTTACGGCGCTCCTCTTCAGCCTCCTTGACCTGCTCCTTACGCTCTTCGTTCTTCTGTCTCTGCTGGCGTTGCTTCTTGGTCTCGACAGGCTTAAAGGATTGAGGCTTCTGTTTTTTGGGCTGCGACTCGACAGATCCAGTAACACGCAGAACCGAGGCGGCGGGAGCGGGTTCCTCCAACATGTCCGAAACGTAACCACCGGATGTGGGGTTTACCACGGGAGAACCAGTAGAAGAGAGGTCATCGTCTGCATCAGCACCGGTGGTCGAAGGAGAGCGCTCAGTAGTAGTAGCCTTCTTGTTGTTCTTCTTCTTCTTCTGGGACTTGCTGGATCCCGAGGCAGGAACGGTACCGTTCTTTACTGCAGTAAAGCGCTTGGCCATCTCCTTGTTGTCAATTTCTTCGTCGGCCTTGTCGGCCTCCTGGGGCTTAGCCTCAACTGCAGGCTGCTTCTTCTCTTCGAACTTCTGCTCTGGAGTAGGCTCTGGAGTAGGCTCTGGAGACTTCTCCTTCTTCGCGGGCTTTCGCTTGGGCTTCTTCGTGCCAGTGGCAGCCTCGGGCTTTTCCGCAACAGGTTTGACGGGGGCAGCAGCTTTAGGTGTAGGACCATTGTAGTACCAGCCCAGGCCACCTGCCACGACGAGCAGGATAGCCCAACTGATGTAAGGATTCATCATCGTGATAAATTCTGTAAAGTTGGCCGACAGTCAGCTTTGAATGAACGGTAAACAAGTAGTGAGGCAACGTCGAAGGAGGTTTTGTGTAGCATTAGACCCAAGTCGATCTCCCCCAAGTGACAACGTACCAATTGCCACGAAGAAATGGGGTATGGATTGTAGAGCTTTTAAAGCGACGGTTTCTGTGAGGTGTGGGACACAGCGCGCGCAAGACTTGGCGGGCAAAAAAAGAAGGGAAATCCGTACCGTCTGAAGGACACGTAGCGCAAATTAACGTAATGGAAACCTATTACGCGTGGATGTATCCCAGCCTTTTTAAATCATCAAGCTAGAACACAGGATTGTTGAGTAGTATGGGGTGGGTTGAGAGGAAGAGGACGGGGTAGTTAAGAAAGTCGCAAAAAGGCCAGATTGGCCTCGCGGGCCTCGGACACCGGTCGGTTGGGGGACGGGACTCTTAATCCCAGAGCTGTCCAAAGCACCGCTACCCGTTATCTTAAGCCGTAGCGATTGATATGAGGTGTTGGTGTAAAGATGAGGAGTTGGTATTTTGGGGAGGATCGTGGTAAGAAGTGAGATCAGTCGCGTTGCGGCCGGAGGTAGGACGGGGGCGCCGATCAGTAGAGCATCAGGACTGACAGGAGTTCCCCGAAAGTGTAGAGGAAGATAATAGAAAGCAACAACAAAAAGATAAATGAAGAAGGAAGGGGAAAGTGAAGAGGGAAACAAAGTGAAGAGGGAAACAATGGAAAGAGGATGAAGAAGAGAAGAAGAGAGAAAGGAGGAAGAGGCAGAAGAGGACAGTTTGACTTGGAGATGTGGTCTGAAATTATGCTCCACCCGCACAGTGAATGCATGGATATACAGCGACTCTAGGCATTATTAATGCAATATTGCATGGCTTATGCTGGGTTGAGAATAGATTATGTTCATTTTCAGCTCTAAACACTGTCATTCTCTCTAGAGTTTACTCCATACTATGTCTGTGTACACTGGAAGTTACGACTGCTATGGAGACATCAGGGGTTGAAGTCTTGCTCTATTGCTAACTACAGCGTATAGACACTGCCAGGTAAAAACAAGAACTACTGAGATCTCTCAAGGGAAAAAAGGAGAGGCCACGTCTCCCGGAATTGCTCAAATGTTCTTCTCTCCGAGGTTTGGAATGTCTCGATCTGCAGTACGTCAGGGACCATCTGTTGCTTTTTTTTGGGGGGGGGGAGTACATACGGAGCTGTGCTCTTTGCGCAGGGACTACGGAGGAATTACTCCAGATTGACATGGCCTGTGTCTCCTGTGCACATTCACATAGCGGTCTATACGGAGTACTCCGCGGAGTATATTCGTACTAATTGTACTATTTATTGCATCTCTGTGCGTCAGCATCCCCAACATTCAACCAGATCTTGATCCCTTGCAGGCGATTATATGTTGCCACGAGGATTTACCAATGGAATAAATCCCATTTCAATTCCGGCTGTGTGAATCCGATGCATCTAGAGCACAGGGATTGTAATTGCCTGTACTCGATTCCAATAACCATTTTGGGACAATGTGAGGCTCTCCGACGGGCCCTTTACACCTGAGAAATCAGGACTCAATGCTGTCATACCAGCCATTTGATTGGTGTGCTTCTATCTTACTAGAAAAAGGAATTAACATTAGAATTAGCATACTTCCTTTAATTCCTCTATTAACCGTTTCATTGAGCATGTATTCGCCGTATAGTACTCTGTAGATACTCTTCTCCATGCTCCATCACCTCCCCAGAGTGGAGAAGCGATGATAACAGCGCCAAGACTTGACATTTGGTCCCCTCTTCTTCTGTCCCTTCTTTTCTTCCTCCTTCATCTTCTCGTCTTAGTGTATTTTACTGATTCTACAGAAAGATTGAGACGAATTTTTGACAGCAAGCATCCGGAATACGCAGACAACTCGGAATATGCCTTCGCAAAAGATCATTATCGATACCGATCCTGTAAGTCATCTCGCTCCTCGGCCCATCCCACTTGACGCCACCAACAAAATCCAATTGCATACAATCCCAATACTAATTCATTACAATAGGGTATCGATGATATCCTTGCGCTTTTGCTGGCCCTTTCGGCCAAGAAGGAAGAGGTCGAAATCCAGCTCATCTCGTTGACCTTCGGTAACATCGAAGTGCGGAGGTGAGTCGAAGGATCTCACAATCTGTCGATTTTCTTGTCACGATAACTAACACTCCGCATTTAGCTGCCTTCGCAATGCTATCTCAATGTTCCATATTCTCGAACGCGAAATGCAATGGCGCCGTGAACAAGGACTGAACGAAGGATTCGAGGCCCTGCGGGCCTTCAAACCGGTCGTGGCAGTGGGTGCTGAGGATCCGTTGGAAGCCCAGAAGATGTTGGCCGATTATTTCCGTACGTACATATATGGAAAATATGAGTCTAGCGGTTGCTAACTTAGCGCCAGACGGACAGGATGGACTTGGTGGAATTCATGCTAGTGTAAGTCTGACACCGACCCAAATTCGTTCGATATTGACTGACCATTGCACCTTATAGCACCCTCACCTCACGCCCAAAGAGACATGGGAGCACCTCTTTGACCCAACTGCGGATGACATTGTCATCGACACCGTGCCGACAGGAGGAAACGTATCGCAACGATCATTTGTCCCCTCCAAGCGTCCCGCCCACCAGGAGATTCTCCGTGTCTTGGCTGAGAACGATCCCGAAACGGTCACAATTGTCGCTGTAGGTCCCTTGACGAACTTGGCATTGGCTGCTTCCACAGACCCAGAGACCTTCCTACGTGCCAAGGAGGTCGTCGTCATGGGTGGAGCTGTGAACATGCCTGGCAATGTAAGCTCTTTCCCTTTCTGAGGTAAGTGGTTGGATATTGATCATATTGAAATAGGTCACCCCGGTAGGTGAATTCAACGCATACGCCGATGCCTTTGCAGCTGCACGAGTTTACGCTCTCACCTCGCCCCGGCCGCACACTACTCTCCCACCTATGGGCACCCTTAGTCTCCCACCGTATCCCACTCAACTCAGCAAGCAGCTTACGGTCCGCATATTTCCTCTTGACATCACCGAACGTCACGGAGTCAAGCGAGGTCAGTTCCGGCAAGCAGTCACCCCCTTCCTGGAGAAAGGTTCTCCACTGGCCGAATGGGTGTCAGCCTTCATGGCACACAGCTTCCATACTGTTGAGACTTTGAGCCCTGGGAACGAGGGTGATGAGGCGGAGCTGAGCTTGCATGATCCCGTTTGTGTGTGGTATGCATTGACAGCGGCGGATGCAGGCTGGAAGCCATCTGCCGCCTCGCCAGAGGATATCCGCATCGACACGACTGGCCAATGGACGCGGGGGATGTGCATTGTGGACCGACGAAATCGGAACAAGGTTGAAGGGGAAGAGGAGAGCCCGAGTGATCATGGGCTATGGCTGAACGCCAAGTCTGGAAACAGAATCTTGCGGATGGACGAGTCGCCGGTGGAGGCGAACTTTGGGGAGATTCTGCTTGAGAGGGTGTTTGGCTGTTAACTTGGGCAATACGCATAATATGTAGATATGTCATAGATAGACACGCATAGCATATACGACTAGATTCCACCTGCTACGTCATTCAATACTTGTATGCAATCGGTATACCCCGCTGGGCCCCTTGCAGATTGTAGTAGCGATGGTAGCACATGAAATATTGAAATGTTTTTGGTAGGTTAGATTAATGTGAGTACTGAACGAATAGGAGGTAAGTTATCACAAAACTGAGCACGTGCCTGGATGCTGTGCCTGGAGGGAAGACGGAGGGAACCGGGAGAGAGAGCGTGGTGCTCTGATTGGGTTCCGTCCCAACGGAAATAACATTCTGATAGAGTTGAATTGCTCCTTTTATTTTTCGTGGGTAGTATCTTCCGGACAAAGTATAGTAACAGTGGTAATAAATTGGCATAGAATTAAGTGGCCTAGAGGCAATTGGATTGACCAATTAGTGGCCTTAATTCTCCCACGAAGAAACTCCCTCCACTCTCCCTCGATCACATGTTGACCAATCAGAAGCCACGAATCCTCCGCGTGGGCGAGTTAAGCACGCGACACTGTGAGCTGTGTCTCCAGATTGGGCTTTTCCCTCTGTCCTGAATCCGGAGCTGCACGTGTATCATCTACTGTTTAAGAAGTCCTGTCCGCCATGGCTTTCTTCGTCTTTCCTAACTTGGGTCTACAGTGCCGTCGAGCAGCTCTACAATAGGTATGTATATTGGATCTCATTGTCAGCTTATCAGGAGGTATATACTTACCTGCTTTTGTTACTACTAGACTAGCTTCTTCCGATACACCCCACGGTACACCCCCCAGACTTCCCTCCCACGGTCCTCGACTCTTCCAAAATGTCTCGCTCTCGTCTCCCCCCAACTCCCTCCATGTCTGGAGAGTTCATCGTCAAAGACCAGCCCGCATTCGAGGGCACAGACGTCTTTGCTCTACCGCCCGCTGCCTTCGACACTACTGGTACCAACAGAAGATCCTCCAAAACTGCTGCAGCAGACCACCTTCCTGCATCTCCAGCCGCGTCCCCTGAGTTCATGGCTCTGGGACGGAGCACTAACACTCGTCAACAAACTTCTGGCACCAAGCGCCCCCTGGAGGACTTTGACTTGCCTCCGCCCCCGACTCGCACGCGCAAGATCATCCAGATGAAGCCCAAGATGCAGCAGAGTCCGTCGACGAAGTCTGGGCAAGCTAGCAGTGGGAGAGCATCTAAAGATTCGGGCAAGGCGGCGTCATCGAACAATGCAAACGCAAATGTTGCTGCTGCACCTGCCAGTGGTAACAAGAAGAAACAGCCTACTGCGACTAGTGCGGCTGGACGGAAGATTGCGAGGAAAACGGCTCATAGCTTGATTGAACGGAGACGGAGATCGAAGATGAATGAGGAATTTACGACGTTGAAGGATATGATTCCTGCTTGTACGGGTCAGGAGATGCATAAGCTTGCTATCTTGCAGGTGAGTTGCTCTGCAGGCTTTAGATTTGATTCCAAGACTGACAGTAAAAAGGCAAGCATCGACTATGTCAACTACCTGGAACAATGCATCAAAGATCTCAAAACTGCCGGGGGAGCGGCACCTTCGCGTCTCCCTCCAGGTCCGCCCTCGCCAGCATCTCCCGAGTTCCTTGCAGAAATGGCTGGTAGCGAACGCTCCGCCTCGGAATCACCAGAGTTCCTTCCAGAAAACATTCAGATTCATGACACTTCACCTTCGTTCTCACCTCGCACCCGCATTCCCTCCATGAGTACAACATACGAGCTTGCACCAAGCATTCTTCCCAGCCCTGCTTTGGGACCATCTCAACCAGAACACCACCCATCATGGCCTGTCTCGACCAACACCTCTCCAGCACTCCAGCCACAGCAAAATAATGCAAATGTTGACCACGAAGCTTCTGCGGCTTTGTTGATGCTGAATCAGGATCGTCGCGGAACGTTGGATTCGATTATTGATAAGGTCACAGACGCTAGCTCTGAGTCTCGTAACAGTGAGAGACAAGAGACCGGCAAGCGCATGGGTATGAGTGTCAGGGACCTGTTGATTTCATGATATTGTTTATTCAATGTGGTATTTGTTTGAGTTATACACGGCGTATTCGGTGATGTGGGCGGTAATGACTTTATTATGTTTTTAATGCTACCTAATGTTTTATGACTGTTCAATCTTACGGTAATAATGATGATAATATCGGGGCCGATAACTGCCTACCGAAGTTTTTTCTCCTTCTGAGACACAATGAATATCAGGGCCACTGCACAGCTGCAAGTAGACAGCACTACCACGTCGTTAGTCAGCCTATATCTAACACGATAGTAGGGTTGAACATACCAGGAATAAACCGAAAAGCATAAAGATAACAATCCACAACAACCCTCTGGATATCTACAGACAACCTAGCAGCAAACCGATTATCATTCAATACCCCCTTCACTACCTATCATCATCATCAGTACAGTCTCTTTACAAAAACAAAAAAAAAGGGAGGGGGGTTTAAGGAACTTACCTCACTCCTCAATCCATTCTTTCGTAACAAGTGACTGAAAACACCCCCCTCAACTGCACCCCCCAAACAAGCACCCCCAATCATCCCCAATTCCTGACACAAATAGTAAACACTCACAGATGACGCAACCATACCTTTATCCACGCGCGCAGACATCCCAATGAACTGAGTTGAGATGATGAGCCCGTGCGCGAGGCCGGTAATAAACACTACCAGCGAGGAAGTGGTGTTCGCGCCGTGTTGCCACGTAAAGAAAATGAGAAGATGCGAGAGCGTGTTCAATGCTATCGAGAGCATAGAGAGGGGCTTGTAGCGGTGCGTTCTGTTAATAATCTGCCCCGACAGCAAACCACCCACGGCACAACCGATTGTTAAAGGAATGAGATGCGCGGCAGCTTGTGTGTTTGTGGTGAATTGGGTGCGAATAAAGAAAGAGGGGATTTGAGCAACTAGGCCAACTAATGCAATGAAGAGGAATACTTGTCCTAGGCAGAACGAGGCGACGCCGTTGTTCCAAATTTGTGTGAAGGGGATTAATGGGCTGGGACTCCAGATTGTCTCGATGAGGAAAAAGAGCGTTGCGGAGATGGTGCTGATGGCTGCGATAATGAGGACGATGGGGTTCGTGAAGGCGAGTTTCTGGCCGGCTAGGTTTAGGAAGAGAAGGAAGGTGATTATCGTGCTGAGGAAAGTGATGAGGCCCGGGATGTCGAAGTTTTGCAGCCCGGCTTTTTTTGATGGTTCGCTGGGAATTTCTTCGTTTGCGTTGTTGCTACCATTGCTGGCTTCGGCTGCTTCCTCGTCTTGTGGAGGTGGTGAAGATGGGATTTTGCGGGTGACGATGAGCAGACAGATAAGGACGATTGGCACCTGGCTTGCAAATGACATCCTCCAGCCAATGAAGTCTGCTAATATTCCACCCAGGGGAGCTCCCAGACTGTATCCTGCGATGGCGACGACAGTGACATAGCTTCTTAACACAGCTACTTGTTCCAACGTCGATGTATCTAAATGGTCAGCATCTGATCGCAACTCATGTGGGAAACAGACATACCAGTAATCACAATCGATATCAGACCTACCATGCCTGAGCTCCCAATCCCAGTAATCATTCTTCCAATGATAACTTGCCATAGGAAGAACGCAGAACCTCTATTCGGCGAATCAGATCATCATCCATAGTACCTAATTTTTTTTTAAAAAAAAAAAAAAAAAACACTCACGACACAGCTAATCCAAGACCAAACAGAACATAAGCCGCCAACAACGGTGTCTTCCGACCATAGATATCACCTAGTCGACCATGCTATCACCGTCAGCACCGTTTTCAATCGAACAAAATTTCAATGGACTCACAACCGGCAACGCCGCACAGTACCCCAGGTTATACCCTGCCAGTAACCAAGATCCATCCTGAAGATGTTGGAACTGCGAGGCGATCTCCCCGTAGATAGCGGTTACGAAGGAGTCATCGATATTGGCCAGGAAGACACCTGCTCTTGTCAGATTGTGGACCCGCTGTTATAGTTCAGGGAAGTATAAGTACCGAAAAGTGCAGTTGTGATCGCGAGTTTTCCAAGGCCTTTTGACTTAGGTTCAGTATGGCTTTGAAGGATTGGAGTCGTTTCGTCTGTCGCCATGGCTGTACGTACCCGATCGGGAGAAAATTATATGGTGAAGAGCTGAATCGGCAATGTGGGATTCTTTTTATGTTCATCGGCGCAGCGATCGTCGGAGCGACTTCAGCTCGGATGCTCGATTTTATTTTGTTTTTCGAATGAGGCCCACCATTAAGATGTTCTGCCCAGTGATCGATTAGAATGATCATCTAGAGAACGTGCATTCTCCTCTGTAAGCCTATTCCTACGGTTTTGGCTCCGTATCAGTGGGAAGCCTGATTAGGTGGTCGGTTAGCCGACATGGACAATGATTCAAGATGATACTGTGACTTGAAAAAAAAAAAAATTGACAATTGACAATAAGAAATTTAACTATCCGATTTAAACAGTTGAGTTGCATTCGCCTGAATAATGTATTCTATGAAGTTTGCTATTTTGGAGGTATATAATATAAAACAGCAAAGTATTAATCATCACCACTCCGTGGTCGAGTGGTCTGAGACGGCTTAGTGGTCTAGTAGTATGATTCTCGCTTTGGGTTAGTCTTGAATGCGAGAGGTCCCGGGTTCAATTCCCGGCTGAGCCCAACTTTTTTTTTCGCTCCCTCGATTCAATAACAAATCCTCTCTTAACGCACCACGTTGTGGCGAAAATAATACGACAATGTTGATGGTTTTTTCTGGCCAACGATTTAATTTATAAAATTTATTGATACCGAATTTTTTTTTTATGGTTGACATTTTCACCATCGCTCATTTGTATTTACCCCATCAACGGCGTCAATAGATTCCAATCTCTCAAATCAATCCGCACCCGTCTTGTTGGCAGCAAGAGCTGTTAAGAAAAATCACGGATAACTGAGCCTTCTCAATCTATCCTGGAGGCCAAGAGTCAAAATGAAAGTATACAGTACTAAGCGGAAGATGTCCGCGACTCAGATATTCCGCCTTGCAAGATCTTCCTCAAGAGACCCTGATCTGTTACTCATGTGCATATCCAGTTGTATTTGGAACTAAGAATACAAGATGATGTTGTATCATATCGACAACAGCCCATTGACTAATTCGAAGTAGCAATAATAGCAATACAGTCACATTTCACCTGGTGACTCGAAGCAGCTTTGTCAGCTGCTTGAAGACAGGCAGCGCAGATCATAAACGCCAAGTGTATGCACTACTTCAAACTGCTTCTTGACGCCATTGGATTTGTAGGCATCTTCATGCTCGCTGGCCAAGATCCCCAGTGCAACCTCCATTGGTTGGCTATCCTTACCAAGGCATGACTACAAAGCCACTGGAAGGTCCTAGTGACTGGTTTCTGAATCGCAGGCTTTGCTCGGAATGATTGGGAATAATTTGATTGACTCAAACGGCTGAGCAACTGGGATTGAGTGGGAAGAAGGTACATGCAAGGGCTTGTATCCTCCACTTGGCGTAATCTTTATTTACAAATACTGCGTGGCCAAGCACTTGACTAGAAAATAAGTGGTTGAATATGAGTGCTTGACAATTATCCATTCACTGATTTGCTAGAGTAGTGCCCAATATAGAGCTCCACGCCCAAGTAGATCAGCGCTGCTCCATCGACATTTCACAATGACGTAGTCGTTCTTCCTGTGGGAAACAGCCATGTGTCTACAGAACTACAGAGCATAGAGTGACAGGAATACATGCTCCATATTTAACAGGAGTTTATCTACCTGCCAAGTACATAGTGAAGTTACATGCAGTTCTCCCGGTAATGATGTCTTGTGAGAGATCAACGGCAGAACTGGTCACACTAATCTAACATTTGGCTCTCATAGGAACTTCTCGTCTTGGCGATGCCTTATGAGACTTGCTGTTTTTAGTCTTCCAGAATATATATAGAAGGTAGGCCCCGCACTTGAAGATCTCCGCGGCCTCGACCATTTTACTTCATACTTAACTTCCACCAACCTTTTTTATTTATTTTTTCTCTTCCTCATTCCATCCATCTACCGCCATCACCATGGCTCGGAAACACGCTTTACACCCGCCTGTCATAGTCATGTCAAAATTTCGCTCCCAACGCAAGAAAAGCGCTCGTTCGCACGCCTCCGAAGGTCCCTGGAAAGCCGATGACCCGTTTGGTCCGCCTCACATTCCATCCTCATCCTTCCCAACGACTGGCATCCGGCACCTTCGAAATACGCTCTCGAAGCTGTCACCATCCGCTCGTGCAGAACGACAGATCCTCAAACAGAAGAACCGACACAGACACCCTCTGACGGAGCGAAATGTCAAGGCTCTTGTGTCAGAACAGGAGCTTGGCGATATTTTCCGTCCTACTGAAAACAATACAGAGATACAGGTGTCTGCTTGGCTTGAACGAGTATATTGATCTTGATCTTCTTTCGCTTCTTTTGACTCGTGTCTTGCAGTCGACGACATCTACCTTCGGCAACATGCAAGGTCGACTTTCGACCCCTCCCTTTCTCTCTCACATCCCCCTTCTCTCGATCGCTTATTGCTCCATTGGCTTGCTTCGAAATAATCGGGTTTCGGCCAAGACACCTGCAATGGTGTACGACCGGTATGCGGATTCGGTTATGCATTCATGTACGATCCCCCATACATAAGGGGTACAGGGCACCAGGCGCAGGGGTCCTTGATACAAAATAGTACGGAGACGCACGTCACGACAGGGGAACATTCGCAATCGGCATGCCAGCTGTTCCACCGACAAGCCCGATGATGACGATAATACTGGACCCCCTTTGTTGCTCATCCCGCAAATCCTTCCTTGGCATCGACGTCACTTGGTCCATGCGGCATGCCACGAACCCCTGGAGCGGAAGGTCTGCCGGCTTCGGTTTCCATGAAGCGTGATAGGAACGATCCACCAACCATCACTGCCCGGGTGGTCTAGTGGTATGATTCTCGCTTAGGGAAATAACCCAAGCATATCTGCGAGAGGTCCCGCGTTCGATCCGCGGCTCGGGCCAGTACTTTCTTTTTTGCTCTTTTCTTATTGTTTTCTATTGTATTTTTTGCTCGGCGACGGTGTTGGTCGGATATACCCATTGTACAGGAGCACATTCGTTGGTTTATTTTCATTCATTCTTTTTTGTGTGGAAGTCTTGACTTTGAGCACAGAAGATCAGCACACATCTGTATTACTACTATTAGTACTACTACTAGTACTACTACTAGTACTACTACTGTCTTTATGGATTTTTCTTTGTGATATCCTCAGAACACATGTACAAATCAGAAATATATATATTACTATTGATTGACTTTAATACCTGCACCATGGTTCGTTTCTTCATATCTGATCGATCATAATCCTTCCCCGCATCCGGACGACCCCTCTTGACATCTCGACATCTTCACTGATCGATATTCCATCAGGAATAATGCAGGAACACCGAATTACCTATCTGCAATAATGATTCGTACACCTTAACCTGAGTCATGTGTATTACCCGGCTGAATTCTAGCGTATGACAGACGAAGGAGGAGTACCCCGAATTGACCGCAACGGTACCGCAGCCAGGAGAACTGTTTACCCAAATGACGGGACCCAAGAAGGTCGCCATCATAGGTGAGTTTTGAACCTCGCATTAATTGACTTGCCTGGATAACGTCACTGAGAAAAAAAACCCAAACAAACAGGCGCCGGCCCCTCAGGCCTCGTCACGGCCAAAACGCTCCTCCACTACTATCCAAACGGAACCTTTGCCCCGGTTATCTTCGAACAACGACATGATATCGGCGGTCTGTGGCCCAACAGTCCAATAATCTCAACGGATGAAAACGAGCGCAACCATACACCTTTCAACGAAACAAGGCAAAATGGCTCTACTATCGGCCAATTGAATCCATCCATGCGGACAAATCTCAGTCGCTTTACGGTTGCGTTTTCGGATCTGGCATGGGAATCTGTCTTTGAGTATACGGAGGTGCCCATGTTTCCGCAAGCATGGCAGGTAGGGAGGTACTTAGAAAAATATGCAGAGCGGTTTCTTCCGAATGGAGTATTGAGATTGGGACAAAAGGTTGTGCGGACGAGTCGGAAGGTTGGAGATGGAGACGGGAGACGGTGGACGGTGCAATGGGTTGAAAGGTCTGTCTTGACATATTATTGATTTTCATTTTTCTGATGAAGCCGGAAGAGCTTACCGAATGCATATATCGTGGGTATAAACAGTCGCAATGAAAGTAATGGAAACCAAGAGATAAAGTCGGAAGAGTTTGATCTCCTTGTCGTTGCTTCTGGCTATTTTGCATCACCCAAAATCCCAGACATTCCTGGATTAGATGGCTTCATGGATAGAACCATCCACAGCTCGTCTCTACACAACGCCGGGCGCCTCCTACAAAAATCCAATGGAGCCGGCGGGAAATTGGTCGTTATAGGCGGGAGTCTGTCAGGGACTGAAGCTGCCTCGACTCTTGCTCTTCACGTCTCTTCGTCCAAGTTTACTCAGGAACCAGCAGAAAAGGTTTACAAGGTGCATCATGTTTGTACCAGACCATTCTGGACGATACCAGCTTATTTACCTCGAGAGACAACAGATATATCCACCAATAAGACCATATCCTTCATTCCCTTGGACTTGGTGATGTATGATCTGTCTCGACGACCCCCGGAACCAATTGAATACGCTTTTGGGCCTATTACGGCACATAAAGCACAGAGAACGACTGATTATTTGCACTCGCTACTCAGGAACGATTATGCAAAGTTTGGAAACATCAGAAGAGGCAATGAGAGAGTCTCGCAACCCCCTTGGGTTGCCATTGGAAACGATTACGCAGAATACGTTCGAGCTGAGGCTATTACTCCTACAATTGGCAGGGTCAGCGCTGTCAACAGAAGTCAGAATTCAGACTTAGCGACAATTGACATTAATCTTTCGGACAGTGAAACGGTCACGCTCGACAACGTCGCGGCCATCGTATTGGCAACCGGCTTCACCCCCTATAACTCCCTCTCATTCTTACCCAGTCCTGTTCTCTCTTCATTAGAATATTCCGAAAACGACCCATTTCTTCCTCTAGTCTTAGATGGAAAGGGAACTACGCATGCAGAAGTACCTGATATAGGGTTCGTGGGCTTCTATCGGGGACCATACTGGGGCGTCATGGAAATGCAGGCTCGACATGTTGCAGCGAAATGGGCCCCTGCAGAACCAGATAACTGCAATAGAAACATGAAGAAAAAGGAAGAAGAGAGACAACGTATCAAGGACCTAAGGAATATGGACCCGCAGATTTACCGTGGCCAGTTCCCGATGGGTGATTATGTAGGATTGATGGAGTCGTTTGCAAGGGAGCTGGGAATGGGTCGGACATCACTTCTATCATCTGAGAGCGATGAAGAGGAGAGAAGTGGTGCAGTGCTACCGGCCCGGTATACATATGTGAACGAATCCCCGAACGCAAAAACAGACGCAGACAGAGCCATGACTTTACACTCTCTACGGAGTATCCTATTCCCCGAGCAATATCAGACAAATGCCCCATCCACAGAAATAGCAATGTCTACAGCCATCTTCCGAGCTCTACACGGGACCTGGAAAGTAATCCGAACATACAATGACCGAACCACCCACGGGACAGCAACATTCTACCCTCGATATCCAACCTCTCCATCATACGAAAAAGAATACCTCTACGAGGAATCAGATTCTGTACCTGGAGAACAGCCTGGTTCTACGACCCAAGCATCACCAACAAAAACAATAGCAAAAAGACTCATATACCGTCTACGCTCATCAGAGAGTACCAAATCCATTGACCCCAACATCCCCCACATCCTCGTTTGGTCCGTGGACATGGCTAAAGACCCAATTACGGCTGCACGGTTTTCACATGGCATTAATCCAGCTACGACAGCGGGGACATACGTTGATCAGAAAATTGATAAGGGCAAGAAGGCAAGCCTAGGTGGATATACTGTGCATGCGGTAGGCGCCGTCGGAAATATAGCGCAATGTGAAAGGTGCGGATATATATTTAATTTTCAAGGTGTCTCGATTTTGACTTGGGAGTGCTGCGTCAAGACGGCTGAGGGCTGTATACGGATGGTATATGAGCGTGATTGAACGGGTTTCATGGTGCTTTTTCCCGAATGAAGGACATCACAACAGGTCACTCAATGAACCCAATGTATTATATTTAGAAGACTACCAACCTCCTTGAAGCTATCCTAAAATACACGTCAACCCGCAGCAGTAATACAAATCCGTTGCAGTTATGCTATCCGCCAAAACGAACATACCAATGATATCATTATAGTTCTAGACAACACTTTGATCATGTGGAAACACTCTACGGACAGTATCCGACTGAACTTCCTCCATTTCTAACCATCCAGGACCGCGCGGCTCTCCCCGTACCCGCCTCAAACTATCCGCAGACTTCCTTCGTACAGTTACATTTGGCGCCCGAGGAAGCACATAAACCCCATCCTTCAAAGCCTCATCCTTGACATTTCTGGGCTCTAGCGACTCAATATCAAAGACGTCTTGAATCCGCTTGCGATATCCCCTGGAGGAAGTCCCGAGCTGGCTAAACTTGCGTTGAAAACTGCTGAATGTCGTCGAGTTGTCGTAGTCCGGGTTGCTTATTGTGGTATCTTCTGATAGTCTTGTCGAGCCTATGTGGCTATCGGAGAAAACGGCCGACGAGAATCTGTTGCTTGTGACGGGGTTACTTGAAAATTTGTTTCCTCGCATGCCTCGAATAAGCCGGCAGTTGATCCTCAACAGTCTCCCCGTACGGTGCAGCACGTATAAGATAACAGCAACCACGATAGAGACTGTAAGCAGTGCACAGATCCCATAGAAAGCCCGCATTTCCTTCTTTACCCTCCTTTCGCAATGGCTCTTGATAAAAGTATTCTCGCGTTGAGGATAGCAATAGTCGCAGGTACTCTTAAATATTGCTTTGCGTCGAATCCGGCTATTAGGGTCACAAATATTCTGCAAATCATACCCGTTGCAGAAGCTCTCCTCACACTGGGTCACGTAGTAGCTGAATGGGTGTCTCTTGAAGATCACCTGCTTAAGGTCCATCGAGAAGTTCGACGTGCTGTTTCGTGCGGAATGCGACGCTAGGTCATCCTGATAATTCATCTTTTGTTCCTTGACAGAGTCTACCGCTTGCACGGCCCGGCGCTGGATTGTCGACATAAGGTATTCGACTATTCCTTGATACCCCTTCCTTTCAGAGTTCGTCTCGGAAGATCCTTCTTGTCGGGAATGGAAAAAGCTTGGCCGTTTAGGGCCGACTTGTCGTTGAACGGACGGTGTCCCAACTTCCTGTTCATCTTCTCGTGCCCCGAAGAGAAGTTTCTTTATTTCCTTCTTACAACGTTGTGTACCCATAGCCACATTCTCGGAGAGTGTTATCGTAATGTTCAGAGGTAGCATCGATTTGTTATTAAGGATTGTTGGCCCATATATTCCTTCTGGTAGACAGCTCAGGGCAATCGCACATCCGAGTCGATCGACCGGTTGGATATCCGCTCCTGCGGCGCTGTTGAGATGGCTTGCGTGAGGGGGTTGACATTTAAGCCCAACAAAACCATTCGATAGTTTTTGTGAATTTGAGGAGAGGCATTCCGTAGGTTTGGTGAGGGTTGCACCCAAAAGGACGTAGAGAGCGGCGAGAAGCTTCTGAGAATACATTTGAACGAGTACTATACCAGAAAAGTACACAAGAACAGGGTATATGATCAATGTAGCTTGAAAGTGTTTGGAAGAGGAAGAGGAAGAGGGAGTGCTCTCTAAGGTCGAATGTTGATGAAGCGACAACTGGAAGGTACGATGGCGAGTGTTCTCTGGGGAAGTTGTGCCTGCCACTTTTTTGGGGGGCCATGATGCATATATTGTTATGAGCACCGTGAGGAGAAATTGGAGGTATTGGCTGTTTTGTTGTTTCTCTTTAATTCTGATTACAATATTTTGCATTATGTAGATAGGGCTAGATGTTGATTTCCTGATCATATAGGTAAGTTGCTCACTGATATATGAAACATTAGTAGTTGCCAATCACTCAATTGATCGTTTCTAATAACACTATGAGTACGGAGTACAGTCTATCCCCAGGTACTTCAGACTGCCGAAGCTCTTTCGGACCTGAATTACTGAGATTACTCTTCTCAACTGATCAATGCAATGATAGACCAATTATGCCCTTGGCATTGAACAAAATACCCCAATGTTTCCACAACCAGCTACATAGCCCCGTACATAAGAATCACCGGTAAACCAGCCCTATCCAACCCATGTCTTGAGATTCTATACTCATTTCACGAAAGACCTCGAAGCCACCGCGCAAGGCAATTTCATGAGGCGCGGTGAACCCTACACCACTTGTATGGCTTCAGCTATAACCAAAGAGCCCAATACAGCTAAAGAAGTACCGAAAGCAACCGACGGGTTGGGTCAGTTTTCAAAGTGTATCTTGCATGGTGTCAAAGAGAATACCGATGATGAATTTGCTAAGCGAACAGAACAGTTTGCCCAAAATTTCGACATATGTGTGAGTAGATGCCATGCACCTAGAAGACTTATCTTTCTAACCTATCTACACGCAGGCCAAACATTT
Organism: Aspergillus pseudoglaucus; assembly: GCA_039880875.1. Lineage (NCBI taxonomy): Eukaryota > Fungi > Ascomycota > Eurotiomycetes > Eurotiales > Aspergillaceae > Aspergillus > Aspergillus pseudoglaucus. The sequence goes on from JBDODC010000015.1 coordinate 475,098, forward strand.
GCAAAAAAGTCGGCAGAGTCATCGGGTGAGTGATGAGGATACGACGGTAGTTCTGGAGTTGAACGACGCAAGAGACAAAAACTTGGGTGTACGAGATGAGGTAGGCTGTGATAATGATGAGCAAAAAGCATCGTTTGAGGCGTACTAGACGAACAGGCATTTTGTATAGGCTGAATATTGTTTAATTGCTGCCATCAATTTTCAAATTGGGTCATATAATGCCACGTGATCTCGCGACGCGAATCTTCGCGATCCAAGACAAAATTACACTACTTTCCCACGTAACACTATTTATTGTCAATATAACAGTCAATTATTTAGCATCTATCTACCCATTATTTCCGCCGATCATTTACTACAAAAAAAAAAAAAAAAGACAGAACCATGCCTCGCACATATGGAAAAAAGCCGAAGCAGACGCGGCTATCTTTCAACCCGGCAGGCGCTGCTTCTCCAGATACGCAAGGGAGTCCTGGCCTTCAAGCAAAGCTACGCTATGGACATCCGTCAATGCCCGTTGTTCGGCCAGAAAGGACAAGATTGGATTTTAAGCAGCGGCCGTCGTCTCCGTCGCCGGTTCAATCTTCTGATCCAGATGGGGGAGAGGAAGAGTATGGATCTGCATCTTCCGGTGATAGTAAAAATAATAAGAAGGGGAAACCCACGCGGAAACAAAAGACGGCAATAGCTATGGACGAAGATGATAGTGATTTGAAGGTTGTGCAGACAAGACCGTCAAAGCGCAAGAGGCCTGCAGTATCGGGAAGTGAATCTAATCAGTCAGAGGAAAAGAGCGACGTAGATGAAGTTGTCAGTCGGCCGCGTCGCAAATTGAGACGTGGGGTGGCGTCCAAACCAACCATTGTCCTTTGTGACGACGACAACGGGGTGAAGGAGGATGAACCTGAATTGAAAAACCAACAAGAAGAGAAGGAGGATGAGAACGAAGACGAGGATGAGCCACTAGTGACCCCAGCACGAAGAAGAAGGCACAATATAGTCTCTGAAGATCCTCAAACGCCTCGTCGAGGCTCAGACCAGGACAAGCTTGATATAGAAGAGGACCTGGAAGACCTCCAAGATTCAGGTCGGTCAGTCGATTGATTATAAATGAGCAATGCTAACAATACCCCAGTGGTGAAACAAACGCGCACTCGTGGCCGACTCGCCAATTCTGCAAGGGCCCAAAGACAGCAGCACCTCGAAATGCTGCGACGGAGACGAGCAGGTGATAGACCAGAGGACATTCCAGAATCCGCATCCGAGCCCGAGGAATCAGAAGAAGAGGAAGAGGAGGAAGATGAAGACGAAGACGAAGACAAAGAAGAAGCATCATCATCAAACGAAAACCAATCCCCAACCAACTACCAAACCTGCTTCAACTTCCAAAAAGAAATCAGCGACGTCGAGTCCGCAATCGCAAGCAACGAAGACCTAGACCGCTACGATGACGACTTCGTCCTAGAAGACGAAGAAAACGACACCCTAGGCGTCCCAGCTGGCCTCGAAGACATGCCCTTCGAATTCACCCGGCACGCCTACAAGCAGACAAAAGAATACTTCCGAGACACCGTCGAATGGATGGTATTCAACCAGCTAAACCCAGCATTTCCCCGCTCAGCAGCCATGTACCAAGCTGCATTCACCAAAGTCGAAGATGAAGTCAAGGGATGGACGGGCTCACAGGTTATGTCGACTGTGTGGAATCTTGATTTTTACCGGGCGTTGATGGCAAGGCCACATATTGAGATAACCTCGTATCCGACTAGCGCTAATCACCCGTGCGATGCTTGTAATCGGTCTAAACATCCGGCGTCTTTTGATGTTAAGCTCTATGGAAAGGCGTATTCTATGGATACCTTGGAGGCCCTGGATGAAGATGAAGATGATGAAGACACAAGGGAAAAAGACCGCAACGGCAACGTTCTCCCGTATGAGGATACTCGATTTTACGTGGGACGGTACGTCCCCCCCTCCCTATTTTTGAAAGAAAACTCCTAATATTCACATTCAAAAGAAATTGCAAAGCCCGCGCAGAAATGGCCCACCCCGCCATCCACTGGCGCTACCACCTAAACGAATGGGTTGTCGATTACCTCGCCCGCAAGGACTATCTCTCCGACGAAAATATCCTCGAACGCAGCCACTGGAGCCAGAAGCGGAAGGCGACATACGCTGTCGAGACCGTTGCTATGATGGACCAGACGGATGAGATTAAGAAGATGTGGCGCGATTTCAAACTTCATTTAGAGGCTGCGAGGGAGTCGGTATGTTTGCATCCCATTGAAATTGGCCAATGGTTTTGTGCTAATTGTTTCTAGGGCAATGAGAGGTTTGATAAGTTTTAGCAGTGTATTGGTTTGCGTTTTCAGTATATATGCTGAATACCTATTCAATTTTGTTCATTGAATGATAACAATCTACAAGTACATAACAAGTATAGCAGAATTGCCATTCCATAAGGCCGTAGTAAGATCAAATCATCCATATCCATTATCTAGCAACGCAAATGAAACCAATGAAAACCGTAGAAGACACAGGTGAAACAGAAAGAAACATAACAGGGACATTGGTTATACAAATACACAAGCTACCCGAGCCTGGCGGGAAATGCTGGAAGGAAGAGAAAGCAACGGAGAAGTAGAAGAGGGGGGAGAGACCAGCAAACTAAAGACTCATAGAGAGAACCAGGACGAGGGGAGAACCTCAATCAGCCATAACCTTTTTTTTTTTTTTTTGGCGCTGCGCCATAGTGTAAAATCCAAGGAACATCCAGTCCGAACCGTAGTTTATACAGAAAAATGGGCTAGATGTCGGAGCACAGTCGGTCTAGAGTCCATGTTGGAAATAAGAAAAGGAAATCGTGCTTTTGTACATCCCATCCCGTGAAACCGTAACGAACCGAACGGTAACCATGCTGGCGCTGTTTTTTTTTTTTTTTTCCTTCTTCGTTTTGTTTCTTCAAGTCGTATCATGAAATTGCCGTGCATTGGTGAGACATGACTGGTCTCTCTGCCTGATTCAACCTTCATCTCTGGACCGGATCGTTTACAGAGTAGGCTGAGCTTCCTTGGCTTGCTGTTCACCAGGGGTGAGCATCTAAAAGTGAGCCCGTTAGTACATTGCCCGACATTTCTCGACTCGACTTGACACGACACAGAACCCCCGAAAATAATGGAAACATACCTCATTAGCTCCCCGAATCATACCCTGCTCCCGCTCCAACTGCACATACTGCTCCTCTTCGGCATACGCAAGCGCCCACGGAACACCCAGCAAGAATGCGGTAGTACTAATAACCCACAGTGCCCGACCACTGAACAGAACGCTGGACTTTGTGAACGAGGAGACGAAGGAAACGGAGGACGAAAATTGGCGGCGGGCGGAGGGAGGAATCATGTCTCTCAGGGCAGTCAAACGGTCACTGAGGTTTTCGCCCTCGACTTCAATTTCGTCTTCGTTAGAGATTTCGGATTCTATATTCGTAGCCGAGAATTAGCGTGCCGTTGGAAATTTTGGTGGTTTTTTGTTCGGTAATGCGGGATAAACAGGTACGCCTTCGTGCTCGATGCCGGAATATTGGCGGACGAAGGGGTACAAATCTTGACACCCTATCTCAATAGATATCAGTATACTAACCAGTATCGGTGAAATCCTCCTCCTCGTCGTCCGTCGCAATAAGCACATTGTCCTTGGTGGTCTGAGGCTTCTCCTGGGTGAAGTGCTCGTCCTCAACCTCGGTAAGTCTGACCATTGTGGCGGTTTCTGTTTAGAATATGGTATGAGAATAACAAAGAAAAATTTATGTTGGGACGTGGGCGCAGGTTGCTCGTGAGTGAAGTTGTGCACTCGATGACGGTCTTTTTCGGGAACGGAGATTGATTGCCGGAAATCGAGGTAACTTTTTTCCGGGGCTGTACGAAACGGGTATTTTTATGCCTTAGGTATGAATAGGGCAAAGTATCGTCATGGGCATATGTCATCTTCCTCATGGTGAAAATGCATTTACATAACAATAACTATAATATACCAAAGAAAAGATCAATCTTGATCTTGATGCGCCATTGACCTTCCCGACTTTCCCCTAGTCGTCTGTCCCTTCAACGTAGTATCAACATCCGCCTTCGACAACAGCACGTCGTCTTTATTCGGCGATTGAGCGCGGAAAAGCATCCAGCTACCGGCCATTACGGCAAAGATGCTGAGAATGGCTTTGTTTCGGGTACTACGGATCGATATCAGATGTGTTAGTGAGCGAGCTTTGAAGATGTGGATGTTCGTACTTGACACTTCCTGGGTGACCGGATGTGATTGAGCCCATTTTGATAAATTGTAACGATGTAGGTGGGATTGATAGAGTAAAATAAACATAGGTAGGTAGATGATATAGAATGCAAAGTCGAGAGACCTCTGGGTTCGACGCCTGATTTCTGTTTATTATATACCCCATTCGAAGGTGTTTCGTTGTAATGACGTCGATGGCGAAGGACCAATGGCAAAAACAGTACTTGATAGGAGACAGCCTAAAGCAAGAGGAGAATCAAAGGAGAGAACAAGTGCGTAGTATACATTCATATTGCCATCTCTAAATACAGAGTACACGGGACATCAAACACCGTAATTCGTGTCAACAACGCTACCCACACCTTCTTCTCTATATAGTACACCAAACCGTGCAGATTAAGAAAAGAGTAAAGAAAATCTCATATCCAAGTCCAATTCCAATTCCAAATACCGTTTACATTCTTCCCAACTTCCATCGCGCTATCCGTTCTTGAATCTCTTCCCAGGGAAACGGCCGAAGTCTGTAACCTTCAAGCTCACCCTCCTGCATCACCACTGTCGGTTTCCCGGTACCCTGGCCGGGGTTCTTGACATCACCGCCAAAGACCTGGCGGGCAACACGGCGCAGATCCTCGACGGTCAGTGCCTCAATATGGCGGCACATTTCGCTCACGCTGACCTTGCGGCCGTGGACCTGAACTTGACGGCCTAGGTCTTCAAGTTCGACCATGCGGGACTCGAGGTTCATAAGGAGAGAGGAGCGGAGTTGGTTCTTGGCACGGTTGACTTCTTGGGGCTGCAGGGCCCAGTAGCCGCTGTCTTGGGATAGAGCGTGCAGTTCTCGGCACATGACCTCTAGCATCTCGGTGGTGCGAGTGGGGCTACAGGAGGCCGAAATACCAAAAATGCCGCTGTCTGTGTAGCTATGGTTGAAGGCGATGCAGCTTTCGACCCATCCGTATTGGTTGAGAACGTTGGTGTAGAGACGAGTGTACATGCCCTTACCCGGACCACCCGCGGAGAAAGACCCACCACCTCCGAGGAGGGTCTGGAGAGTAGCGAGCGCGTAGATGTCGGTGTTGGAGATGGGGAGAGCCTCAAAGGCAAGGTGAATGTGGCTCAGACGAGGCATCATGGGGTTGGCAGGCGGAGGGATTGGAGGGAGGGCAATGAATCCACCGGTGTAGTACGAGGGCCGGTTCAAGTCCAACATTGACGGCTCAACCATTGAAGGATCTAGAGGGGAAACAGAGCTGTTCTTGTACGATGAGCCAGAGAAGCTCTTCAGGAACGGGAGTTTCGAGAGGAAGCTAGACTCTGTTGACTCTGAAGCAGCTCCGCTGGACACCGTTGATGACGGAGTGAACTGAGGGACTGTAGGCACCTGACCCTCCCTCGCGGCCGACTCGGAATCCGAAAGCGTGGTGTCAATACCACTACCCGAAAGGACGGGGCCAGTACCCTGCTGTCTTGCCTTCATATCACCAAAGTATTGCTCCGTAAGCTTGATGGCCTCCTCGTGCGGAACCCCGGCAAAAGCGACGACAATCCGGTCGGGGTTGAAAAACGCCTCCCGATACCGTTCCACCACAGCCTTGTTGATCTCACCCAACCTCTCCCTTGGGCACAGCAAAGGATTACCCAATGTGTTATCCCTATACGCAGCCATATGTACCAACTCAGGCAGGATAAGCTCCGGCTTCACCCAGATCTCATCAATCTCATACTCAGCAGTCGCCAACTGCTGCAACACCTCCTCCTCAGTAATCAACGGATCCCGAATCGTCTCCGCCAGCAGACCCAGAGTCGTCGGCACCGCAGAGTTGAAACTGGCAGACTGGTACATCAGCGACTCCCGGGACGAAGCGCACTGAATGTTTCCTCCCAGCGCCTCAAGGGACTCCAACATCTCATCGCTCGAGCGCTTGTTGGTTGACTTGAACGCCAATCGGTCCATGATATGACTTACACCCCGCAGGCTCTCGTCTTCGTAGCGGGATCCGGCATCGACGTAGACCCCAACGCCGGCGAAGGGTCCTGGTAGAGACTCGGTGGCGACGCGGACGCCATTGGATAATGTGGTGATTTGGTCTAACTCGGCGGGGTCCTAGTTCAAAGCAAGATATGTTGGTTAGACAACGCTCGAACAAGGAAAAAGCATTATTGCATGAGGTTCATTTACTTTGACGATTGACTGGTTAACCGTAGAAAAGCTTCTGGACACTGAGCGAGGCACACGAGCCAGCGGCTTGGCGGACTCGATGGCCCGCAAAACAGACGGACGCATTGTTCCGGATATAGTTCAGTAACACAACTCAAGAGATTTAAAGCAGTTTTTCCCCTCTTGCGTAGGAACTGCACGAGGACTTGCTCGCTGCAGCGGCCAAGAACAATTCGGGCCGGAGTCTTTTGCCGTATGCTTATCTAATCGAGTTATGCTCTGGGTACAAGTCGGGTATAACTCTTCAAAAATGCGATATTCGTCGAGTAATTGGGATTTGTACTTGAATTTCGTATTCTAAACCATGTTCTCTTGGCTTACATATAGATATCCAAGGTTGCCATCGGAAGGCAGAAGAACGTTGTGTTAGTAATGGACAGTGTAGAATCCAGAGTCTTCCATTGAGTAATGAAGCAGAGAGGATTAGAAAGATATGAATTTCAATGGTTGTACAATCTATCTAGTCAATGCTAATATGTTGAATACATTATAGAAAAAACGCAGAATAAAGGCGATAGAAATCAAGGATTCTGCAAAGCCCAAGCGCGATACCAATCAAGACAAGAAGCATTGGCAACGATTGCTCCTATCTTAATGTTCAACCCACACAAGATCTGCTTCACTGAGTTCTCGACTTTCTTGCCATTAGAAGTCACAGGAATCTCCGGACAAGCGGCCACAACAGCCGGAACATGACGCGCGCTCAGTTCTTTGCGGATAGTACCCTGGATGTGCGCCGCAAGCTCCGCAGGTATGATTGGATTAATATCATTGTTCGAGGCCAGCTTCACGAACAGGACGACAGTTTCATCTGTGTCGATTCCTTCTCGCCGGCGGCCAATGCATAACGAGTCTTCGATTTCTTCTGCGAAGTGCTTGAGAAGGACGTTGTATATTTCTGCGCTGCCGAACCGGACGCCAGCGGGTTTTAAAACTCCGTCGCTTCGACCCAACATTGTTACGCCCCATGTCACAGGGTTGAGGCGTACAAAGTCTCCGTGGTGCCAGACTGAGGGTCCGAATACGTCGAAATAGCTCTTTCGGTACTTCTCTGCTCCCACCGGGCCAGGTGGCCAGAACATGACGGGTTGGGCTGGAAATGGTGTCGTGCAGACAAGGTCTCCTGGCTCTGAAGACGCGCTGATATCCTTTCCGGCATAATCGAAAGCATAAGCAGCCATGCCCAGACAGCGGCATTGGATTTCGCCTTTGTGAACAGGCAAAATGGGACAGCTGCCGCAGAACAACGACAAGATGTCAGTGCCACCGGTAATAGAGCCCAGCATGATGTTAGGGTGGACGGATGTGTAGACATATTCGAACGTCGAAGGGGCGAGAGGCGAGCCGGTACTGAAGATTGCCCTTAGAGTCTGTAGAGTCACTGGTCGATGGGGGTGCTTCCTAGGGTTTAGAGACGCCTGCTCCAGAATAGAAAGATACTTTGCAGAGGTCCCAAACTGTGTGATTTGCAGTTCATCGATGAGACGCGGCATTGCCATCTCCCCGTTCCCTCCTTCAGCATCAAATGGCCGGAAAGGAGAACCGTCGTAGGTAACAATGGTGGCACCACTGGCCAAAGCACCGATAAGCCAGTGCCACATCATCCAGGTTACTGTAGTAAAATAAAATAAGCGATCACCGGCCCGGATATCGCAGTGCAAAACGTGCTCCTTTTTGTGCTGCAACAGTGTCCCCAGAGCACCATGGACAATCGGCTTCGGAGCCCCGGTTGTGCCCGAGGAGTACAGGATGTACACTGGATGATCAGGCTCCAAGCTTGCAAATTCCAATGGAGCTGATGGATTACTAGCTGTCGATAGGAACTCATCGTAGCTATAAGCTTTTCCCTGCTGAGGCTGTAGCTCCGCAAGCTTGAATTGATGAGACTTAATTGTCTCGAACACGACCAGCCGTTCCAGAAGCGGCAGATCAGAAACAATCTGCTGGACCTTGGCTTGAGCACTGTGGACTTTACCATTGTATAGTGATGCGTTGTCTGCGAAGAGAATCTTTGGCTCTATCTGCCTCAAACGCTCTAACACGGCATGAACCCCAGTGTCAGGGGAAACGCCAGTCCAGAAAGCACCTATGGAGGTCGTCGCCAGCATGGCGACAACAGTGTTGACATGGTTCCCAAGAAAACCGGCCACGCGGTCTCCTGTCTGCAGTCCAGCCTCCTTGAGGGCATTGGCACACTGTCGTACCCGGTCCCGCAGTTCTTTCCACGAGACATGTTCGCGATCCAACTCAGTAGCAGAAATAACAGCTACTGCATTTTCATCGGGAGAGCTGGCTGGATAGAGAAGATTCTCAGCATAGTTGAGCCTGCCACCGGCAAAGAAAGCTGGTCTGGGGAAGAGCTGCTGATCTGATTCCAAAACCTGTGGACCTTTAGCTAAGAAATACTATTGTCATGGGAAATGACATGCTCACCGTTTCATATGGTTTATGAGCTTTCACAGCGGTGTAATGCCAAACATCCTCCCAGAATTTAGCGGGCTCCGAGACACTCCACTGCCACAAGTCATGGTAGCCGTCAAGAGAGATACCATGCTTTTGGCTCACTCTTTTCATGAAGTCATACATCTTGGTGTCCTGTGGAGACGAGTGCCGCCATAGTTCTCTGGGGCCATCATGATTGTTCAGTCCGTCGATAGAAGGCATTATCAAAGGTGCTATACCCGGGATCCGAAAGGAAGAATTAGTCTCTAGTTGGTGTTGTGGTGTGTTAGAGCGACCAATTGGCAGCACAGCCAGCAAAATGAAGACAATGAGTGGACGGCAGTTCGAACTTGAATCTGGACTGAAGAGCCTTAGTTGAAGGAAAGTGAATTGAGCACCAGGAACACTTGAGCTGTCAGCGTGGAACCGCGGAAAACACCGGGTGGTCCAGATTCCGTCCGCGGAAAGCGATAGCAGTGGTAGTAGTTCTGGGAGTGGAAGGTAGTATTGTCAGGGTAGGATCTTGGATGATCAATATAAGAATCATTGGGAGAGATGAATAGATATCTCTGTGATATTGTAGTGTCGTTCATAGTAGAGTAAGCTGAGGCTATCTATCCCTGCGTGTCTTGATGCCTTGACACCTTCTTCCGGAGGCACTAAACGATACTCCGAATGTTTACTGAAGCATTCTCAACGTGTCCTGTCAGTGAGAATCGATACAGAGTACATACGGAGTAGATACATGAGAGTAAGAGCAAACATCCCTATGAGAAGTGTTCCACACCGAGTATCAGGACAGTATCAGAGTGCTGCTCTCTGCTTTGCCTTGCATCCGCGGAGCCCCTTTTTCGTCCATTACTCCGTACAGTATGATGCTGCGTCCCAATTGATCAATCTGGCCATGGTTATTACTCTTTCCAGTCTCTTGTTTATTACTTTTTCCTACTTGGACTACACTACTACAAGTAAAGTGTTATTCTGCAGGGGCAAACAAAGAATCGATCAGGGGCTAAACTAGGCTTATCCACTCTCCGGTACAAGTTCCATACGTATCAATACCGGAATTGCAGCTCACCGGCCTTCCGGCCCAGCCTCCACCGTGACAATACGGGTAAGAGTCCACATTGTGTTCATTAATTTCATCGTGTCTTCTCTCTTCTCTCTCTCTGTTCTTTTCTCTCTTTTCTTCTTTCTCTTTTTCCTCTGAATGGTATCCTGAATCTCTTCAACTGATCTAATCCCCCCTTTCATTTCTAGTCCATTTTGTCAGTTGCGTGGGCTGAATCCTGCAGTTCTCTGGGCTGCGTGCCCTTTCTTTTTTTTTTTTTTCCCTCTCCCACGTGCACAAACAGGCATAACTTGATTATACATATTGTGCACAAGTCGGAGTCCTCGGGTGCTACTCAACAACAGTTTGTCTACCTTTTTTCTTTTTTCTCTCTTCTCTCTCTCTCTTTCTCTCTCCTGCTTCAACTCAGTCTCTTAGACCATGTACATTCCATTCCAGCGCTGTTGAGAATATCTAATCTCACTTTATTTGCGTCGCTATCAATCTTCTGAAACTAACCAGCTTTGATCTCTATACAGAATCAGCTCCAGCCACCACATATTGCTGCCTACAGAGACACCACTCGTGACAAGAAAACAAGAAGCGGTCGATAAAAAGGAGAAATTCAAAAAGACGAACTTATCGTCATCAGCCTCAAATCTCATTCAGCCTTAATACTCCACCGGGCAAGCGCAGTCCAGCCTCTCTTGTCTTCGGTGTTGACGTCGCCCCTGCCCCGTTTCCGCTTCTCCCTGGCTCTTTCCTGCGATGCCTCGTCGATCTGCGGCTTCCTTCTCCACCACCACCGATTCTCCCAACTCGCCGTCCTTTTCTTCCTCGATCCCCGGAAAGGGCGGTATTCCCATCAAGGCCCCCAATCGTCTGAGCCAATTCTTTTCGTCTTCGCCTAAATCCAAATCCGAACCTCAGACTGCCCAGGCGGCCCTCCAGTCCGTCAGTGGGAACACTCCTAGTCCCTCTACTCCCCCGATAAGCTCAGCGTCACTGTCATTACCGACTATCTCTCTCTCTACAGCTACCGCGGACAATCCCAACATGGACGAACCGCCCACCACGCTCTTTCAGCCTCCGTCGCCCGAAGAGGCGCGCCGCTTGGCTAAACAACATGCGCAATTCGGTCCAATCGGTCATCATAACCACCGGTATTCGAGTCGACACCCCGGTGGTGTCTTCCCGGAGCCCGTGATGGACGAACCGCCTTATTATTATCTTATTACCACCTACATCAGTTATCTAATCCTAATTGCCTTTGGTCACGTCCGTGACTTCTTCGGTAAACGTTTCCGCGAAGAGAACTATCGACACCTGAAGCCACGGAACGGCTACGGCGCCCTCAACAGTGATTTCGACAACTTCTATGTTCGCCGTCTCAAGCTGCGTATCAATGATTGTTTCGACCGACCCACGACCGGTGTCCCCGGACGAACCATTAGCTTGATTGACCGCAAAACGGATGACCACAATAAGCACTTCTACTTCACGGGTACTACTACCGATACACTCAATCTGAGCTCTTACAACTACCTGGGGTTCGCTCAATCCGAAGGTCCGTGTGCGGATTACGCTGAGGAGACCACGAGAAAGTATGGTATCACCGCTCCCAGCACCCGCGCCGAAGTGGGAACACAGGACCTCCATACAGAAGTAGAGGATTTGGTCGCCAGATTTGTGGGCAAGGAATCCTCAATGATCTTCTCAATGGGATTCGGTACCAACGCAACCGTCTTCCCTGCTCTGGTTAGCAAAGGTTGCCTGATCATCTCGGATGAACTGAACCATGCGTCGATTCGTTTTGGGGCTCGTCTCTCGGGTGCGTCCATTGGCATGTTCAAGCACAATGATATGAAAGACTTGGAAATCAAGTTGCGGGAAGCTATCTCCCAAGGCCAGCCTCGGACCCATCGCCCATGGAAGAAGATTCTTGTGGTTGTTGAGGGTCTTTACTCGATGGAAGGTTCCATGTGCAACCTGCCCGGTCTCATTGCTTTGAAGCGTCGCTACAAGTTCCACCTTTTCATTGACGAAGCTCATTCGATCGGTGCTATCGGTCCTCGGGGCCGGGGCGTGTGTGACTACTTCAGCATCGATACCCGTGAAGTGGATATCCTGATGGGCACTCTGACCAAGTCCTTTGGAGCCAATGGCGGGTATATTGCCGGTGATAAGGCCATGATTGACAAGCTGCGTGCCACGAACTCCGGTGTTATCTTTGGAGAATCGCCGGCTCCGGCTGTCCTGGCGCAGATCTCCTCTGCTCTTCGAATTATCAACGGTGAAATTATTCCTGGCCAAGGCGAAGAGCGGCTACAGCGTCTGGCCTTCAATTCGCGATACCTTCGTCTCGGCTTGAAGCGTCTTGGCTTTATAGTATATGGTCACGACGATTCGCCAATTATACCTGTTCTTCTCTTCAACCCTGCCAAGATGCCCGCCTTCTCCCACGAGATGCTCCGAAGGAAGATCTCCGTCGTCGTTGTCGGTTATCCAGCGACTCCTTTGGTCTCGTCTCGGGCTCGTTTCTGTGTTTCCGCCGCTCACACCAAAGAAGACCTCGACCGAATTTTGACCGCTTGTGATGAAATTGGAAATGTCCTCCAAATCAAATTCTCCACCGGTATTGCCGGCGGTGCACTGCCAGAAAATGGAGAACTGGCACCTCCTCCAGAAATGGAGAAGGAGTGGCGCAGCAAGCGATCCCCCTCCATTCTCCCGCCCCGATGGCGCATCGAAGACGTTATCCGACGTGGTGTCCAAGATTCGAAGGCGCCCATGTACTAAATGTACCAGCAGTCGAGTGGTTCGCGTATGAATTGCATGACCTGGCCCATTTTTTATGTCGTTACGCCTGGTGCTGTCGGGTAATGTTCTGCGTCCCTTTGGAGTGAGGAGTTGGCAAGCGTCTTTTTTCAACAGATTCGGTCGATGCTGGTCATGCCGCGTCGCAAGCTGCTTTAATCTTTTTGATGCTTACAGTGTATCATTAGGCGATCATTGTGATTGCCATATTTCTCTTCTGCGCGTTCCGCTCCTGACCTCCATCTTATAAACCATGAAAGGGTCCAATGCGGGAAAAAAAAGAAGACTATGAACAATGAACGAACATGCCTCTTGTGCCTCTCCAGCCATGACCGAGCAACCTTTTTTCTTTTCTTTCTTTTCCTTTTTCTTCGCACATTGGTTCTTAGAGCTTTCTTGCTCTTTTTCCCCCAAACTCTTTCTCTTGCTGTCCTTTTGCTTCTCTATCCATGTTAGCTTACAATCTCCTACTTAATATGTCAATACGCAGGCCCTGTTCTCTCCCCCCACCAAGTGCTGGAGGGGGTTTTCGGACTTGGCAGGTTCTCTTGGTTGCTTACAGATTGTTTTGGGGCGGTTTGCATCGCCATTCCCAGAGCGTTTGCTAGGCTGTGTGTTTATATTTAGATGACCGTCAATATATTTTTACTGAAACATGATGTATTTGTGTTAGATAATTGTATAAAATAATATTCTAATTGTTAATGATTGACTTGAAATGGGAAGGTGTTAAGCTGATTGATTGATGTATTCGCAGATGCTGGGTAGTGTAATGGTAGTAAGTAGTAACAGGAGAACGCCAATAGAGAAGGGTATGCAGTATGAGTATGTCTATCTATCCCAAACCAATAACCCCATGTCCAGATGTCCAACGATGGTAAGGGCAATAAAAACATAACAAAACAGAACAAAAACAGAAAAAGGCATTATAGGTACCACGTGATGCATGTCATAGGTTATGCTGAGAATAATTCAAGATAAAAACAAAGCCGAAACAAAACGGAAAGAGATCATTGGGTCGTCCAAAAAAAAAAGAAAGAAAAGAAAAAGAGAGATCTAGACAGCGCCATACCTCTCCGACCCCTCACCCAGCAAAGCCCGACTTTCCTGAGCGTGCTGTTGCTGCCGACGGACCGGAGAAATAGAGGGAATCCAGCCTCTCATCCAGCCCCGGACTCGAGTCCAGCGAGCACTACGGTCGTCCTTGGGGTCGTCATCGTCTTCACCGTCAACTGCCACCACTGATTCGTCATCTTTGGATCCGTACATGAGAAACTGGACTCCCATGAAACCGTCGAAAAAAAGTACACCAAAGGCACCGAGGAAGAACGGAGTCGAGCGACTGATCCAGTCGAGGCGGTTGCTTCCACCCGCATCAGCCCAGCCGCCGCCTCCATAGGGAGGGAAGTCGTTCCAAGCGTAGGGGTTTGTTAGGAGAGATGTGGAGTAGAAGAGGTTACCGCCAAAGGCGGCAATGAAAAGGAGAGGGGAGAGTCCGGCGGTGCTTTTGCGGCAGTAGTTCTTGTAGAGTTGCGGAGGGCGGGATCCGAGGTAGAGGAACGTGGACATCCAGGAGATAACCTGGCCAATGATTTCCAGAGAGTCTTTGTGGGTGGCTGATGGCTCGGGGGTGGTTTCGGTGGGAGAGGCGTTTGCGACGACTGCGCAAAGCATTGAGGCCATGAGAAGGGTACGGGGAGATACGAAACCAGGAGGAGATCCATTTCCTGCTTTAACGAGACGGCGTTTCTCATTGGAATAGGATGAAGTTTGCTGGCCGTTCGATGAAGAAGGAGATACCCCTTCAACAGAGTAGTTGGCACCCTTGGTATCCGACCTCTTCGTACTAGCTTCCCGGGCCACTGAACGACGGACCGAATTATCCCCAGACACCGAAACTCCATCCAAAGCACCTCCTGCACCGCCGTTGTGGCGAGGATATGCTACACTCTCGTATAGAACTTGTTGGTGGTGATGATATGTATACCAGAAGAACTGGACAACAAGGGTAAGATCGACCAGGACATAGTAACCTGCAACCACAACCTGCCAACCGGCTTGTCGCGTGAGCAGCGCGCCCACGAGATTGCTCGCATCACCCAGACACCATTCGATTAGGAAGTATATCGATAACCCTGATGTCGATTTTATTTGGTAGTTCTTGTATATTTGAGGGAGTTGGGCGAAGAGCCACGAGACAATGCTGCATGTTCCAAGGACGGAGGAGACAAGGGCGAGAGGTGTCGGGATGCATATGTGGAGGTAGGAGGAAACGACGGCGAGAAAAGAAGAGGATGGGTCACAATGTCGAGGGAGGATAGCAGCGGCTGCTGAATTCACATAGTGTAATAATGGGGGAGGCATTGTTACACTTGTGTTGGATATGATGAGGCGTGGGCGAGATGAGGAAGGACGAGGACTCGAACAATACCAGTTGTCTCAACACAGAATTGTAGAAACAGTCTAAACTCTCAAAAATGATGTTCCAAAAACATAAATCGAAGAGATGGAAGAAACACAGCAGGAAAATAGCGGAGGGCGAAAACGGTCAGAAGGGGCCATTCTCAGCTGAGCCTTGTTCACCCGGTCATGTGCTCTCCTTATCAAGTGCATGACGCGCCCCTTATCGCCGGACCCAGCCGGTGAACCACACCAATCGGACCAATCAGAGCACAGTGTGGGGTCAATAGCCGCAGATCGGTGGGCGATTGTCTATCGTGATGACTCAGCTGCCGATAGGGAAGGAGAGCCTGATAACTGGCCTGAAATAGAAACATCAACTGTCAACTGTCAAGGATATTGTTCATATCATTGTCCTCTGTATCTGGGGTATTTATTCTCATATCAAAACCATAAGCTAAAGCTCGCAAAACAGCAAAATCAATTAGCTAATTGATCATCCAAAATCAAGCATGATGGCTATTACTGAGAGCGCACTAATGGTGCCCGTGATGTCCGTGATGTCCGTGATGCCCATGATGGTTATAATTATGGTGGTGACGGTCGCTGTCGTAGTACTGGTGATCGTAATGACCATGGTGCCCTAGCCCTAGCATAGTTTCCAACAGTGACTGGAAAGAAGGTGAGGAGACTTACTAGTAATCCCTGTTGTTCCCCCATCCCCGGTTCTGGTACGACTGACGAAGCTGTTCCTGAGGGGTCTTGTATCCGTTTGTTTGATAGACGAATCCTGGGAGAGCATTGCCGTAGCTCGCATCGCCGGCATATTGAGCGTCGCGATCAGGCATGGTGCAAGTGACGGAAATTATATTTAACAAAGATCTGTATTGAAGACGATGATAGGTTAGCTATATCGTGGTTAGTTCCTTTGTTGCGGTTGCAGAGAGTTGAATGATTATCGGCAAGACGGGGTATTACTTAACTTCCGCGCAGGCAACATCGCCTATGATCAAATTATGAGCAGCTCATATCCTGGAATCGGATATGCCTGGACAAGGCTACGAAAGGCCGAGACAGACAAAGAAATAGGGGAAATGAAAAATGAAAAAAATGAAAAACTGTATTTGCCTTGGGGTATCCCAGTCGAAATGAATAAAATACAACAAGTCAGACAAAAACTAAACAACATAGAACGTTAGATAACAGGCTATAGAGCTTGAAAGCAGAAAAATGAAATGAAATGAACATGAGACAGATTGTACACAAAAGGAGAGGATAAAAGAAACGAAGGACTCCAATCAACAGAGAATAGATCAAGGAAAAAATAGAGAAAGACAGTTTATGCGTCCAGCACATATGAGCTGTTAACCAATAACACAGGCGTATGTATTGGCTGTCGTCGAACCAATATATATGGCGTCTGAAATATGCGAACAGATCGGCATGTAAATGGTTTATAGACCAAGAGTTTTAGATGCGGTTAACCATTTGACTCTGCGACTTGCGGCCTACCCATTCAGCCAGCAACCCATCAAGTCTACCGGTCATCTCCCTCAGTCTCTTGCTTTCCTCCTTGAACAGACTTCCTGTTATCGGATGATCAGGTCCTGCCGGGGGAACATTGGACTTGTCATGAACAATAATGAACAAGTCACGAATATCATTATCATCATCCAAATAGGATCGCAAGCTGGCATCGCTCCAAGTTGGGTTCTGAGGAGACGTGGCAGAACGCGTGTCGTCGGTGTTCGGACCGTTGATATCAGCGCCTGGAGACGAAGGCGGGGAAACTGGAGAGTTGGAGCGTTTCTCGGGCGTCAAATCGAAGATGAGCCCTGGTGCGCCACTGGGAGCCTGATGGTCAATTGGCGACACATCAATAGGTGACTCCAGACCTCGGTTTTGGTGACCCAGATTTTGTGTGGATGGGATTCCCTGGGGAGATGTGATCGGCTCTTGTTGAGTTGACGTCATTTCCCCAAATGCGTCTTGCCAGAGTCTATTGTTTGCCTCAATAGGGGAAGCCACAGCGTCGATGTTGCGAGATTGAACAGGAGGGGAAGCCTGTTTGATAGGACTCGATGCACTTTGAGGGGATGACACTGTTTCCCGAGTATCCTCCGATAATCTTGAGCGAGGAGACTGGACTTCTTCTTCTTCTTCTTCTTCTTCCTCTTCGGGTACCACTTGTCGAATCCATTGACTTCCTTTCGTTGTCGAAGTTGCCCCTTGAACAGCCCTCGTAGCATCTTGGGCGGCTGATTCATAATGAGGATCCCTCTTCGTAGGAGATATAGATCCGGGTGGCTGCTTTTGGAGCTTGCCATTATTCGGGGACCGACCTTCGGGGGACGACACCGAGTCCAGAGACGCCTTTGGTGACCGTGAAGCTTCCGACGAGAGCTTCTCCTGCTCCTCACCTTCATTCTCAGGCGCCTTGTTCTTCTTGTCTTTTCTTTTGAACAGTCCACTCAGCATCCCTGGCTTCTTGTCTTTCCGCTTTTTATCCTCTTTCTTGTCATCGGCGGCAAGCACCTTTTCAATTGCCTCCATACTACTACGGTCCTGGAACGTGGAACATGATCAGCGTTTATGTTTAGGAAAGCTTCATAGCATATGTGTACTTACCTCCTTGCCCTCACCAGTGGCAGCCTTATTTCCTTCATCACGAAGAAGATTAGGTGTCAATGATATCTTCTTCGGTTCGGCCGTGTCGTCCTTGAAAAATGAATCCGTATTCCGCACAGTGCCATTTCTGGACCTGCTGACAGTACCACCTTCTAGCAACGGGTCAGCATCTCTTTTCTGTTTGCAAGATTTTCATAGGCATTACCTTCTAATTCCATGGCTTCCTCAGCGGATTGCCGCGGTTCCGGGCTTTGGCGCTCTGTTTCTTGACCCTCTCGGACGGCCTCTGGTTCCTGCGCCTCTTTCTCTCGCTGCGACTTCGGTCTGAGAGGTTCAACTATTATGTCTTCATCGTGGCCTTCTTCAATATCATCTGTTTCTGCTGTATCCTCATCGTCAATGTAGAAACCTCCGCCGTCGTCCTCGTCCTCAGTGGAGTATTCGACGTCAGATGCTTCGATGTATGTAGGGGCAGTGAAAGCAACGTTTTTCGTATTCCTACGGCGCATTGCCTTCTTCAACGGATTCTTGGATTTCTCTGAGTTGTCGCCAAGCATTGTCGCAGAAAGCTACATAGGTTAGAAACACACAGAAAATAAACATAATGCGGGTTCCACTTACATCGACGTTTCTGTGCTTATTTAACCTTGCTAATCTTTCGGTGGGTGTTTCGATGTGTTCTGCTGGGAGATATCCTGCGCAGTGTGAGTGGCGACCGGTATCACAGAGTTGTCGTATCACATACCGATACTGCCGTCTTTCACAATTCGCACAAGCCACCAGTAGGTGTTGCTGTCGTCAAGGAGAACCATAGTGTCTCCCTTTGCTGCATTGGCTTGTCCTTCAACGGTAGCGACAAAGTTATGAAGCGCATATACAAATTCGAAATCGATATCTTCTGCTCACAACATGTAAGTCATGATTTCCTCAATTACTGCAAGACTCCTGATACGGAACGATTCGAGCACGCATCAACGCCCAGGAAAGCCTTGAAAGAGTGTTGATACAACGCACCATCATCAATTGATGGGGAACTTGAGATCTTATCCATGTCGTCGTCCATAAGATCATCACCTTCCCCATCTGTAAGATCGCCATCCTCTGAAGACCCTCCGCCCAGATCATGGTGGCGCTCATCGGGATCCTCGTCGTCATACATATCGATACCATCACCGTAGCCATCGGTCTCGCCAGTTGGTCCGTGCATAATCTCTGCGCGCGTATCTTGGTCCGCATGACGAATCGACAATTCTTGGTGGGGAGCTATGCCGCCATCGAGAGGAGCCGGGTTTACATTCTGAGTCGTATGATCCTTCGCCGAAGGTGCGTTCTGATCCTGCAGGTCAAGCGTATCTATTGAGATAATTTCGTGTCAGAATCATATACTACTGATCGTCCAAACACCAGTAATTAGAACATACCAGCTCGAACAATCCGAGGCCTCGACATAATGGCAACCCTTTAAACTCGACCGGTTGGTCTCAATCGCGTAGCTGAAGAGAGTACGACCAAAGAACGACTAATGAATTCAGGGGCGTCGGGCTCGAGCGAGAAAGTCGGCGCGCTTTGGCGTCAACGGCGCAAAGAAAAGGAGGGAATATAGTGAGATATCCCACAAAGAAAAGTACAGCCCTAATAGGTTTTAGTCGCAAAAAGAAAGTAAGCGCCACGAGCAACAACGGCGGGGGCTTCGACGACGGTTGGATGGACAATTGACGAAGACTACTACCAGAGCGACGTCAAAAAGGGACAAACAAGGTAAGATTAACAGAGAAAAATGGTATAAAAAAAAATAGAAAAATAGAAAAAGAAAAGAAAGAAAATAAGACAGACACCCGGAATAGAAACAGAAGCACCGAGGCCGTGTCAAATTAAGCTGGATTAAAGACCCGACTGAGAGTTAAGTTCCCCGGACTTCGAAACAGCCAAAAGGAGGTTGTCTCAGGGACTCTGCGACAAAACAGACGCCCCTTGCGCGCGGCTATCTGCGGGTCCTGATGCTTGCCCATCTCGGAATGTATATGCCTTGTAAATCAGGCCTAAAGAAGGAGCAAATGCCAAGTCCTGCCAAGATGTCTGGGTTACCAATTAAGTTTAGTGTCACCGAGTGGGACTACTGCTTAGGGCTCCCACACAGGCGGAGGAGGGATGGTCCGTGCACTGATTGGCAGGAAGCCTGCATACTTTTGTAATCCCTCTCTCCCCGCAGGCGGCCATCCATTTTCGTGTCTCCGTCATCACCCGAGAACATTTTCATTCTCTGACGTTGTTCTGCTACCTTTTTTATTCTTTGTATCTTGTCCACTTCACTTTAATTCTAATACTAATTTAATAATAGCACACTCTTGCGTCAATATCTGCCGCTGATCGCCTGAATCTGGAGAAACCCACTTCCCATTTGGGGTTTAGCAGCATTACAACTTCTCGAAAACTTCGATCGACGATAACCAGTCATTGCCCACCCTCCTTCGTATATATCTGACGTATCCCACCGTCTGATCTTCATCTTTCTCCCATCTCATCTCTTGCCCCATCTTCCACCTTTTTATTCCTTACCATCATCTTCTTCAAACGACGCAAACGCTGAAAGACGCATACGAGGGCGAATATACACCCAACTGGATTCACTACATACTCCGAAAATCCACTTAGAGTTGGTTTTGTGCTCTCTGAGAGCATGGCTCAGACTGAGAGCAACACATTGGCGAGGCTGAGGTTGGACACGTCGTTCGGACAGACACACGATCTCGGGTGGCGGAATGAAAATGAGAACAGAGTACGGGATCATGGCGACGGTATCGAGGGCGATCATACCAACAAGTTCTACGATTATGACACGCCCCGTTGCGGTACTGATGAAGACAATAGTGCGATGAATGGCCTACATTCAGCGACTCCTCCTATTTCAGTACCCCGCCATGAGGAGCATCCGAACGAGGACCTCAGTTATCCGCACAAACCAGATGATGTTCGTGCCTCACCTCTCGAGAGCTTCATCCAGAATCGGAGTCCATCCTTCAATCTCGACCATAACGCTAGTCATGATAGCACCCAGCAGGAGCCGCTGGGAGAACCTCTGCCGAAACGCAATACCAGCATTAGAAATTTTCAGCGCTTCCAACCACGAAGTTCAGGGTTGAGGAACGCTTTATCGCAGGAAGATGATGAAGCATTCCAGCCAAAGTACCCAACCTGGGGTTCCAGTCCCAGGAGATATCAAAGCCAGCGGGCTTTTCCAGGGAGCCCTCGCGCTGCATTTCCGACTAGTCCAAACGACGATCTACCGGCAAATTCTAATTCCTTGACGTCAGTGTCTACTGCGTCACCTATTGCTGAGGAATTGCGAACTCCTCCGGAAGGATTTAGGGGGATGCCGTCGCCTTTTTGCATGACATCCCCTAACTCCCTAGACAACCGCAGTTCCTGGTCCGGTAGCGCTGTGACGCCTTTCGGAAGTAAACCACGGGGCCTTCGCAGCAGCACAAACCGAAGCCGGCGGTCTACTGCCTCGAGTGGAAAATCCCCAGCTAGCATGTTCCTATCCATGTGGAGTAGCGGTCCAGAGCCAGAGCCTACTCCACAGCCCGACGACGAAGGTCAGATGGTCGGGACGGAGTACGTGCTTGGCAAACCGATAGGCCATGGAGGATTTAGTACAGTGAAGGAGGCATATAAGGTGGAGGAGCATGGAGAGCCACGACAGTTGGCCGTCAAGATTGTTAAGAAGCAAATCTCGGACAAAAGCGAAAGAGAAAACGAAGAAGTTCAGGCAGAGTTTGACCACGAAGTTCGAGTGTGGCGCTATCTCAACCATCCCAACATCCTAACCCTGGATGCTGTTTATGAAACAGACTATGCGACATTCTGTTTCACCAAATACGCTATTGGTGGTACTCTATTCGATTCGATCCGCCAAAACCGCAATGGTTTGGAGACCAGTCTCGCAAAGAAGTATACCTATCAACTCGCATGTGCGCTGCGATACCTACACGAAGATGCACGGGTAGTGCACAGAGACATTAAACTTGAGAATTGCCTTCTCGATCCAGTCGAGGGTACGCAAACGTCGAACCTTGTCCTCTGCGATTTCGGCATGGCAGAGTGGATGGCAACAGACAACGGTCCAGATTCACCAGACCCATACGACGACGATGCAGACCGTCCACCACCAAAGACCATTGGACCCGCAGAGTCAAGTACCAGCATTGCCGGAAGCTTGGAATACGCCTCTCCAGAGTTACTACAATCTTCCAACGGGGTCATTGACCCCGTCGTGGACACCTGGGCCTTTGGGGTCATTGTTTTCACTGTTGTTGTCGGTTCACGGCCATTCCAGGACGCTTTTACGCCTCGCGTCCAGGCAAATATCATTGCCGGTAGATGGGATCAACAATCGGTGCTGGGAGGGGTTGACGACCCGAAAACCCGCCAAGATCGAGAGGATGCGCTCGAGCTGATCAAAGGCTGTCTCGAGATGGATATTGACAAGCGTTGGACGATTCGAGAGATTCTGTCGTCACGCTGGTTGGACGGGTTTTCAGAATGCAGTTCGCCAATTCCTTGGAGGTTATAAGTGCCTCTCTTTACTTTTTCCCCTTTTTCCTAAGTGTCACATCTTCCTTCTCTACGTTACTCACTCTATCCTTATGTTGTTTATGACGAACGGGCGCTGGTGTTTGGGATTTATGGGATGATACCCTTACGATATTTGACCATTTCACGTTTCGATTGTTCGCGTGCTTTATTTTGAATTAGTTTATGGTTTTCCCTTGTATGTTTAATAAATTCGGATTTTATGATGACTACGGTGACGAAAGCGTGTTAGGCATGGCGTTTGATGGGATTTCATTTTTTTTTTCTTTTTTGTTTTATACCATTCTGCTGATTTATCGCAAAAGTCTGCTTCATAGCGTTATTATGATTCTCTCACTCTAATGAAAGCAACTTGCGAAATATATGATAAGCCCCACTCTAGTAGTAAGTTACTTTACGCTGTAGTGTAGTTGAGCAAATCATCCATTGATACATCTTCCAGATAATATTTATACAATAACGTGCCAAATCCCGATAACCATGACTCATCTAACCATAAGACAATCACCAGAGTCTGTTCGCCGGCAACACCTTCTCCTTCTTGACACCCGCCGTCGACTTCCTCTCCACCGGCGAGCGGAAGAACAAACTGGGACCCTCCATAGGCTTGAGCAAATGGCTCAAGTACCCCCTGTGTGCCGGATCACGATAATACTCAACATCCCGACGCTTCGTCGGATCAGGCAGTCGGTACTGAAATCCCATCTCCTTCATGATATTCGACTCAGTCAATGCTTCGGCCCCCTCAGCACCCTCCGCCTTGTGCAATTCCTCACTGCCACTCTGTGCAGTCCATGCCATGGAGACAAACGGGTGCATCTCCCGGTTCATTATGCGGACGATTGCGGAGCGAGTGTAAAAGCGGGTCGTTACGGAGCCGCCAGCGGCCTCGACGGCAGATATAGCGGAGGCGGAGGCGCGCGAGACGACGATGTGAATGGGCTGTTTGAGGGTGCCCTCTCCGCCACGGCCGAGGAGCTTCACGCCTTCTTTGGGTTGATGGATGCAGCGGGATTGAGCGAGTTCGCGGACGGTGATGGGGCGGGTTGGGTCGATGCGGCCTTGGTCGATCCATTCTTGGATGCGGTCGAGGTTTGCGGGGGCCAGTTCGGGGGTGAAGCTGTAGACATTATCAATAAAAGTGAATCCAAAAACCAAAGAATAAAAAGGGGAAAGACAAACATGTTCGTGAACCCACGCTCTCCATGGACCACAATCTCCGGCGTCTGTCCACCATTGAACCCCGTGGGAACCTTTCCATGCTGCTTCTGACCCTTATGACCCCGTCCGGATGTCTTTCCCTTCCCCGAAGCCGGACCCCGACCACGTCGAGTTTTCTTACTGAACGCTCCCGGGTTATCGGAAAGCGAAGCGAGTATGTGGGCGTTGCGACTTTGCTGCTGCAACTGCGGGAGCAGGAACGACAATGGCGAGATTAATGGCTGGGCAGTTCTCGAGAACCAGCCCTGCGGCCGCGGGAGCGACAGCGATTGCAGCCTGGGAGGCATTGTGATGGAATTGGATCGTTTTTTTTTTTTTTTTGTTATGGGCTGGCTGTGTGCCAG
Organism: Aspergillus pseudoglaucus; assembly: GCA_039880875.1. NCBI lineage: Eukaryota > Fungi > Ascomycota > Eurotiomycetes > Eurotiales > Aspergillaceae > Aspergillus > Aspergillus pseudoglaucus. The sequence goes on from JBDODC010000015.1 coordinate 499,099, forward strand.
AGATATCAAAGTTGGTTACGGCGGGGGAATGTCGGGCCGGTGTGTTGTGCTTATGTAATAGTTTAACTACGCAAGCCCTGGGTTATTCTACATTGAGAAATGGTTCATTTCACAGGCACAAGGTTATGAGTATTTTCAAGGTAGTCCCGCATGTGATGGCATATTGTTCTTGTTCATCGATCGACACCAGCCAGTATAATCAACTTCCACCCAATTTTGCTCGTTGACAGGCCAATGCCATCGCTACCATCACGGTCATAATCGGTCTCAGGTCCCCTCGTTCCTCAGCAGCCTTCTTGACAGTATTACTAGTCCAAATCACCAAGGCAATATCCGCCTCATCGTCGCCACGCTCACGGGATCCAATTATATTGAGGCACAGGATGAAAAACGGGACAAATTGGTGAAGCAAGATGAGACTACACAACAAACATGTACTTGGTCAGCACAGGTCTAGTTAGCTATAGATCTAATTGAGTGGGAATATACCTAATTCCAAAATGCGCGTGTTTATGAGCCGAAACTAGGAGGGATCGGAATGTCTGCAGAGATTTCCTGGCAATATCCACGGTGTGACGTGGTAACCCATCGCTGTCCTGGTTGCACTTCTTCGATTGGTAGAAAATTATGAGCATTCGGTAACTGCTGAATAAGAGATCCATGCAAAACCACGTATCGATATGGTTAGTGGTCATGTTGGATAATTCCTCCTTTTCACTAGATCAGTCGATGGTCTCATTACAGGGACGAAAAACGCACCGTGTTCCAGTCGGACATGAGGGACTGTACTTCCCCAGTAAGGCTATCGATTGTCTCATCATATAACCCAGTGTCCGGATCGGGCTTAGAGTCTACCAATTCCAAGTATTTGAGCGCGACCAAGTTCAGACGCATTGATGCCAGAAAATGAATCTGAATAAATCGCGTAGCCTCATTTTCAACGCCATTGATAGAGGGATCAGGCAGGTTTACTGCCCATGACCTTTCCGGAATGCAGGCTGGCTTACCAAAAGACAGACGGAAAAGACAGTCCATCCGCAGTAGATGCCAGAACTCGAATCGCTTTCGATTCTTTTCTACTTCAGTATTACCCTCTGTGGAGTTAAAGGTCTGTTCATTGGGACTCTCATCAACGGAGAAATACCCCAAAGCCCTAGCAATTGTGCAGGCTTGACCGAAAATCTTCCATGAAAGTTCGCTGTTACAGCCCTCGAGCATCATCGATAACTAATTGAGTCGTCAGTTCATCTTCTCCGGTGCACGGAGTTTGAAACTCATCTTACCATAAGAAATGCTGCATACAAATCTGCAGACGTATTCTTGACACTGTCCAGCCAACCATCAACTAACGTCATGCATGTATTGTAGAGATATTGCACAATGCCTCCTCGTCCGGGGCAATCATCAGTGCTCAGCATAAGCCCTTGAAGAAGAACGTTGTAATAAATGATTTGGGACGCGTAATCTAGCTGAACGTGAGGAATTTCCAGTAAGTCCGGGATAGCCATAACGAAATTCTCCTCCAAGGGAACCCGGAATCCCTCGAACTCATATCCATTATAGTACTCTAGCGGGACGGATAAGAATCAGTTGAAAATTGCTTCCTCAACATCAGACGGGAACGGAACGTACCGTGTATCCATTTCTTAGCCAGCTCCTTAGAAACCCCAGATGCAGGCTGGCCTTCTGCATGTACATCTTCCATGCTTTCCATCTCCGTCATTGCAGCATCAACCGCTTTAATGCAGCGTTCGTTTTCAAAAAAGTGAGATTTTACATGCACCAGGTGATTGAAAACGTTAGAATAAATGAATGATTTAGCTCCTTGGTCATTGATCCGGCTCAGCACTGTAGCCACCACTCCTCGCGCGGCTGGGGTATGGATTTCGTCATTGTTGGGTCCAGTGATGTCCGAGTCATCGGATGAAAAAGATATTGATGAGGGATATGCATCTTTGGGGTCCTCCAATTCACGATCCAGTCTACAATGATCCTCCAGGCGCTCAAGACGGCGGAGTATACCGAGAAGAATATCTTGGTTGTAAGCTTCAGTGATATGACTATAGGCCGTTAGCAACCTGGTCCAAGAAGAAAGGGAGGAAAGGTCACCTTCGCTTCTTAGCCCGTGGTTTTCTCGACAAGTATATACACTCTACATCGGCAGCCTCGCACTTATCGCATCGAGGATCAACTCTATTGCATCGAATCTGGAATCTTCGTCAACATTGGTTCTGACTTACTGTCGAGACCGACTACCTTTTTTGACTGACAGCGGCTACACTTGAGTCTGTTTTTCAATAAAGATATTATTTAATGATATGGTTTATTCTAAGCTTACCGATATTTGCTTTGATGGCCTCCGCGAGCTCATTTCGATGATGTTGTCTAGGAGAAGACGTTCAGGCGGGAAGTTGCAAAGTCCGAAATACCGGGCACCGTGAGCGGGGATTGGAAATTCCCGAATGTCCGTATCGGCGAAACTAGGATAGGTTGTCTCACTACAATGATGGGCTCGACTACATTGTAATACATATCGATTTTCTCTTTTCTTCTTCCTATTTTTAAAAATTTTTTTTCCAAGAGCGGTCACAAGCAGTTCGACATGCATCAGCTCAACGTATTTACAAGATGGCGACCATTAACAATCGACAACGAACAAGAGACAACACTTGAGATCAAAGGAGAATACGAGAAACTCGACAACTCCCGTATATCAGTGTCTATAGCACCACAAATAACTGAAAACAATGTCCATGGAAAAGTGAAGCTGCATTCACCCAAAACTTCGAAGCCAGCGACAACAACAACAGGACAATCTTCAACGCCGTAGTCGCACCTACACTACCACAAGTCCTCGCCGGACAAACCTGCAATTCCTTCGCTTATGGTCACTCATGGAGCGGAAAGTCGCACACGATTATCGGATACGACTTTGAAAACTCGAGCGAGTTTGGATTATGTCTGTCAGCGGCTCGTGAACTCAGACGTTAGAACAGCTTAACGCAAATCGCGACGCTTCCTCTCAACTTGGTATCGGATTACGCAAGAATACGGCATCTGCCCTACTTAATAACCACTGCAAATTCCATGTCCGCGAGGGCTATTATAGACATACGCATATCCGCGGGGACACTGAAGTACTAGAGGGTGGCAAAGTGAGGGTGCATCCCATTGCTACCAAAACTTACTAGAGCATCGATGACATCTACAGAGAGCTGCTGGGTGGCCTGGAGTTGAGAGCAACTGGCATGTCTACTGTGCATGACTAGAGCTCCCGCACGCATGCGGTGTTGAAGCTGGAAGATTGTCAGAAGGGTGTTTCTTAATGCGCGCGAGGCGGTCATCGAGCGACAGTCTGAGTCAGTACCTGTTGCAAAGTGCGCAACTGATATATACATAGAAGAGAATGTCAAAGGTCTCATACAAACGCCAGAGGCCAAGTTCATTCCAAATCCAGACTACCAAATCGATCAGGCAAGCATCGACGCCGCAGAAGCGAAGAAAGCTGAATTCGAGCCGTCTGTACAAAGAGCAGAAAACCACGTCAACAAGTTTCTTAAATCCTATCACCATCCATGCCTCGGTGGAAAGTTAGTGTTTGTCGACCTGGCTGGGTCGGAATACTGCCACGATAAAACCGCCCCCTCTAGTCCTAGGCCAAAGAAGACACTGCAGGAGCAGCAAAAAGCTCGATAAATCAAGCCTGGTCTTCTCGTTCTGAAGAAGTCATTCGAGCGAGGGTATCTAACCAAAATCGCATTCTGTTTCGGTCATCGCGTCTAACTATGGTCCTTCGCGGTCACTTTCTGGGCAATGATAGTACCAAGGGCGGTTCTTCAGCGATGATGCTCACGGTGTCGTTTGCGTCGGGGCACTTCCCTGCTATTATGAATACATCAGAATATGAGAATTTGGTTGGTATGGCCGGTGGGGAAAAAAGAAGATAATAAGGTAAATTTCTGGGCTCAGAGACGCTTGAGTGGACTGGATAGCGGTAACCACACTCAGTCTTACGACTTCCAACCTGATTGTAGTAAGCAACATCAGGATATATATCGCAACATAGATATATATAACAGCAATGTAAGCCTACCCAGCGAGAACTGCATATACCAAAATATAAATAATTATGCCCTTATACTACAATCCAAAAAAAAAAAAAAAACATAAACATATCAGAGCATACTATGCTAGTATATCGCAGTATCTAATACCCTAGGGCTGAAGTATCTGAGAGGCCAGGATTCAATTTTATATCAGGATTAGTGCTCTACTTCCGATAAACGAACCTCCGAACATGAGCATTTCGAAATGTATGGATTTTTTGTTTACTTGCTTGTGGACAGCGGTGGATTTTGACTGTGACGACATCCTCGTTTACATGGCTACAAGTCGACCAAGCATGATCCTCCTAGGGTGAGCACAAAATTCGGTTCATTCACGCCGGAACAGTTTTTGTCCTCTTTGTCGACCAATAGTCCGGATCGAAACCAATGAATCTACGAAGTAAAAGAAAGGAACCAGACCTGTGACACGTGGGACCCATAAGCATCACTAATCAAAGAATCCCTTTATCATATCGTAGTATCAGCTGCTCGATTTGATGATGACGGCATGTAACAGCTAGACTGTCAACCAAAGCGCCAATATTGAACAAACCTGACAGCCAGCCAGATAAGCCGTCATATCCATTTACGCGGTTGCTTTTTCCGAAAGACATGACTGCAACATCGTGGGCTTAGACCCAGATCAGAACAAGGAAGTCTCAGTCTATGCCGGCAGACGGATCCGGCTGTCCTGTACGCCGTATCACCAGCTGACACTTCCGTGATGGATGGTTAGTTGTCCAAGAGACCGAGGGTCGAGGCAGGGTGGAGGTCGCGCAAAGGATGGTTGCCCATTTATCGTGCATCTCCTGGGCGTAGCTATTGAGGGACCGGAATCATAACCCGGCCCAGTAGATATCAATGGGAAAAAGAAAATAAAACCGGTCTCTAATAAGAGGATGCACCAGTTTGTGATACCTACCCGGTCGATGCACGGTTTTCCCACTTTTGTGACATCTATTTACTAGATGCGTCCAGCCTCATATGAGGAAAAAAAAAAAAGAAAACCAGAGACAAACAAAGTAACGCTCATCTGCAGCACAAGTCCGAATACGACCCGAACAGGGTCCGACAGGACCCCTGGTTGTTGACTGAACATCGATATAATATTAATCATCATATGGTCAGGTGTCTGTAGTGCAAGTAAATCCTGATAAGGTTGGAAACTGGCCGAGAACGGTCGCTGAGATTGCACAACCACGTTGGTCGACGACCTCCTTGGAATTTGGATGGTGAGAGTAGCAGTAGCAGTTAGTGTCAAGGATAAGCCAACCCAGAAATGGGTATTGTTAGGTTTTGAACATGTCTGTCTGTGCTATGCAGCAGGCCTATGCGTATGCAGCAATCCACATCGGGAGGAATCGCCAGATGACCGGCTATGGTCAGGGAAGAGAGTCTGTGCTGTGCTGTGCTCTATACAGAGTCCTGAAATCGAATCAAGATGCATGATGGCCGCAAACGGCAGACATCAATGCTGATGCAGATGACGATGAAAGAGCCGAGTCCGAGGTAATACCATCATCCATATTATAATATTGAATGTAATGCGTATGAGACAAAGCCGCGGCTTCGTGGTGTTGCCGAACGCGCAATCAGGATCACTTTGACAGAGGCAACAATATCATGAGAGTTCCGGCTGTGACTCAAGGTTCGAAAAAAAAAAGTAAATAGAAAAAAAAAATTATGCGATGAACTAGTCGGAAAAATGGAGTCGCGATGATGAGATAGATAGCATACCCATAGTTAGTCCGGAGTAGAGAAACTCGTCCACGAAAACGAAAGAAAAGATGAGAAAGTATACGCTAACCCAATTGGGTTATATTGGCTCTGCTCCCCGCCGCGGCATTCACCGCTGTAAATTACATAGTTACAAGTTGGATACCGGACTGGTTGGCAAGAAGATCCATATAAACGGCAGGTGGGATTATTGAATCGAAATCTGGATGATGGGCAATGGCCCCAGGATGGCAGGATGCATCTAGCCAGTGGTTACTCAATCAAGCCACTTTAGAGTCAGCATACATGCATCTCAACCGCCCATCTTTTCCATTGAAGAAAGTCACACAATGCTTTAAAGTCCACATGTACGTAGCACTAAATAGTGCAGAGATCAACTGGTGTGTTTGCCCTTGTGTCCTATGTTCTCTAATTCCATGCTTACGTGCATATTTGAGTACATACTCTATCCTCGCTTAACAGGTTGTCATTGACTATTGACCAGTTACGCGTTGGACTCCACCTGCCCAGATCCGTCCGTATCCGGTCCAGTGTGGCGGTTACACAGTCGCTCTTATGGACGTTTAATGCTGTTGTAAGAATCTATATTTGGAGTCACCATCAGTCTCCAAAAAGTGAGACAAGACAGATTCGTAAGGTTCCAGAAAACCATCTTTGAAGTATAACCGCCTATCTTGTCTGTACAAGTATGTCTCTACCGAGCGGGGAAGTCTCAATCTCCATCCGGATGCTGCGGAGTTATAAAATGCTGATTGTCCGGTGTCCTCTGTATGGAGCACAGTTGGCTTTTTGATAGACACGGATTACAACGTGCAAAGTCTGGAACTCATGTTTGGGTTTCAGGTGGCTGCAAAACCCAGCCGAGGTAGGATGGTTAGTTCTACTTGCGATCCTTGCTCCAGCTAGTTTAGTCAACTCTGTAAAGTCTACGGAGTATCACCCGAAGAGTCAAAGACAGCTTGTTTGCGGTTAACCTGTATACAGAAGTACTACCACTAGGATTTGGCGAGCAAGGAGGGAGGACAAAAGAACAGGACAACAAGGCTTGACCTGGTGTGCTGAACTATGCATGGAGCACTCTACTCCAGGATAAACCTGTAGGAGACAAACAACCACGGGGCCCATTTTAGACTCGTCAAAGACAAATTTCCGACTGAAAGAATGAGATGTATGGAATATTAGTCTACACTGACCTCGCGTGCACTTTACGCGGGTCCAGGTGATCGACTCTGACAAGGAATAATGATAATATTGGTGAGTCGGGGAAACCGATGTGCTCTGTATTTTGTACTATTCGCTGCTGTCCATAAAGGTATATCCACCTGCAAAGAGAAACCAGGATCAAAGACATGATTAGACCGGACCCGTGTGGATGTACGGAGACGGAGAACGGCGTATGCCTATATCCATCATCATCATTATTGATTGATTGATTGTCCGGAGTTAAACGGAGACAGACTACAGCAAAGTGGCGGTACCAGAAAATGAAGGAGTTGAAAGACGGCAAGAGGCGCTTGGTTTCGTATCGCCCGACAGGTTCAATTCACAAATTGAATTGCTGGGTCTTGCTCGTTTCGTTTCCCATCCCGCCTCCAGGAGATAATCCGAACCAATGGACAGGGAAATGCAAGAGGCTGCGCACTGCCATTTTTTCTCCCCCATGGAAAGGTGGGTGGATAGTTAGTTAGTCTACAAAAATTTTTTTATTAAAAAAAAAAAAAAAGAGGGCCAGAAATCCTGCCAACTAAGATACCTGGTCCTCGGCATACGGAGGTTCTCACTCAGAGTTACCCCGAACTTTGGTCTGCCAGGTTGTTAGTTGTTAGTTAGCTAGTCGATACGTACACCCTGTTCAAAAAAGAGTTGGTTGACTTGAGAAATAGTTTTCCGAACCATCGCGTATTCCGTGCTATGTACACCGAAAAAGAAAATAAAGTATCACTTCGCAACAACTCGTCGTGGTGACCTTTTTTGGTCGGGTGCTGACTGGGCGATGATGATCTTCAATCAGAAGGACAAGAGCGTCACCATGGATCACGAAGGGTACACTTGTGCATAGATCCATCGTACTCCGTAAGAGTTATTGTTTAGAGTCAGACTAGTCGATGCTACTACTACTACCACCACCACCACCACTACATTTACTGGTCATCACCACAATTATTGGTTCTACTCAGGACTCCGTGTTCCGACTGTGTGTCCGTGTCTCTGCATCGGATATACGGTGTACGAGCTTCATCTGAGAAATATTGCCCTTGCTCAACAACATACATACTCTGTACGTAGTAAGAAAAAGAAAAAGGGAAAGGAGTGTCAGCATCCGGAGTAGCACTGTAATGGAACTTCTCCGTCTACGGACAGCGCCCGAATAATGAAAGCGTTCGTGATATGCATTTATTGCCATCTCGCGCCCAGACCAGGTCTCCGTGCTGTACGAATATGCATACGGAGCCTCCTACCAGTATTTGCAACTCATACGGAGAACAGACGATCCGCAAACAGGTTGGCTTTTTACCGACCATGTTTTCGTTCTGTTCACTTGTTATGTAACGAACAATCAAAGTCTCCATGGTCCGGATGTGCATAACACATAATAGTCTGCGCTAATAGTCGCAGCTCATCGTCGAATCCAGCGGAATCCCCAGGACTACCGGGGGCGAATGAGAGATGTCGCATGGACATGTTTCTGCATGAGAGTCAGAGATGAGGTACTATTGAACTGTCAAACCGCGGACTGGGATCACGGCGCGAAAGACGGAGTGTCGTCCGCTTGATGTCAGCCCGGCCTAGCCACCACTGTCATCACTGGCTTTCGGATGAGGGTTAAACAGGAAAACCCGCAGCGATAAGCAGAGGAGAGGATCTTTAGGACGATCGAAGTGGCACGTCCATAAGTTATTGAGCATTCTGCCTCTTACGAGTGCTATGGTGTACTACAGAGTTGCCCCGTACGTAGTAGCACTACTGCTAGCAACAAGTGCCGAATGCAGACCGTCGGAAATGACCAATTTGCCGTACTTTTCCTTCTGATGGTCCCATAAAAAGTCAAATAATGAAGCAAGAGAAAGAGAAAGAGATAATCGACGCAGGCGTCCAGCCAATAATAGACTCAGGAATATTTTGTGGTTGATCGGTTCCATAATAACCGTGCCTTCGAGATCAGTCATAAGCCTCTCCTGTATGCACTACTCATACTACTCTGTGCTAGTATCCTGCTGTATCCATACTGTGTGCTCTGGACTCGGTTGGGAATGAATATCGTTCTCCTAGAATGACGGCTGTACGATGGTCTCGGTCCTCCATACATAGTACGTACTTGTGCTGTCTCATCTCAATAATAAAATAATGATAATAATAAAAGTAGGGAAGGAGAAAAAGGAAACGAAAGCGAGTGACCGACCGACAGAAGGGTGTCAATCCGTCTCCTGTTTAGCGCCCTAATCCATGTTAATGCGTTGATGCTAGGAGGCCATGGCTTTAGGTGAGCCATGGGGAATGATGCTATGCCTGGCCCCTCACGGTCACCATGGGATAGGATAGGCGCACTTCCCACAAAGAACTCCGTAGACTTGCTCCATACTCGTACAGGTCATGTTGTAAAGAAGTAGTCGCTTTTGCTTTGCCGCCTGCGTCGTCGGTGTTGGGATTCCTTGGCCGGGATGGATGGAGTAAAATGGATGGATAACAATGGATAAGCGGGAGTGGGACATTATTATCGCCGTCACATTGTCACCATCACCGCCATCATTATACTAATTCGTTTCCGTGTTCCGTTAGTGGTAGAATCACCATCGGCACCATATCATTTATCCATCATAATCATCATCCATAATCATCCAGATGTGGTTCGGATTCGACACGGAGCAAAGTCTGAAAATGGTGGTGGGGGGAGAGAAAAGTGGATTAAGACCAAGTGACTCGTTTCCAGTTTAGCGGCTTTGCCTGCCGTGGTAATCTGGGTAATTCTTGGTATGTATGTACGATGGTATGTATGAGAGTGGATGGATGTAACCAGTCAGAAACAGCTACAACCAGCAATGACCAGCAATGACCAGCAATGACCCAAAGACTGACCGTTGTTCAGCTGCCTGTGTGTGGTATTCTAGCGGTAACCAGCGGTAACCAGCGGTAATTTTGCCTCCTTTTCTGACTAAAAAAGTCTTTACCGTATTCCCGTGCCCATCTTTTTTGCCTCTCGGAGAAACTAGCCAACTAGCGATCAACCAAAATGTTGTGTTGTTGTGTTTCTTTCTCCCTTTCATTTTCCATTTCCATTTTTTTTTATTACCAACTCCTTTTTGTTACTTCTCCATGGTGTGGTGCAAGTTGGCCCCCCTAGAACTATTCACCCATTCGGGGCGGAAAAAAAAAAAAAAAAGACGGTTGCAATGCAACACATCCACCAACAGCGTCGTCTCTTTTCTCTCTAACCTTCTCTTTTCAGTGTGGTCTCTCTCTCCCTCTTTTTTTTTTTTTTTTGCATACCCTGGCTCGGCCTCTGACATCAACCGGTACTCTGTACTCGTACTTCATAGTCGTAGTAGTGGTAATAATAACGCTAATTAATTCACTAAAGACAAGACTGACTAAACGACCAGACCAAGAAGAGACAATCCGTCTCCGTCCATATCTTTCTCCATCCATCCATATCCATTCACCCATAACCCATACTCCATACATACTACTACCAACCCGGAACCGACCCAAACGAGGACCAGAAAGGAGGATCAACCCTCTGGACCTGCGTCCGGGTCAAACTCTGTCTTTCTGTTTTGTCTTGTGCTTGTCCACCTTTTTTTTTTTTTTTCTTCTTCGGGCCCTTGTCTAAATGCTCCTAGATGAGTATTGACTATACACTCTATCTCTGTACTTGTAATATTTTTTTTTTTTTTAAAAAAAAAGAAAGATTAAATTTTTTTCTTAAAAAAAAGACTATGGATGGATTCATTAATTTACGGGTTTCCAGAGGATGATGTCTTGACTTCATTCCTCCACGACGACGCTTCTTTTTTCGTCTTTATTTCTTATTATGATTGTTACTTCTTTCTTTTTATTTTATTTATTTTTTTAATTTTTTCTTCCCTTCCTATTATTATAACCGTTCTAACTTAGCCCCGTCTTACACGGGTCCCTTTCTCTTCTATATCACCTTCCCCAAACGTGGTATTGGCTGCGGACTCTTTACTACCATACCTTTATAGAGTCCCAAACAGGCAGATAGTATCTCAAACTATACTGTATTTTCCTTTTTTGGTCCGTTTTAACACGGGTTGTTCCTTATTTATTCTTTTCTTTTTTATCATACTATGTGATTTCGTTATTTTCCTCTTTTTTCTTTTTCTTTTTGATACTACCAATTTCTACTTCAGACACAATCCCTTTAGTGCCTTCATTCCATAAGGCAAGGCATGGTCAACATTCACCAGTTGTGCTGTTGCTATCCTACCAGTTCAATTGAATTTGCAGTTGCAACCCTTTTTCATTTTTAACTGCTACTTCGCCATCGTCATCGTTGTCTGGTGCAAATCGGTCCCAGAATCCGTCCGCTTTTCCATATGCCTCCGGCTCTGGCTCCGCTTCCGTATCCTTACTCTTCTATACCGGGTTCGCTCACTCCCACTCCTCAACACAACTCCCAGTCCGGAACGCGTGAAAAGCAGCAACAGCAACAGCAACAATCTCTGGATTCTACTTCTAATAAACCCCATCATCACTGGACCGCTCCTTTGAGGGCCGGTCTACCAACACCTCCCAGCGAAATGATGAACGGGGTTGCCTATAACGCCTATCTTCCTTCAAATCCACTTGCCACCACTGCTACGACTACCCCATCCAGTTATGGCAGCAATCGAAATGGGCTCTCGATGCATTCGTACAGCAATTATCCCAGCCACTCTCGTTCCAACTACGGTTCTTCATCGTTGTCTTCGACTTCTGCGGCCGTGTCTAGCAAGCCCCAATACCAACTAGCCTCGTCCGCCAAGCCTGCCGAATCAGTTAGTCAGAAGAAGTCTTCGCTTCCTTCGTATCTGCAGATTCCCTCGTCCATCAGTGACACCAATGGCAATCTTGCAGAATTTGCAGCTCAGGTATGGTTTAACACTACTGGTGAATTCCTGATGTCAGATGACAGAAGACTAACTACATTGATTGGTGCTATAGGTGACATGTCTGTTCTGGTTCGAGAGCACAGCCAAGTTGAACGCCATTGAGAACCGCCTGGAAAGCCTCCCGACCCTCGTTCCCGAAGTCGCTCCCGCATTGGGGTTCCAAAAATGGGTGACCACGGTCCTGTCGACGACGCAAGTGAGCCAGAACGTCATCTTGCTGGCCCTCATGTTCATCTACCGACTGAAGAAGTTTAACTCGGGCGTCAAAGGGAAGAGTGGAAGTGAATTTAGACTGTTGACGATTGCTCTGATGCTGGGAAACAAATTCTTGGACGACAACACTTACACTAACAAGACGTGGGCTGAAGTGTCGGGGATATCGGTGCAGGAAATTCACATCATGGAAGTCGAATTCCTGAGCAATATTCGATACAACCTCTTTGCATCGGCAGAGGAGTGGACCGAGTGGCATTCCAAGTTGAGGCGGTTTTTCGAGTTCTACCACAAGGCTTCTTTGGTCCCCGAGAGCAGTGAACAGCTGCTTCCCAAGACTCCTCCCGCACTCCGTATTTCTCCGAGCTTGGGACCTACGCCTCCGTTACCATCTTTGTCTCCTGTCTCAAAGCTCCCATCGCCCCCGGTAAACGAGTCGTTGCGTGCCCTGCCAAACTGGAACATTCCAATGAACAATGGCTCGTATGCACCTCTCCCCCGGCTTGGGAATGAAATCCCGCCATCCGTCAGTTCCCGCAAACGGAGCCGTGATGAACCGGCGGAGGAGCATCCGATGAAGCGAGTAGCCGTATCTACCAACCCTCCTGTCGCAACCCTTCCGCCATCTTCCGCTCTCCCCAGTATCCCGACGCTTCCGCCGGTGTTGACACCGACTTCTGCTCCAGCTTCGAAGGCACCGATGGCGAGACCAGTTTCGCAGCTACCACGACCCAACATCCCGGCCTCCTCCAATCTGGCCCCTAGCGTTCCCTCTTCCCTCTCGCATCAACTCCCTTCGGTCTCTGTCCGGACGGTGCCTTCGTCGTACAACATACCAACGCCTGCGTCGAACTGGGGTTCACAAATGCCGTCGACCACCGTACCGTCCATATCGAACGGCATGTACACTACGCCTATGTCTCTGCCGGACCCAGGCCGACACCACCTCGGGGTTTCTTCGGCCACTGTCTCGCCAGCGTTGTCAGCGTATTCCGTTCACACATCTCCAACCCATCTGTCACCGTCCTTCTGGCTGGCGAACCGCAACTCGCCTTACCGGCCTGTGCGGTCCGTCAACACCCTCCTTATTCCTCCACCGTCTGCATCGCTTCAGCAAAACCGACCCGTTCCCTATGATCATATGCACTATCAACCATTGGGAAAGCCAGCAGCAGAGCGCAGAACAGGCCTAGTACCTTATCTTCACCAAGAGGCATGGCCTCAGGGGCCCATTGCTCAACCTGTCTTCCACCCCACTCCGAACTACTCGGTTTAAGAACCCCCCATTTTTACGCATTTATCACGATTTATCTTACGACGTTTCGGATACAAATCCCCCCCCCCCCCTTTTTTTTATTACTTTCTACTTTGTATATATTTTCCTGTTGATTTATTTCCCCATTGCTTACGACCTGGGATTATTATGGCGTTGAACATCATAGATGGTTAGGTTATCTGTCTTTTTTTCTCTCCTTACTCTGCTACTCTGCTTCTTCGCCAAGTGTACGTCCTCAGGGACAAATTGTTCAGTTCTATTTCATTCTATGGAAGGGTGTCGCATGACCATGGCGTTGCATATTTTACCATTTTCTTGTTGCTATACATTTTCATGTCTATCTAGCTGCATTTGCATTGCATTATCGGGTGGCCAAAATTCAACAAACCTCCAGATGCAAGGATGATTGCCTGGGGAGATATTTAGATGTACAACATTTGAATGCGTTGTAGAAGTACTTGTACAGAGTAGATTCTGCTGGTTATTTTGGGCGGTGGAACGCGGTGGTGACCTCATTCTCCAGGCGGTGAGAATACTAAAGAATTAAAGAAAATGTCTACTTTGCTATCCGGATGTTAGCTAGCTACGATATTTCGCCTAGAGCAATGATGATTGGAGAACTTTTGTAGATAGTGTTGGTAAAAGTTGAATTCAAGCTTGTTCAAGTAGCATATATGTTGCTCAATAAAGATGAATCCGGCCTGTAGTCAATTGAGCTGGTCAGAAACGAGCGGCATACCATGTTGAATGGTGAAGAGACCTAGAATGTCCAGAGCAAACCATGTTGGATGGCGTTCGAAGAAATAAAAGTCGACTTAAGTAAGAAAATATTGTCTCATAGGCAGTGTCGTACCGGATACATCTCAGTTATCATCTAGTAGTCATCGCCGCGACTGATAATCTCCTTGCTGGACTCCCCCAGCAGGAACGTCTATAAATGTTATGTTAGCTGTGTAGTTAACAAGACAGACGAGCATACATGTTCAAACTGTGCCGAGTACGACCCTTCGACGTCCATAAGCGGCGCATAGACCTCTACAACGCCTTTGTTCGCTAGTTGGTTCATCTACTCCCATAAGTATACTGATCAGTTTCCAGGATGATGAATACTTACACCAGCCAAATACTGCTGAACTCCGAGCCGTTCGAGATAACGGCGACAAAAGACAAGCGTCCCGAAATGGTCGTTGATGGTTTTATACAGAGATCTGGCCGAGGCAAGAGGGGATGCAATCGTCTTCGGGGCAATCAGCTCCTTTCCATACCCATAGACGCCAGGCTATAACAGATCAGCATGTTTTCTTCTTAATTTGTAAGAGAACTTACCCCATCGACTAAATACCCACGCCCTGTCGACCCAAAGGTTTCAAGAGCAAAAACCTCTCCCTCCTCCATCTTGGTTTGATCGCTATTCTTGACGAAAGGGATGGACTTTCCACCATGGATCTGATACCTCTTGATGTTGTGACCAGTGATGTTCCGCACCGGTTTCACAAGGAAGGATTTGTTGCCAATTTGAACCTCGTAACTCTCCATCGCTTCTTGGATGGCAGCACTGACGTCGCTGATCCGGACATCAACTCCAGCATTCTAACGAGCATTAGCGATACTAGAGATACAGGATAGCCCCGGAAGTATGGTGGTTATACCTTGATACCAGTGTTTGTCGCGTCCTTCACTGCAGCGAGCAGATTGTCATATGTTGGGTCGAATGACATGGTGAACGCACTATCAACTATCCAACCGTTGATATGGACACCAAAATCGACCTTCATTACATCGCTTTCCTGTAGGAAGATTTCCTTCTGGCCAGGATTGGGCGTATAATGCGCAACGCAATTATTCAGTGCCAATCCGGTGGGAAATCCCATTCCCGACTCAAGACCCTGTCCAGCCTCGAGGCCGGCATTATCGAGCAGTGCTCTAACCCCATCCTCGATGCCCACTGCGATGTCTGTGAGAGCCTGACCGGGCCGAACGCTGTCCTGCACCCAGCCCCGGACCTGGCGATGGACCTCTGCTGCCTTGCGATAGTTGTTGAGAAAGTTGTCGTCATGCAGATGTGTGCGGGCCAAATAGCGGTCCTCTTCAGCTGTCGTGCGTGCCGTATTCTCAACCACGGGACTATAGCTCTGAACCTCGCCGCTTGGATACTGGCCACTTCGGAAGAGATTCATCAGAGGAACCCGTGGTGGGAACGACTGCTTCACGGATGAATTTTTCTTTTTGGGTTTCTTGTTACGTTTCTTCTTCTTAGAAGAAGTTGACAGTGTAGCTTGGGGTGTCAACGAGGTAGCAGGGCTGGCCTTGTCCCCATCGTCGTCGTCGTCTCCGCCATCATCGCCCAGGGTAACGTCGCCATCCCGGGATAGGTGTGTGCCTCGTGGTTCGCCGCCGGCGGCAATGGCGTTGCCAGTGTTGGACGAACCTGGTGAGGTTAGCACTATATAAATTCAAAAATGAGGCAGGTACATACCACCATTTGGCTGGTTCTCATTCTCTGGAGACTTAGAACCCATTTCGACATCAAGATATGGCTGACTCAAGAATCCGTAGTGGATGGGAAGAATTTGCGACCTGGCCTCGTACTCTCTTAAGAGGCGGAGGTGGGGTGGCGCCTTTCCTTTTCGGATGATCCCTGAAGCATGCTTTGCTGTTTACATTTGCTTTTACTTCTTTTCTTTCGCCATACCTTGTGCTTTGTACTTGTAACTAATCAACTTATCATCTCGAATGCCTGGACACTAACATTGAGGCAGCCAGTAAATATCCCATTGGCCGCGCGGTGCAACGTTATATTTATATGCGAAGCGTTAGGTCGATGGGATCGGCTAGATAGCCGGTAGTTATAGCAATAAATGCACTCATAATACCCCATATTCACAGCATGACCAAAGGTAGATGTGAGGCAAGTAGCCAAAATAATACTTGCTTTATGCTGGACCATGAGTGAAGTTTTGTTTTCAGCTTGTTATAGCGGGGGATGAAATATGTAGTGAAAACCTGTATGGGCAAGACAACGAAAATCGAGCAATGACGGCGGGTATCATCATTCACAACAACCGAGTCATCTCATAACCATGGTCGTATATGTTTGGTTTGTGAACAGAACAATCCATATAGTATGCATTATCATTTATTATTTAAATATTTCACAATATGCTACCGTCATGAAGCAGTCTACTTCCAAGTCAAAAGAGAGGCCTGCATACTCGCCGTTGGTACTAACATAATGTAGAAAAGAAAATAAGAAATAATACTTTGCAGAACTATCTTTCAGTATATAAAGAGCAAGCCCATGACACTCCTCGAGAGATATCACAAATACGCGCTGGACTACTACGCCATATCCCCAGGCCGAGATACCATCCGTTGACGATATGATACGTCCCAACCAGTTGCATCTTCTTGCTTTCATCACTATCCCTTGAGCAAACATCATGTACTGTTTGGGGAATCTTCCGCTGAACGACGTAGCCCATCTGTCCTGGGGAAATAATTGCGCGTTTACAGCCCTCTAACCATGTCTGCCAATCTTCCGACAACAACTCATCACCAAAAAGAATACCCGCCTTTCCCACTTTGAATCGATTTTAAGATAAAGCTATCCTTGAGATTAGTATTGGAATGGCAATCTTGCATGAGCAGGGAGATTTCAGGAGACCCAGGGAGTAAGGTCGTTGAGATGCCATCTTGAAGAATCTTAGCTTGAGTGGGAGTCAGAACTTTGTGACGATGGACGAGAGCATCGAGTTTTTGAATGATAATGCCTAGCATGCGCTTATAATGTACGAGGAAGATGAAGCAACACAGGGACAAGTGTCGGAGGATATCAGTGGGCATTGCTCGCAATTCTCGTTGATGAAGTTCAAGGTTGGCTTGCTGAATTTCCTCGAGTCGCTCGCCCTCAAATTCGAAGACGGTCAATTTGTCTGCATCTGAATGAATGATACAGCACAGCTTCCGGTCTAAAGGTGTCTTCCCACATGGAACTAATCATGAATCCTTGGGGGTAATGAAACGAGGACGGATCCCAGTCCGCTTTTCAATCACTCGAATCCATTCTCAGCGTCATCACATACACTCGATCGCGTAATTTTCCGTATGATATACGGTAAAGATGTTCATCCCACCGGTCTCGTATAGTAAGCTGAACTGTGAATCGACCCATGTATCTAAGCTAGTAAATACGCCGCAAGATACATCCCGCGAAAGGGATTCAGCTGAAAATAAATTCGAGAAAGATTACCCCAGCTGTAAATGCCTGGGCTTGCTGATTATCTCTATGTGTAGACCATACTTCTAGACAGCAATGATTTTCTTCCTACCCCAGAAACATACAGCCGTGTACTCGGCTATTGATCCAGAAGGGTCACTAAAAGATGCTACCAAAGGAAAAGTAGTGATTTTCGCCGGAGCCGGTAGGGGAATAGGCAAAGTATGTGTCCTTGGTTCGTGACTGTACGTGATCTATATTAACCAAGGATTCCAGGCTATGGCCCATACCTTTGCTGCCACCGGTGCCCGAGGCCTCATTCTCATATCACGAACAAAAGCCCAGCTAGAACAAACCGGGTCAGAGATCCAGACTGCCAATCCAAAATGTGTGGTCAAGACATTATCGTTGAACATCAGCCAGCCAGACGCTGTTCAGAATATGTTCAAGCAGAGTGCTGCCACATTTGGCCAGGTTGATGTCCTCATGGCGAATGCTGGTATTATGGAACCAGAAAGTGGCACGCTAGATAAGGCTGATACGCTCGCATGGTGGGATGTTTGTGTAGGTTATTTTCCATTTTTCTTTAATTGTTCAACTCTGCAAAGGGGGAGAGGAGAGTGGGGAATTGGTCGACTTCGAGCACGGATAAAGTACCGCCGCCATATGTATCCGGCTGAAGGACATGCAAGGCGAAGAACCGGGCGGGCAAGCCTCGTAGCTGCAGTCTGTATCCCAGGGAAATTCTTCTATCGTTTCGGATCGAGCCTGGTAACCTTGAAAACTTTCGGGTGTTGGACGGATGTCTCACATCTATCCACGGTTTGCACTGTGAGTGATGGGTAGGCCATGACCATGATTTTTGTAAAGGTTCAGGATGAGGGAATGGATGCAATTGCTGTTATTATCGGCAAAGGAAAGTTGGATGCGTAGGATGGCCTCGTGTTGGAGGATGCGGTTGACTGTGGTGTGGTGAGAGGGTAGAGAAGCAACGTCTGGATCACGGACAGTGAGGTATGGAATCGAGGGTATCCGACCCGTTCTTTTAGCTGCTGTCAATAAAGGCACGCAGAAGGAAATAGCTTACGGGTTGAGATGTATCTTAACCTACTTGCTGCTTGTAAGGGTCGTGCTAATCGCTGTATCCTGGAGAATAATAACATGGCAATGGCAATTGATTAGATGAATAGATGCTGGATTTTATTCAAATAGACTCCGTGATATCAATAAAACCATTAACAATTACAGAGTACTACGTACTAGCTGATCTCCCCATGAATTGATCCATGCTGATCCTCACAGTGTTGTGTATCCCTCGTATTACCTGAAAGTGGATGCAAAGTATCCATCCATACCTTTCACTAGTAATATTAGAACTGTATTATTATGACGCTCAACCGGCCTCAAGATCTATTATTCCTTCTTTTCCTTCTCTCTGGGACTTCTATTAACGACTTGTCCATCCATCGTATTATATCGCATTGCATACTACCATGGATCTATATTCGATACCAAAATATACTCTCCAAGATATCTTGGCCGTGGCTGCTATCCATCCTTTCTATAACTCTAGCGTTCGGTTTCCACCAACAAGTGCTCAAATCAGAGAGGCCTCTCGCAATGCACGGGGTAACGAATGCACTGATCTGACCAGTCTGCCTCTAACTCATAAGGATAACCTGTAAGACACATATTCCAGCTTATGTCTTCGTTTACTAAATAAAACCCGAAGATATCAGACTATCCAAAGACTGGTAGCAGACGATAACCCAGATAATGTGTTCCGTCATACTTGCTATATCAGCACCACCGGAGGTGGATCAGGAGGACTTCCCATGTTGTACCTGACTGATACATGGGAAAATCGCATACAGAGAATTTCAATGGGCAGGTTCCTCCGGCAATGTGGTCTTATTGTGCCGGGAGACTGCATCGTGACTATACATGCATCAGGGAACCTATACAGGCACGTTTCACGGCTACTACACGAGTTTATTGGTATGTCTATTAACTCATCTATAGGTCCTTGGATTTGACAGCGGAAACAATGGAGAACGCCGGGGGAACAGTCTACTGTGCTGGCCATCTCATGCCACATGCTGAAGTAGCACGGTTGGTCTCTGGCTTCCGCATCAATGTTATCAGTGGCGACTCAAGTCAGATCGTACAATTTGCCTTGTATGTGTCCACGCTACCTGACACGCAGCGCAAAGCAATCCGCATTAGCAAGATCATCTACACGTCTGAGCCACTGGTGCGGCCGCAGCGGGCGTATCTCACCTCGGTGTTTGGAGGTGATGTGTTGATCTGCTCAGTACTCGGAAGTGCCGAGGCTGGCCCCTGGGCTGTGGTGAATCCAGCCGTAACAGGGAATGGGGATGATGACGATGCGGCCGATTTCATTTTTGATACTCGGGATATCATCGTCGAGGTATTGCCCCAGACAGTGGGCGAAGACCCTGCTGGGAATGGCATAGAACCTCTTCAAGATGGCGAAGTTGGTGTTCTTGCAACGACTTCACTCCAACGTCTCCGAAACCCTCTGATCCGGTATCTGACAGGAGACGTCGGTTCTTTGCATTCACTCCCGAAGACAGATCTCATCGATCCGGAAGAAGCACAATATTTTAGAGTCCTTCGAGTGCAAGGACGCGATAAACGGTTCAGCTTTAACTGGCAAGGGGAATACTTCGAATTCAAGAATATCCGTGATTTGATACAATCCGAAGAATTTTTCGTTCTGCAGTGGCAGATCATTCGCAAGGAAACGCCAACCCATACGCATCATTTACAAATCCGACTTCTCCGGGGGCAACACAATGATCGGAGACTGCCTGAAGATGATTTGGTTCGGAAACTGAAAAAGTTCTTCCATGTTGTCCCAGATACAGAAAAATACTTCCAAATTACTTTTGTTTCGGGCTTACAGGAGTTTGAGCGCAGTAAGACCGGCAGCA
Source organism: Aspergillus pseudoglaucus (assembly GCA_039880875.1). Classification (NCBI taxonomy): domain Eukaryota; kingdom Fungi; phylum Ascomycota; class Eurotiomycetes; order Eurotiales; family Aspergillaceae; genus Aspergillus; species Aspergillus pseudoglaucus. The sequence goes on from JBDODC010000015.1 coordinate 519,714, forward strand.
AAGTAATGCATTACTTAGATCTCCCAAAGAACTAAAAGGGATGTATGCAGATTACCGCCAGTCTGAGAATATTTGTGATTTGTGTTTAGATTTCATTGTTATTGATGGGTTTGTTCAATCATCTGTTTATTTGTCTCTGGAACGTCTACCGTTTAAACAAGCTCGTCTCCAATCTCCAAATGCAGATTTGCTCAGTTTCCCGAAATAGGAGATTTAGCCGCAGTCCTATAGCCGCAAAAACCTTTTACAGTCTAGAAGCACCTTTCATTCAGTTAAGCTCGGATAACATGTCAGCATAATCCGCAAGGAACAATTCGGGGAGATTCGATATACAGAGCACATGACTGAAAACGATATCCTCATCGGAACGCAGCAACCCCAATCACCTTACTGAAACCAGTTCTCCCATATAGCCGCGGTCCGCCACAGCGGAAATAATAGGCCATGAACTGACCTGATCCTTAAAAAAGAACAAACGAATTTAAGCTCCGAGAAGAACCGCGGGAATTTCCGGGGTAGCTGTTCCGGGATCTACCGCTAGCTGACTCAGCGGTCGAGGCCTTGGTTATCTGATGGGCGTAGGGTAGTTAGTGTAAACACAAGAACAGAAGTAGATGATAGTAAGGGTAAGCATGTGCTGTAGATCAACTCATAAATGGAGCATTGGAGCATAAGTAGGGCCATATTCTCTCGGAACTCAGCTACCTATACAGTGTACCTAGTCAGGGCCATACTTCTCCTCATGAAATTTCTCCTCACGACTTCTCCAACTCTGTGTCATACTCTATAAGGCTGATACAACACAATTTCTACGTTTAAACGAATCAATTGCCAGACAATAATTGAAGTGGAGGATCTTATCAATTGAGCATTTGTCACAAGGCCAAAAAAATTTACAGAGCGGGCGGGCACACCGATTCGCCCAAAACAGCTAACAAGACCACTGTCAATTTTTTTTTTCTTTTCTTTTCTTCTTTTGTGCTTCTTTTTTTTTTTTAAACCAGAGATTTTCTTCCCCGAGGATATCATAACTTATAGACTTTGCTCAATTGGCTGAGCCGTCGCGAATATTTCGCTTCTTTTTGACACTCTCCGCTCCTCATCTCTCCTCTCCCCTCTTTTTTATTTTTTTTTTCCCCTCCCACATCTCTCCCATCCATTCCTCTAGCGTCCGCGCGCAAACGCACAACCTCCGATAATGGTCGGCAGTACCCTCGCTATGCGCTCCTCCAGGATGGTCTCTCCGTCTGCCATGCGCCTCTCGTTGTTCTCGCGTGTCGCCCGGCCCTTGCGCTCCAATGGCTTCCTCCAACAGCAGTCCTTTCAACGCGCCGCTGCCCGTCGCACCTACGCTGACGCTGCCCCCGCTCCCACCCCGGCTCCCAAGCCCAAGAAGAAGTTCCGGTTCTTGCGATGGACCTGGCGTCTGACCTTGTTGACTGGTGCTGGTCTCACCGGTATGCTGGCGTACAGTATCTACGAGCTGCGCCATCCGATTGAGCAGATTGAGCCTGATCCGTCCAAGAAGACCCTTGTCGTTCTGGGTGCGTTACTCATGAGAGGAAGGAAATACAATAAAAGAGAAGTTGCGACTAACGCAATCGCATAGGTTCCGGTTGGGGTTCCGTTTCCCTGCTGAAGAAGCTCGACACCGAAAACTACAATGTCATCGTCATCTCTCCCCGCAACTACTTCCTTTTCACTCCTCTGCTCCCCTCGTGCACCACCGGCTTGGTTGAGCACCGCTCCATCATGGAACCCATCCGCAACATTCTCCGCCAGAAGAAGGGTGGTGTCCGCTTCTACGAAGCTGAGGCTACCAAGATCGACTACGAGAAACGCGTTGTCTACATTAGCGATGACTCAGAGATCAAGGGTGAAATCTCGCACACTGAGGTGCCGTTCGACATGCTGGTCGTTGGTGTTGGTGCTGAAAACGCTACTTTCGGTATGTAAACAGTTAGATTTCTGGGGGACCGGGGACAGGAGCTAACGGCCGTGCAGGTATCAAGGGTGTCAAGGAGAACTCTTGCTTCTTGAAGGAAGTCGGTGATGCCCAGAAGATCCGCAAGCGCATCATGGACTGTGTCGAAACCGCCATGTTCAAGGACCAGACCGAGGATGAAGTCAAGCGACTTCTGCACATGGTTGTCGTCGGTGGTGGTCCCACTGGTGTTGAGTTCGCTGGTGAGATCCAGGACTTCTTCAACGAGGACCTTAAGAAGTGGATCCCCGAGATCAAGGACAACTTCCACGTCACTCTCGTCGAGGCTCTCCCCAACGTGCTTCCCATGTTCTCCAAGCAGCTGATTGACTACACTGAATCGACCTTCAAGGAGGAGGCCATCTCCATCCGTGCCAAGACTATGGTCAAGAACGTCACCGACAAGTACATCCAGGCCGAGGTTACCAAGCCTGACGGCTCCAAGGAGCTGGAGACCATCCCCTACGGTCTTCTGGTTTGGGCCACCGGTAACGCCGTCCGCAACGTCGTCCGCGACCTCATGAACCAGATTCCCGCCCAGAAGAACTCGCGCCGCGGTCTCGCCGTGAACGAGTACCTGGTCGTCAACGGCGCAGAGAACGTCTGGGCCGTCGGTGACTGCGCCATTACCAACTACGCCCCCACCGCCCAGGTTGCCAGTCAAGAGGGTGCCTTCCTTGCCCGTATGTTCAACACCATGGCCAAGACGGAGACCATTGAGAAGGAACTGCAGCACTTGTCCGAGATCCAGTCTCAGGCCAAGAACAACGACGACCGTAACGGCGTTTTCGACGAGATCCGTGAGCGCCAGAAGCAGCTCCGCCGTGTTAAACAGATCGGCCCCTTCCAGTACTCGCACCAGGGTAGCTTGGCGTACATTGGAAAGGAGCGTGCCGTTGCGGACATCAGCTGGTTGAGCGGTAACATTGCCAGTGGTGGTACCATGACCTATCTCTTCTGGCGTAGCGCCTACCTGAGCATGTGCTTCAGCAGTAAGTGCCTTCCAGCGTTTCCTTTTTGTTTTCCTGATGTGCGATATTAACTTTTATATAGCCCGTAACCGTGTCCTTGTCACTAATGACTGGATCAAGGCCAAGCTGTTCGGCCGTGACGTCTCTCGGGAGTAAATTCATACCCCCCCCTTTTCACCATGCAACAGCAACATACCCTTACGACTATCTTCATCCACTATCTACCGTCTCTCCCTTAACGCCATTTTGTATGACCACCTAACCTAACTTTTCTTACTTTTTTTTTTTTCTCTTTTCGTCATATTTTTCCGCATTTAGCATTTTATTTTGTTTGTTCCTGTTTTGAGCAAGCGTGATTTGGTTTCTTTTCTTGGGAGGCCCACGGGGGGAGGGGAAGGAAAGGGCAAGGATAAAGTGAGAAAAAGGAGCGACAGTTCCTTTCCTCCCGTATGTACTTTTTAACTTGTTATTTCCTTTGTTTGTATTGTACGAATTAAATAGATAATAGACTTGGGCCTAGGGTTATAAATGGGTGCTTACTTCCAATAATTAAGTCGCGAGAACTTGGGATGAATGGGAGCCATAGACATGTTCTAACGTTCATTTCATTTGGGTCCAACAAAAAGAAAAAAAGAGCAGATATAGTATAAACGTAAGTCGTATAAATTTATAAACAAGAGCAGTGACAAGAGCAGTGACTCGATCTAAAACAAATTCCACCCACCTCGACCTCTCTTCTCATGCTGTGGTGCAACCAACGGCCTCTCCTGCCCTCGATGCATCCCCCGTCCATCTAACTTCCGGATACTCTCAATCTTTTGCAACGCCAATTCTAACAACTCCTTCTTCCTAATAATGTCCAGATGTCTCCGAATGCGAGGGTCTTCACGCGCGAACCGCTCGACTTCGTCGTCGGATAGGTGGCGGCCGAGGCGAGTGTCGAGTTCGCGGGGGAAGTTGTAGTAGAATTCGGAGAGGAGTTCGACATTGAGGAAGAGGACGGCGGTGGAGGTAAGTTTGTCGGAGACGACGTCGAGGAAGATCTCGGGGCAAAAGTATTTGTTCTTCTTGGTGGCGCATTGCTTGGAGCGGACGGCGAGGAGGCGCATTTTGAGGAGGTCGGCGCGGTCACGGAGGAAGACACTATCGCGGCCTGCAGGAGTTAGTTTCTTCTTCTCAAGCAGCAGGGACTTCTGGGGACTTACCTGTCTCGAGAAGAGCAGAGCTGAATCCGCCAGCTCCGCCAGTACCGTCACCCTCTAGAACAATATCACCTTTCCTGACCTTGTCGACAAAAGTCATGACATCTCTGATCTTTCTCTTCCCGATAATCTCCTCAACACGCTTCATGGCTCCCTCGCATGCCTTGAGTTCCTCCTTCAGCACTTTGCTCACATTCTCCCTCCCCTTGGTCCATTCGGGCTCTTCGACCTCGATTTCGAACTTGTAGGGCTTGATGCAGTTTTCGACCTGGTCGCTGGTGCTGAAGAATCGGTCGTTCAGGATACTTTCGCAGGCATCCGTGATTTGCTTCTGAGCATAAGGATGCGAAGCAAAAGTGGATTGGGACAACAGGTGATCAACGTGTGTCTGAAGGGCGTTCGCAACAACGGTGGTTGCGAGTCGACCAATTCCAAGCTTCGTCAAGGACGACGTCGAGGCGTCCAGTTTCCGCCTCCAATACAGCGACTCTGGGTCCGCTTTGGGAAGGTCGCTCAGAGGATCGGGCTCGAACAGCATGGGGCTCAAGTCCTCGATGGGCTTATTCCAATACCTCTGGGCCAGAATGTCCATTATTCGTTGGTCCAGCTCGTTCTTGAGCATCTCACGGACCTGAGGACGGCCGAACCCTTCAGCAAACGCCTTGAACGAGTGCTTGAAGCTATCAAGGGTTTCAGCCAGATACGACTCTGCGCTGAGAGGACGGTCGTTGTATTGGACCTTGAACTCGTAGGTCGCTTCTTCGAGTTCTTGACTGATAGCATCTCTAGTTCCTGCCAGGTTGTATGCCATGGTTTGCTCAAGAACGTGCATAAGCTTGGTCCGTAGAGTCGAAACTCCAATCGTAACGCCGGACTCAGGACCGAACTCCGGGTGAGCAGAGAAGTAGGCATTCTCATTCTTCAAGATGGCACTGGTGATGTTGCCGGTGCCTCTGGAGAACAAGGTAGTTGTCTGAGGAATCCGGCTGACAACACCCACGTACCCGAGCCGTAGGGGGTACTTCTTATCCGTAAGCATACTCAGACCACGTTCAGGGTCAACGAGATCCATCTTCGTGATCACACCAATTGTCCTTTCACCCCTTGGGTCGACACGGCGACTGGCTCTCAAAGCAGTCGAGTTAGCTAGATCGACATCTGCCGCAGAGATAGCCAGGACAATGTTAGGTGCCTGGATGTACTTGTCACAGAGGTCGGAGATCTTCTGTTTGAGCTCCGGCGGTTGATCATGGCCGGCAACTTGGATGTATCCCGGAAGGTCGATGAGGGAGAGATCGGGGACATTGGGTGAATGGATGGTCAATTGGATAGGGTCGTCTGTAACGCAGTCACTCTCAGGGACTGCCAGGTTCAAATCTGTCAAAGTCCGCTGAATCTGGGTGAAATCGGTAACCTTCCCCAGCCCAAGAGCCGGAAACTCTCCGTACTCGGAATGACCATTTGGCGTGTTGACTAGTGTAAGCTCAATTGGACGTCGGGTAACCATGTTTGAGCCCTTTGGCAAGAATTCGTGCCCAACGATAGCTTCGAGAACCGAACTTTTGCCGGAAGATTGCGACCCGATAACAACGATAGACGGAAGCGTGAGCGTATTAGACTGCCCAACAGTTGACAGGATATTCCTGATTTCGATCATTTTCCGTGTAAGAAGCATCATCTGATCGTCCTCTGCGATGTCTCGACCAGACCGCACATCGTCCTCGTCCGACTGGTCGTAGCCAAATGCCGCAGTGGTGGCTGCCGCAGCAGCAGCAGTCCGGCCCTCCTTAGGAGACTTTCCTCCACCAGGCGAGCCACCAGAGTCACTTCCCTTCGTGTCTTCCTCGTCGAAACGGAGTATTTTCTGCATCCATTCGGGTAATCCAGCGTCTTCTGTCGTTCTCTGCCAGCCGCGTTGTGTTTGCTCAGCCATATGCTGAATCTCCGAGAAAATTCCCGAAGCGGTACCACTTGCTGTCTCTCCGGCTCGTCTGAAAACATCTATAGCGTAGTTTCCAGCCTCTGTCAACCAAAGCGGGGCAGATATCAGTAACATGCAATCTCGATATTTTTGAGAATCAGAAGAAAAACATACGAGTAGCTTGATACTGAAAATAAGCAAAGCTCGCAATCATAGCCCCTCCAAACATAGCTGGTAACCTGACTAGCTTCACCGCCAGCTTGGGAAGCATTCTGGAAAACGAAATCGCCCGTACAGCGGGGACATTGTTGTGGATAGAGTTGGTCCCAACAGTCCATGCTCGGCCTCGCAGTGCGGCACTGCCATCTGCTCGTAGGAGACCCCCCGTCCTTGCACCGGCGTTGTGGGCATAGCGAGCCAGGGAACCTGCCCGCAAGAGCGGAGCAAGACGATGGGAGAGGATCCTCCCGCTCATGATTGATGAAAGCTCATACAGATCCGGGAGATATCGGTGGGAAAGCGGTCATCTCCGGGCTAGTGAGCCTCAAGGAAATGAATCAGGGAGGGTATATAGGGTTTAGCAAGATGGAACAGGGTATATCAAGTCGTGGGGTTGACAACGAAGATACAATGACGGAGGATTTGGCGAATCTCCGCGCGACCCCGTGACCTGCGCAGGTGGCCGCGTCGCATGCCGGAAAATGTCGGTGAGTCACGTGGCGTCGTAGAGCCATATTGACAATCACTGACGACTGATTGAGGATATTTATTGGCGGTTGATTGGGCTCTGACTGATTTATTTTATTTGTGCCCCCGGTGATATTTTCTGTCTAACGTGGAGCGAGTTTGCGCTTGGGACTCTTTTATCGGCGTTGGGTTGGATCTGATCTCATCGAAACAATATCACTTTATCTTTTGAAGTTTGCAAGCAAAGAGACCTATACGACTAGGGAATTATGTGCAGATTCCTCGTAAGTGGTTTCATCTGACCTACACTTTTATGGCACAGATCGCATTAACTGCATCTTAGATATACAAAGGCCGAAATGACATCCGCCTCAGCAAGCTGATCACAGAACCGAGTCATTCAATCCTCACGCAATCCTACGACTCTCGACTGAGATTGGTAAAACCAGACACAAATTCTATTGCAAGAGGAAACGATCAAAAACTTATACTCTTCTGCTTAGGACAACCGCCGTCCAGTAAACGGCGATGGCTTCGGAGTCGGCTTCTACACAAACCCTGAACTAGGCCGCGACCCCTGCATTTTCACCTCAACTCTCCCAGCATGGAATTGCGAGAATCTCGAGCGACTCGCCTCGAAGACCTGCTCGAGTCTGATATTTGCGCACGTCCGCGCAACCACCGAAGGCACGCTCTCCGATAACAATTGCCACCCGTTCCAGCACCAGACCCTGATGTGGATGCACAATGGCAGCATTGGTGGATGGAAGTACGTTAAGCGGACACTGGCCGACTCGCTAGCAGATAAGTGGTATTTGGGTGTCAATGGCGGGACGGATAGCGAATGGGCCTTTGCGCTGTTCCTTGATCTGTTGGAGAAGGAGGGCGTAGATCCTAGTTCGGATCCGGGGCCGGAGGGTTTTGGCCAGGCGCTTTTGCGGAAAGTGATGATGAAGACGATTGCGAAGATTAATGAGTTTATTGCGGAGATTCCTAAGAAGCATAATGTTTCTGGGGTCGAGACGCGGAGTTTGCTCAACTTCGCGGTGACGGATGGTCATACTGTTGTTTGCACACGGTATATCAGCAGCAAGACGGATGAGCCTGCGAGCTTGTACTTTTCCTCTGGTACGAAGTGGAAAGAAGGCAAGGATAAGGGACATTTCAAGATGGAGCGGCATGATAAAGGCGCAGACATCGTCCTTGTGGCTAGTGAGCCCATTACATTCGAGAGACGTGAGTTCCCTCCCTCCAGAATCCCAACCTTCTATAACCGCTAGAGTACTGACATTATTATGATAGACAACTGGGTCTCCGTCCCCACAAACTCCGTCGTCACAATCCACAAACAAACCGTCCTCCTCCACCCAATTCTAGACGAATACTACGGCGAAGACATAACTCAAGACCGCTCATCCTGCTACGCCGTATCCAAGGGCCTGGTCAGCACCGCACCAGGAACAACCGTGCAACCAGGTGCAGACGAGCCTCGCAGCGTAGGGTCGAAGAGTGACGGACCAAAACTCAAAGATGTTAACCAGGAGTTGTCGCATTTGCAGCTTGCGGGTCAGACGGGGGCTGTGAACCAGTATGCGATGTCGCATTGATGGAGTGTGGTAGTTTTGTGCTGTTCCTGTTTGGGCTGGTTTGGGTGATTGAGTTGGTTTATATAGGAGTTTGGTATATTTCGGGGTTTACAATTGGGGATGTGATTTAATGCGCTTGATGTCCTGTTCCTTATGCAAGAAGCACATACCCTTATGTATACGTCTTGTTTAATATGATCCCATGACACTACAAATACCTTTCAAAAGAGAAGCAGAATTATATATCTTCTCCCGATATATTAGCATGCTTGAAATACTTCATCCCCACCCAAGCAACAACAACCCACACCCACGACATAACAGCAGTCAAGATAATTAACGCCGGATAATACCCAACAATCGGCAGCGTCGGATCATCCTCGAGCTCCGGCGGCGCATATGGTGTCTCTCCAACATCCCAGGCCCAGCTCCAGACCCCGAAACAGCTTCCCATTCCCACGACGAAGACGAGCCAAGTCACAATTAGGATGATCCATCCCCACCATTCGGTTTCGGAATAGTCCCAGATAATCTCTTGATGGTCGGCGGGGTGGTGGTGTGTTGCGAGGGGGGATTTGGTGTGGTGAACGGCTCCGTAGGCCGAGTCTGGTTGGAGGGCGTAGTATGAGTCTGAGCTTGACGAGGGCGACGTGAGGGGGTTGTGTTGTAAGCCTGCGGCGATTATCTTTGGGTTCTCATTCTCTTTGTTTTCAACGTTATTGCGATGCGTAAAGGTAACCACGTCCTCGTCGTCAGTAACCGTCTCGTCACCGAGCAACTTGTTCCGGGCGACATTCGGTTCATGGCGCGAAAACGAACCTCGAGAGACTCTCCTTTGCTGCGCACTGACATATCCCCATCGCGGGTTGTTCTCACGGCCTCCCCGATCAAACGACCCCTGCGACTGCGACATGGGCTCAGTTCCACCCGTAGAAGAGACGGAATTGGTAAACGGCCGCGTCGACATACCCTTCGCAGCATCCTCGCCCCGCCAAATGTCCATCATGTTATTATTACCACCGGCACCCTTATTCGTCTTCTTCGATTCAAGCCGCGTACCCAACAGTGCCGTCTTGCGCAACGATCCTCTCCTCCTCCGTGTCCTCCGCTGTTGCTGTAACGCACTCGCTATCGCTTTCCCGCCGCGCAAGTTACTCGCTCCACCGGAAGAGACGTCATTACTGCCGTCACCATCATCATACCCTCGTCCATCCATAGCTGCAGACTGGTTATCGGTATGTTCTGGTGATGTCGCCGTTGCTTGGTTCGTGGTCCGCAAGAACGACAGCTTCGATAAGAGGGAGCCGGACATGCTGCGTCGGTGGTTGCTGTTGCTCGTGCTAGTGCTCATAGATCGCGTGCGTCCCGCGCGTTCTCCATCGTTGATGTTGGCACCATCATTGTCATTGTTGCTGTTCATCGACAATGCTGCCGTGTTGGTGTCGTAGTCTCCATCTTCCATTGGCGCAAGCTCGCGCAGATTGGTACTCGTCGGTTGTAGCACGGGTGCATTCAATCGTTCGGTATGAAGGGAAATTGTTGGGTGATTGAAGTAGTGTATTTCACCCGTTCGGGGGTTGTTCTTCGGCGGTTAATTCCATGAAGCGGCGTGATTGAAGTAAGGAGAGAGATGCGGATGAGGATAGCTAGACGGGCCATAGCGCATTAACTAAATTCCGGTTCCGGAAGTACTTCAGAATATCTGGCTTCGCGCGAAGAACGACAATGTATATTTTATAGATTAAAGCAAAAGTTTGGCCTCATAGATGCTCTTTTCGTGGCTGCATATGTTATGCTATCTAAACGGCATCAACTTTAACACAAACTCAAGTAATTTAATCAGACATTGAAAACAGTACTTTCCCAAGAAGACAGGAGCAAGTAAATGGGTATCGTTGCATCAGCGTGAAAGACATGGGCCGCCGACATCATGCGGCTTAAGTCGAAACCAATGAAAATAATGAAGAAAGTACGATATCAACAGAACAAATGACTTCGTATGTAGCATAAAAAGAGACCAAATCTGCTCAGAAAGCCGCACGCATACTGATGATACGATCAAATCCGGGTCAGATAATTTATCAAATATTAGCTCACACCAGTAGAGCCGGGAGTAGAAAGAAAATAAGAGAAAAGATAAGAAAATACAAAGAAAGTAGAATAGATAAAGGAGAAAAAAAAGGCACTTTTAATTCATTCAGTTGACAGCATACTTGAATCATGCACCCAAAGAAGCTGTTGATCAAAGATGTGGACAACTGATCGAAGGAAAGAACAGGAAAGATAACATGAGAATCAAGTCAAATCAACAAAGTGGACTTGGGGTATTTCAGTGCATGATAACACACAAATTTCATTTCAAAAGGAAGCACGTGAGAATTGAAAAGAAAACATGCGCTTGAAAATCCACATAGTATGACAATTTAGAAACCAATCATGATAAAACAGCTGGGAAGGTTTAAAAGCGAATAAGAGAGATGTGAAAAAGCAATCAATGTATAACATAAGACGGGGGAAGACAAGGGCGGATAGTTTGCGAAACGGCCTTTCTTTTCGTTGCATTTGTTGCCGGTGCGAGGACTTAAGGCCAGGAATGGCGGACGTTCAGCAGAACTCATCCGGAGGCGGGTTACGCTTGGTAGCCCCCGAAGCCGTTTCCATAGTTGCCGTTGTTGACCTGTCCACGACCGAAGCCAGCACCGTTTCCTGGGCCGTAGTTTTGCGCGGGAACGGCAGATTGATCCCAGCCTCGACCAGCAGGAGCAGGGCCTATGAAAAATTAGCAAGACAGGATAATGGTCAGTCGGAACAAAGGAGGCATACCCTGAGGGGCCATAGGCCCGCCGGGACCATTGTACTGGGGGAAGTAGGTTGTACCGGAGGCAAAAGCCGCATTGTCGAATTGACCAGTGGGTGGACGGTCCTTGCCCCACTGCGACAGTTAGCAACTCACAATAGACGACAGAACACCAAAAACGGGGGGGAGGTTGAACATACGCTGCACTTCAAAGGACGACCGTTGACGTTGTAGCCGCTGAGCTGGCAGATTGCCATGGCAGCATTCTCGTGAGTGTCCATTTTGATGAAAGCAAATCCACGGTCGGCCTGCAAGCGGGTTTCCAAGACGTAACCGAAGTTCTGGAAAAGGGGAACCAGATCATTCTGCGAAGTGTACGGCGTAAGGTTGCCCACATAACATGTGGTCTGCCATTGAGGGGTCTGCTGGGCAACCATATCGTAGCTCTGGATACCATGAGTGGGGAAATGATGGTGACCGAAAGGTGCGGTCGGGGCCATGCCCATGGCTGCCATCGCCTGCTGCTGGGAGATAGAAGGCTGGCCCTTTTGGTTAGCCCAGTTGCAGCGGATGGCACGGGAACCGAGCCATTCTCCATCCATAGCGGTCAGAGCCTTGTCGGCATCTGAGCGCTCACGGAAAGCGACAAATCCATAGCCACGCGAGCGTCCCGTTTTCATATCCCACATAACACGGGCTTCAGAGACCGAGCCGAAAGCCGAGAACGCCTGGAGCAAGATCTCATCGTTGACTTCGTTGCTCAGATCACCGACGAAGATGTGGAAGTGGGATGAGGTGTCTTCCTTGTTTGAGCTGTTGGACTGGTACGCCCAGTTGACACGGATCTCCTGCAAGCACGGTCAGAAAAAGATGAATGATAAGTTTATAGAACTTATATTAGCATACCGACTGATGAATACGGCGCCCGTTGAGGGTCTGCATGGCCCTCTCAGCAGCGCCGGGGTCATCGAACTCGACGAAACCGTAGTTGTATCCTTTGCTGTTGAATTTCTGTGGGGACGGGGCACGTTCAGTAACCAGCTACTCCATGGGAGATTGGTATAGATGAGAAAAGAATATAAAAAATTAAAATTTAAAAGGGGATCGGAGAACTCACGTTCTTGTCGGGAATGATCTTGACATTGATAACATGGCCGGCAGTCTCGAATATTTGCTTCAAGATGTCCTCTGTGACCCTGTGGTCGAGACCTCCGACATAAAGTGCTCTTTTGTTTGGCTCAGGAGCGGCCCGACGCACAAATCCACCAGCACTGGTGGGGGACATCATGCCCCCAGACATCGGAGAGGTAATCGCTGTCGGGATCGGGTTGGTGTTCTGGGGGATCATAACTGGCGGACGAGGAGGAGGGGGCATGTGCGTACCCTGGCCATTGTCCTGGGATGCATCATACTGCTGCTGGCCAGAGGCTCCGGTTGAAGCTTGCGGAGGTTGTGGCAGAGTGGAGGTGGAAGCGGGCACGTTCTCGGCCATTGTGACACGATGTCAAGAAAACAATATACAACGCAAGATAATTTGGTCGACAAAGCAAGGCAGAGTCGAAAGATGTTGAAACGGCGCTTGACCAAGGAGGAACAAGCGTCGAGCAAGAGGGACAAGGAGGAGAAGGAGAGAGGTTGACGATTTCGAACGAGCCAATGCAGAGCGTTAAGGAGCAGTCAAAAAAAAAATAGTGAACTCGAAGGCGGAGAGCGGCGCGGGGATCAGTATCAAGGCACCAAAAGGAGGTTTCTTAAGAGAGAGAAAAATTCAGGTAAAAGATCACAGATGGAGTGGGGGGGGAAATAAAAATAAAAAGGGAAAGGGAAAACAGAAGAAGAAAAGGAAGAAACTAAAGTGATCACTAGATCAGAGAATGGAACCTCAATAGTTGTACTAAGAGTCGTGACGGATCAGAAACCCTTAGTTAGCCCAAGACGACTTCTCAAACACGCGGATTTTCAGAACCCACTGCCCCAACAGGAGACTTGCGATTAGAATACTGATAGGGGAGGCACTGAGTAAGAAAAAAGAAAACGTATGGAGCAGCGCAACAGAGGCAAAGGAAGTGCTAAAAGAAGCAAATATGGGAAGAAAAAGAACCGAGTCACAAAACCCGACGCCAGAGCTGACTGGACGAGAACAGGAAAAGAGGAAAAAAAAGAAGACAGAAGACGAAGAAACAAGAAGAACAAAAGGAGAAGGAGAAGCACAACAGCGATCAAGAACAAAAGAGAAATAGAACTAAGTGATGAATGATCTATCCAACTGGACAGAACAAGAAGAGCTGGGAACCTGACAGGAGAGCTGCTTTGTTTGCTTTGTTTGGTTTTGCGCTCTTGAGCCGCCGGGTGGAGAGTACACTAAACTAGAAATGGTTTAGTGTCAAGAACAGCTGCACAGGACCTGGACTCATTGAAAGCCGACGGGAACATGCTTCTCTATTCACTCTTGAATCCAACATATTCAAATTAACAAGACTGCTTGTCTGGACTTAGGTTATTCGCTTATTTCCCATCACCAATCAGAATATGTATAATTTTGTCCTCGTATAGCGCTTTATCATTCCATTCGATTGACGGCCACTTGAACCTGGACGTGCATTTGTCCTACTATTTGCTCCGGCTTGCAACATCAACAGATCGATAAAACGCCTGGAATATTTGAAAACGGTGACCAGGGTTTGCAGCTTATTGATCCTGTGATCGTAATCGCCATGACTACAAATTACTCGGATCCAGAATCCCTGGCTACTCTAACGGCTACAATCAACCAAGCGGTACGTTCGAAGATTCCTAATTGCAAAGATAATCATATTCTAACAACCAATAGCTCATAGAGACTGGACGGTTCTTTCGATCATCTGGTTCGATTCAATCCAGGGCTCAGCTGAAACGGTCTATTCCGGCCGCCCATGAACAATTTCAATTTGCATTGGATGATCTCTCGGAACAAATTGTATGTATTTCTGATGTTGATCGACAATACCGGGGGTGGCGGGGCATCTATTGACAGTTTACAGTTCCTTGCCAAGGCATTCCTAGAGCGCGACTATGAGGCAATCCGAGCAACAAAGCCAGAAAGCCAGACAGCTCAAGATGTAGCAATGAGCGAAACAGAGGTAAAGCCGGAGCCGGAAACTGGAGAGCAAGCGCCAGAAAAAGCAGAAAAAGAGGTCGATATCAAGACCGAACAAACTACAGAAGACGTGACTACGAACCTACCGGCACCAGCAGCCGCAGAACCGAGTCACTCCAACGAACCCGATCAACCTGTGAAGGTCGAAAAGCCAGGCGAAACCCCAGCGGTTCCAGAACAATCAACAGCGGAAACCAAGTTTGACACCGGACAGAACGAGACAGCGGGAGGCGGAACGAATGACTTTGATCTTCATTTAGACTTTGGCGATGATGATATTGGAAACCAGAACTTCCTCAATATGAACACGGGTGGTGGCGCGAACGACACTGACGAGTTTGGAAACAGTATCACGGGTGGGGGTGACGCATTTGACTTGGAATTTGAGAAAGCCGGTGCGGGTACAGGAGAGCAGCAGCAGCAGCAGCAGCAACAACAACAACAACAACAACAACAACAACAACAACAACAACAGCCACAGTCACAGCCACAACCAGATACAGATTCTCAGACCGGAGAACAATCGGAGGATATTATGGCGCCTGGGGAATCCAGCTTTGATGACCTGTTCATGGGCAGTGGGGAAATGGGCGATCAGGGATTGCTAGAGGGGGATGAACTGATGAACATCGAGGAGTTGGATGACAACTGGTTTACATGATTGGTGTACCTGGCCAACGTTCAATCTGAGACATTTGAATGTCAACGCCACTGTACAAAGTACATCGGTGTAGAGCCAAGAAAGGAAGAGAGGGCAAATAAGTAAAATAAAATAATGATAAAAAAGGCGCCCTACTAATCCGAGGGGCCCGAGTCATCGCCCTAGGTCCAGAACAACGGCAATGAGGTCATTGAACTGTCAGTCTGATAATGCAGGAGAGTCATAATGCGGAGGAATATCCACGCTTACATATGCTACTGGATAGTCCAGTATGGGGTATTAATCTCTTTCCTTCCGAGGAGAACGACCGGTAAGTTCTGCCTAGATAGCCTACAACTAATACAGATTATTCCCTCAAATACGTACCCCTACTATTACCGTGTTGAGAGAATTGGGCCGAGGATCCCCCGCATACTATAAGAGGCAACTGGAAAGAGACAAATGCTGCAAACAGTTCCCAATCTGCATTGCCGGGATATCCGCATTGGGGCAACGACGTCATGCGATCTTCTCCAGAAATTTCGTAGAGACCTTAAAAGATTGTATTTAAATGGTGAGCAAATGGATAGACTAGATAGAAGATCAATAATATGTACAATGATCATATATGATTGTATATGCTGATCTGTACTGCCACAAAAAATCATCCGGCCGATCCAGAACCGGAAATGAATCCCAGAAAAAAAAGGACCTGAGGGTTTCCTCTCCAGACGCTGGATGGCTCGGATCGCCGGAGATTGAAAGAACCAGAAGGATTATTGTACCGCGTCATCATAAAGTGGTTCTGGATGACTTACTTTGTATGGTGGGGGATTAGTATTGTATCTCTCATCTCATCATTAAGTGGCCATTCGCCATTTTCCTTCCCCCAGACAAAAAAGAATGTTCAATTGTCTTCCTCATCCTCCGCGGCACTGACTATATTCTTCTCTTCTTTTCTTTTCTTTTACAAGTACCAAGTACTTCTCTGCCACTCTGTTTCTTTCAATCTCCCTGTCTCATGTTTCATCGGCCCAGTCGGTGAAGCGCTTTCCACTGGAACACCGGACCTTGCGTGGTTTAAAACCAGTCGATCAGCAGCAAAAAAAGATAAAAATAAAAAGGGCTCCTGATGGATACCGGCAAATAAATCCAAATATTGACTGAACTCGTGCATACATACCGTACATAATCCGGGCACAGACTGAACAGTGTGCTGTTTCCGGCAGGTCGTGATCTACTTTCTATTCATCACTACAGAACTGGGACTGCCCATAAAAAGATTGTCTGGGGTACGTTGTCTTGTTTTACTTTTTTTTTTTCTTTCTCTCTCTTCCCTGGGGGGTTTTTTTTTTTTTTTTCCCTTTGCTCTCTCTCTCTCTCTCTCTCTCTCTCTCTCTCTTCTCTCTTCCTTTATTCCTTCTCCTTCCTTTTTCCGCCCTCTCCATCTGCCAGCTCCCTCACTCTCTTGCTTGCATCACCACTGCCCGCGCTTTCTCCACTGTCGCATCAACTCGAGTCAGATTAATCCCGTACCAGAAAAAAAAAAAAAACAAGGGAAAAAGAAGGGGAAAAAAAAGGCATTGATATTCTCGCCCAATTTACCTCACCTTTATAAGCCGCCAACGAGAGAAAAAATTATGCCCCGTCGTCTGTTCATATCATCATGATGGCCGCTCACATATCCTCTCATCTGCAGCAGCACGAACTGGCCCAGTCTATCTCCACCAATACTAATCAGCTGGCCGCATGCGATTCCTCTGAGCCTTTCCCCCCATTATTCTCCGGGCTCTTCCGTCCTCGTTCTAATCGTCGTCGTTCGTCTGTCTCGACCTCAACCGGTGAATCCAGCGTCTCCTCTGAATCCGCTTCCAAACAACAAAGAAATCGTCGCTCTTCTTTCCTTAAAAAGCTGACGGGTCCGCGAGAAAACGCTAAGCGCTTCCTTCGTCTGGGTACATCGACCAACCCCCCCGCCATCGCATCCTCCGCTCCTGATTCTCATCTGGAACCTGAACTTCCTCCTCTTCCACAACTCGAGATCCCTATGCCCCGAACCTCTCGCCCACGACCCGTGTCTGAAATCGTGATCTCTCCCAGAGATGCCCAGATGTTAGCTGCTGCTGCGCCTAATTTCGAGGGGGGCCGAATGCGCTCCGGCTCTTCCTCCACGATCGGCTCTGGGTCTCAACCGCAACCAGTCTTGGAGCAAATCGCGGCGCCACTCGGTCCGGATTCGCCAGAGGCGTTTCCGCCATTGCCGCATGAGAAAACGGTAGCCACGGGTAGTGGTATTTCGGTCGGTATTGCTCTCACTGAGCCTATGCTCTTTCTCGCCGGTTATGACCATAGCGATCCGAGCTCCAAGAAGTCCGCCATTCTCCGTGGTCAATTGCATTTGAAAGTTACCAAGAGCGTTAAGATCAAGAAAATCTCCATTACTTTTCGTGGACACGCCCAGACAGATTGGCCGGATGGTATGTAACCTTGTCCTTGTAGCATGTAAATGGGGATTGTCCGTTAATTCTCTCACTTTCTAGGAATCCCACCCAAAAAGATACATTTCCACGACAAGAAAGACTTGGTCACTCATGGAGTCGTCTATTTTAACCATGGCGACACGGCTCTGATGCAGAACGACTATGGAGCACACTATTATCAACACGCGAAACCCTTCACGTCGGTAACAGGCAAGGATGGGGTGACCGCGAGCACCAGGGAGCTCTTCTCGAAGAGTGGATCGTCGACCTCGTTAAATAACAACCAAACTGCCAAAGAGCTCAAACGGCTCTCGCTGCAGTCTGGCCACGGCCACTCACGCAGCTTCGGGAAGAACGAGCTTCCCGGCGCCGCCCCAGCTCCTCAACGCAACTATAGATTGTTCCCAGTGGGTGATTATCTGTACAGCTTTGAATTTCCCATCGACGGGTCTTTGCCGGAGACAATCAAGACAGACCTAGGGTCTGTCAAGTATGACCTGGAAGCCATTGTTGAGCGTGCAGGTGCATTCCGGCCAAACCTGCTTGGTAATTTGGATGTTCCCGTAATTCGGACGCCCGCAGAGGGCTCGTTGGAACAAGTTGAGCCCATCGCCATCTCTCGAAACTGGGAAGACCAGCTTCACTATGATATCGTTATCTCTGGGAAATCCTTTCCGTTGGGTACGCAAGTTCCCATTGCATTCAAACTGACACCGTTGGCCAAGGTCGAATGCCATCGCATCAAGGTGTACGTGACGGAAAACATTCAACATTGGACAGCCGATAAAAGCGTACATCGTTTCCAACCGGCTAAGAAGGTCCTTTTGTTTGAAAAACGGGCCGATTCTCCTAGTACGAGCACGTATCCCGGCAGTTCGATGCGTGTCACAGCTGGAGGTGGCATCGACTGGGACCGTCGTGAGGCTGCTGCCAGGGGTGAAGAGATGGTGGACCGAGGCAGGTCCAACTTACTGGGTAATCTCTCAAGCGACGCGGCAGTTGGTCCGACTGAAATGGAATTCAACGTACAATTGCCAAGCTGTCACGAGATGAAGAACCGTGATGAGTCGCAACGACTTCATTTCGACACGACCTATGATAACATCCAAATCAACCATTGGATCAAGGTAAGATGAGATTTCCACCAGAATAAATAATATCAGTTAACAGGTGATTGCAGATTGTGCTGCGTCTCTCCAAGCTCGACGACAAGGAACCCGGGAAACGGAGACACTTTGAGATCTCCATCGACTCCCCTTTCCATCTCCTTTCGTGCAATGCTACCCAGGCCAACATTTACCTCCCCGCCTATACATCGCCGAACGCAGAGCCCGTGACGCCCGCACAGGAATACGAATGCGGCTGTCCTGGCGCCCCGTTGTCCAACCGCAATAGCGCTCCTAATTATCAGTCCGTTTTGGACCGGGGCGATACTGGTCCTCCTATAAATCCGGTGACCGGTCGGGCACCGTCTCGAAGTTTCACCAGTGGTTCCGGTGGTCTTGCTCGTCCGCCGCAGGCCCATATCGCAAACGAACCGGAGAGCAACCCTCGTCCGATGCATCTTCTTCGGACACCTTCGTTCGCGCCACCCGCCTTTGAAGATGTTCCACCGCCGCCACCCTTGATCACACCACCTCCAGATTACACGTCCATCGTGAGCGAAGGAGACCGGCAAGCGGCCTTTGAAGATTATTTCTCGCGGGCCACCTGCGAGGAGAACGACGACGAGGATGACCCCCGAGGTCGAGGCCGAGTAGATGTGCCTCTGACACCAGGAGGTCGCGTGAATCGCAGCATGGATGTCTCCCGTGATTGGGTGCGTCTGGATGATTCGGTTGTTTAAGGGACGGCGCAACATCTGTCAACCTGTCAAAACCTGTCAATCAGGGTATTCACGACGTCATGAAGCCAAGGGTCATGTCTTATGTTCTACCATAGACTTTTTTTTTCCAGGGATGATATTCTGACTTAGTTCGGTTGGCGCTGTACCTGATTTTTTGCATTTCATTTTATCTTCTCTTCTTTTGCCTTTTATCTTCAGTCTTCTTTATTTCCCCCCAATGATTTTTACTTAATTTCCATTTCGCATGCAGGCGCAGCTTGGACAGGGTATACGTGAAGGTAGGGCGCTTTTTAAATGGCATATGTTATGAGCGGTTTCCATATACATACATCTGAGTGATAGATATATATCCCATGCACGATAGGGCTGGGTATGTACATATTGCAGGTGGACAGTTAATTGACTATCTGTACGGATTACTATCGCAGCTATACCATTCTTTTCGCCATGTTTTCTTGGTCATGTTCTAGGGTAGCCCACCAAAGCTATGGCCCTTTTCTCATAATATGTATATGGATTACGTACTCCACACCACGTAGGAGCGACGACGATAGACAAGTCACTTGATCTTCCTAGCTACCCACTTGCCAAAACTAGACTTTACATCTTGTGCTCGAAGCCTCAAATTTGGAACCGCTACTCACTAGCTACTCTCCACACGTGTATGTACCTGTACGGAATAGGCAATAGGGTCCTACCTAGTCCATAAGCCGTATACAGTAAGGAGTCCGGAGTACATACATATCCTGTTCTTTGTACATCGTGAGCTTCTTGAAATTAGAGTGGGATCTGCTGTGCAGCAATGATTTGCAATAATGATCCGGTGTAATTTTTGAGGATTGGCGCTACCAGTGTTGGTTCTGGATGGGACTGTCTGATGTGACCTGTCTGATGTTGCTGGGATTGAGGTAGTACGCGTTGAGTAGGGGCATGGATACTATGCTGTGCAAAATATGTTACTAGGAGTTGAACAGGTAGATACCTGTTATGTATTCTGTGTGGAGTATTTGTTGTTCTCGTCATAATACTAGACCATACCCGATCTATACCCGAAAACGAAAGCATATGTTCATTCATATCCACCTCTTCGAATTCTTCTTTTCCTTCTTCAGCCATTCCGGAAAACCCGATCATCGCACAAAACAACCATGATCAATCGGATTAATGGAAGACTCTACAATTACGAATACGTCAATATGGACTTGTACTCTAATAGGGTACCAATACAGGTTCTCAGTCAACCTGCGACGCCGGACAAATGACCGGCAGGACATCGTCTCCCAGAGGCCCACCACAAATACATAATCTCAACCTCACTTGTCAGTTGTACTGGTGGATTGCCCCCGGATACCTGGGTCGGTATCTAGTGCTTATTTATTTCTTGCGGATGATCTGGACTTCATCTATCATACTTTGTATTGCTACGGTGCTCTGCACGGAGAGGTGGCTGTTTTTACAGACTCTGATGTGCTTTTTTATTTCGTTATTCATTTTTATCGTTTTTTTTATTTTTCGTGGCTAATCTGGAGACCATTTAATTCACGGCGATCGGTGATAGAGATCGAACATGAATCGACTGATCAACTACACATCGCAGACGTGCAAGCCCCCTCTCTGGATATCAACCACAGCTGCACGTTTCACCATCATCCGTGCCAGTCAGCTTCAACAGTTCTGCGGATCTTCTAATCTTGTCGACTGTGGAAAATCAGCTATCTGCACTGTACTTCTTGTCTTCCGGTGTCTCCGCTTGATTGAGAGGCATCCTGGATCAATTAGCGAGCTGTCAAATTCTGCACGCTCAGATGCCTCCACTTTCCCCATATTCATACGTACTTTGGTTGCTTGGGCCTCCTCTTCTCGATTATTGAGTCAGTACTTTGTTGTCTCGCCGTTCTCTATTGGATTGAAAAAAAATACTTGTTTGTTTTAATATGTCCTGGCGTATTCTATATCAGCCGGTTCGCCAGGGTTCTCCGTTTTCATTTCCTTTCTTTTTATTTCTTTGAATGATACTTGCTTTTTGAACTTGTCTCTGTCTCGTCTTGAGACTCCCCCTCTCTTTCTTTTGGTCGTGTTTCCGCGTGTCGTTCGTTTTAGATCAGCAGCTGGTCTGTTCTATACTTGTCTTGCTTAATATAGGTCGTTCGTTCCTTGTCATTCTTTACCCCTTCTGGCTTGAAGCCGCTGCATTCGTTCGAAATTGGATCATTTCGTTTGATCTTTCGTTCTATCCCCTTCTCACGAGATCGGCCAAGATATCTGAGGGAGGATTACCGATATAAAGACGAAGTCGAATTTGCCATGTGTCGATAAAGTTATCAATTTGATGCATACAATTATTACTGATATTCATTTCAAATGGACCACGATTTGAGCACAGCAAAGACTGGCAGGGGTCAGCGTGACTATCTTCATTTCGAAACCCGGTCCCCATGGACTCTAGCGAACCTACGGACAGCACAACCATGGAAAAGGAGTGGTGTTCCTTCAGAAAAGAAGCCCAGAGCCCTTTCCACCGGTGAAAGTGTGGCGTTTATTCTCGCTTTGGCAGGTATGCTTGCTCTCATGACTGGTCCAATGGCTTGGCTAACCTCTTCAGTTGGAATTGCCCTGATTGTACTAGTATCTGTTTTTGTCATCTTCCGAAGGCGTTATGGTCCGCGGTATACGGTTCGATGTTTCGTCACCGGGAAACGCCCTAAGACAGACCAACGAGCTCGATCTGCTATGCCGGTATCCATCGAAGCCGGGTTCCCATGCAGAGAAACACACGCCGTCGACAACCTGACGAGCACGAAAACGAAACCCGGAGGCAATAAGTGCGTGACAGGGACAGATCATCCCCATCGCATGTCCACACTGAGCCAGGCACAAACAGAGACCGATAGCGGACAACCAGCAGTGATCGATCCAAACCGTCTAAGTGTGCCACTGCGAAACTCTCGCTCAGAGAAGACACAAACGGATAACAAGGAAACTGGGAATACTGGACGCAAGAAGCCACCACTACCCGCCTTGCAACGATCCGATCTCCGTGCAGCAACAGAGCAACTAAGGGCCCTCGCCCCAGCAAGTCCTAGCTCCAGTCGATTTACAACGAGCACCCAATCCTCAGGCCCGTTACCATCTATCTACCGAATGGCGCTTGAATCCCGCAGCCACAAACGCAATAGCAGTAATAACACAAACTGCTGGTCCTTTAATCAGGACGCACGCAGTGCAGTGGACAGCGAGGACCGTGTGCTGAGTTTACCATCGCCATCGCCTATGCTTCGGAATATCCTCCGGCCCAGCCCTAAACCCGAACCGTCGCCTCCGCATGTTTATCGGATGATCCAACGACCACCCTCGGCTCATCATTGTGATACAAGAGTATATGAGAATGATGCTGTTTTGCCTATGCTTCCACGGAGTGTTTTTGCCGTGAATGATCTTGTTGTTAGTAAATAATATGTTGTTATTGTCATGCTGGAACTTAATGTATTATAATAGAGCTATATGTTGTAGCAATAATACCTAGTCACCATTTGTTGAAACACCCATAATAATGCTATTCGTCAAACATCACATATAATCACCTAAAAGAACTAATACGTGTTAGACACCTCCATCGCATCAGTCCCCAACTCCATCCAAGTCAACCGCCCCCACCTCTCCGGCTTTTCAACCGCATCCACAAAGTGCTTCAACGCCAACACCACCTGCGCCGCCCACCTTTCCGGACTAACCCTCCCAACACCTGTAGCTATAGGCGTCATAAGCACCGTATCAATTCGATCCTTCCCCTCCCCCCTTCTCCCCGCATACATATCCGCCTCCTGCCTGCGATTATGCCTCTCAACTTCACACAACAAACTCCACACACACTCATAAACCACCTCACGATCCCAAGCCACATTCGTAGGAAGCCGCATCGTCGGACAGATCGCAATCCACCGACAACCCCACTCATTCATATGCCCCTTCTCCAACATCTTCTCCGGGAACCGGACCAACGTGCACGATCCAGGCGGCGCGAACCCACGGTACTTCTCATATAGCACGTCCTGCACTGCATATGTGAGCGTCTCATACGGTAACTTTTGCCTCACGCAAAAGGAGCGCGAGATGGCGTCGTCGAAGGCGCCATCGAGCAAGCCGTAGGAGTTTGCGGGGGAGACGATGAGGTCGAATTCTGTGGTTTCGGGGACGGTGCGGAGGGATTCGTGTAGGACTGTTAGGGTGATTTTGGGCTTGGGGGAGGTGGAGTCATAGGCGCGCCAGTATTTTGGGAGGGCAGATTCTAGGGCGCTTATGTATTTCTTTTCCATGCAGAGGAGGGTGATGGAGGGGATGTTGTGGGTCATTTTGGTTGGGTTCTTTGCTTTGTTTCTTTGGATGAGGAATGTGAAGAATGAAGAAAAGGTAGATGGTGTTGTGGAGATGTTGACAGGTATAATAAGTTGACAATGACTGGAAGGAGCATTGTAGGCAGCCATACGAGGCGGTTTCCTATTTGGGCGCCCGCGGGAGACGTCACGTGGGTGTCAGCGCCTTAATTGTACCTTAAGCTCTGTCATGTGCTGTAGCATAAGCATTGAGTTTTACTCCGATCTAGGTTTTATTCTGGTTGTTGCCCCACGGGAAGTTGACTATAAGAGATGTAGTCCCTGTAGCAGGAGAATACCGTAGGTCGAGTACAGTATTCAAGGCATGTCAAGTATGCGATACTCCAATACTCTGCCACGCAACTACCTGATAACAGCTTATCTCAATGACAAGTCACTAGTTCCAACTAGCTAGTTAGTTAATATTCCGTACTCCGCCAGGCAACTTACTCCGCGTATAATACTCCTTATTATGATCGCATCAAAGGGCCCAGTATGGAGTTAGTAACAGAACCGCCGTCTTGACGGACAACCACCATGCATATCCGATATCCACAGCTACAAAAGTCCGCTGCAGAACGACTTTGAAACAAGCACATCGTCAAGATCGAAGGATATGGCGATTCCCTTCACCCGGGCCGTGTCTTTGGAAATGGGATTGCGCTTGCGATTCATGTAGATAAAGCACAGAGGGTGTACTGTATACTATGTATGTACGATGATGTCGAGTTGAGTCCGAAATTTCTCCGCGTTGTTTTTTAGTAGTATTAAATAGTTTCTTTTCTTGGCTTGCTGGGATATGTATGACAGTCGGGAATGGCTGTTACTCTTTACGGAGCACGGAGTAGACTACAGCATACAAAAGACAAGAGAGAACGACCATAGCACCTCCGTGCTCCATACTATTATCCCATCGATCAAACGTCACAGCGGCGCGAAACAAAACCAGTAAACCTTTCCGCAAGCCTCATAGCAGAGATCATCACCGAACTAGGATGGACCATTCTGAAACCGGCATGGTGCATGGCTGGAATTAGTTAAGTGGTTTGAGACAAAGTACTCCATACAGCAGGCAATCCGACTTAGTGCAACCGTATCCGCTAAAATATAGGCGGAAGCCACTAAGTATGGGCTATGTGGTAGCATCGTGGGTCGGTGGGCAGAATCAAAACGTGGTCTGTTGCGCGTGTATCGGGCGGGCGATTGTCCGGAGTATAAGCGAGCGCATGGCACACTGTATGCACCCCGTATTCTGAACAAGGTTGTTACTGATTTATTTTCAGGAGAAAAATCGATGATAGCCTATCTGCCTTGCGACACCCCTGTACGGAGTAGACGGGATAAAAAGGAGATGGAACTTAATCCATTGTCTTCCGATCCCGATGGTTGGCCGCTGAGAGTACCGGCATAGGCCAGGATTTCCATAGTTAATGGGGTTGCAAGTGCCGAAGGAAGATTCATTTAATATTACAGACATTATTGACCCGGTCTTGAACGATCGACAACTAAAAGGATGTCTTGAGTCAGTCGTCCGCGTTGCCTTTTTGGTAGTTTGGAAGGCCTATCGTCAGCGTTCAGGGCATCCTGATTCTTTCTTCCTTTCCCCCGTCTCCATATTAGTAGAAAGCCATGTGCGCGCAAAATAGAAGCTTAACGATGGTAGATTGGAGGGTTCTGTAACAATTATAAATGCCGTAGTTATGAAACAGCTCTAATTGGGAATAGAGTAAATTAACTTTTCCCTTGTCGGTCGACGTCAAATCACAAATAATGAATGGAATGTTCCATTGGTGAGATCGTCGCCGGACTATCGATATTCGTCCCTGCTCCGAAGTTAAAAGACAGAAAAGCATGTGCCCCCGTAATAATCGTACCCCATACAGTAGTATTCCGGCCCCGTACGTAAAAGTATTTACTCACCTTGACATGCGCGGTGTTTACGCTCTTTACAGAGGCGGAGTACACACGGAATACCTTCAATTTTGAAACCCTAGGGGGCTCCACAGAATGCATGCTAGAATCCGGATTCAGCGGCATATGCAGCCGGTCCGAAACCGAGGGTTTATGATTGAGTCAAAAAAAGTTCGTTTGTCGCTAAGAGTGAAGGGGCCTCGTCGCAATACCCAATGATATCGTTCAATAGCACTCAGGCCATTGTGAGCGGAAAGTCTCGGCTGCGTGGATTCCGAATATGGACCGGAACGAAGGAGCACTTGCCCTAGATGCTTTCCCAAGTAGGTCACCTGTAACAAATTTTCGATCAGATCCAGTCAGCTACTAGCCTTGCAGAGTATGGTGTAATAAATTAAGAAAGTTGCGGGGACAAGCCGCTTGCTAATCGGATACGTATGAATTTGGATATCCGACACCTTTTCTTTCTTTTCCCCCTCCCCTCTTCCCGAAAAGACTTCGGGGCACCCCTAAAAATAATCGCTTTGTCCACCAGTCCGTACCTCTGTGAATAGTGACTGCCTGAACGAAACTGTACTCCGCAAGGTACGAGCCTATTAGCCGCATTTACTATGCTGTGGAGACCAGTAAAGGACTTCCTTGTCGTTTAAGAGGTCGTAGCAAAGCGCGACGATGGAGCTGGCCGGGGCAACCACCACCGTATAACGCTCTTTCTGCGTGTAAGGTGAAATGGTAGGCTCAGAGCCGAACCCTAAGAAGCCCACAACCCATGTCGACATTGGACAGGGATCTGTCTTCCGGTAGCCGCGAGAGCCTGCAGACTTTTGTCCAGTCTGCAATAGATGCAGGAGAAAGTGCTTCCGACGTCGCTTCGGTGGGCAGACCTATGCGTCATCGGGGAAAGGGCCCCATCAAGATGGCATACCACGCTTTATTTTGCTCTTAAACAGAAATCGACAAGGTTGATTCCTTGTTTTCTAAATTTTTTTTTCTCTGCCTATTCATCTTTGTTTCGTTTGGTCTGACACGGCCCGAGAGATTCCGGTGCAAGCGGCCGCCAAGTCATCAAGCATATAATGTCCTATCCTAACAGAGGGTCAAGGCGTGCGTTGCATGTAGTATCCCTTATCCTGAATTGATCATGTAAAAATTTTTTTGTTTGCTGGAATAGTATTTGTTTCGTGAATTTTTCATTCGGACAGAAAAAGAAGAGGCCCATGTTGCACGAGTCAAACATATGATACCTGGTTGTGTATCTAAAAAACGCAGTACTCCGTAGTATGCCGGAATCAACGGGCATCAACGGTAATCTCCTTTTTCCCTTTTTCTTCCCACAGCCACACAAACAGAAACGATAAACTGTTGGATAGTTTATTCTCAAAATGCTCATAACAATTCCAAGATAGAAAGGGTGCGCCGTCGTTTTTTTTGCAACTCCATCAAGCGCCGATCCATACCAAAATAACAACCCAAAACAACCAATTCACATTGTATCGCCGTTTTGTGTGCAAGGAAAATAAGATATTGAAGACAGGCGACGAAAGTAAAGAAGAGGAGGATTTCCTTGGTCGGCGCAAAAGCACCACGGGCAGCAAAGTCGAAAATGGAAGGCATCTCGAAGAAAAAATGTGTTATCGTCAAACAATCGGAGAGTCGGGGATTCTCTGATCGTGAAGTCGGAATGCCGTCGGGGACGTCCAAAGAAGTCCTTTTCAAGAGCGATATGAAGGTCGGTACTTGCCGAATTAGTCCTCGACAATCCGGATGGTTGCCGCCAAGGAAAGCATGACGAAGGAAGTGCCAGCGTCAAAAAATTAACGAGCGCATAGGTGACATTTCCCAACGACAATTATGAATCTGTCATGAGGTCCGCTCGGACAGCGAGTTTCTTTGCTTCCGTCCAAGGATGTGCGGAGAAAATGGGAATCTGGCTGAGTGCAGGTGCTGTAGATGTAGTAATTCTTGAAGTAATTGCACATTTTGAACGCATAAGATCACTTCACAGCTGGCAAATAAATTCGGTACTGCAAATTGGTATCCGAGGAGCAATTTGTAAAATAAATCCAGGAGGGAGAGATAGAAAAAGAATGAAAGAGGAAGAGAAGGTTCAGTCGTGGAGACAGTATCGAATGATATGACTTGATTTGGAATAAACCGCAGGTGATAAGAGCAGTTGAGAAGAACCAAGATAATATAAGAACTCGAGACGGAAACGTTGATACTCACACAAGAATGCAAAGGAACAAAACGTCGACATTTGTATGTTGCTCATGGTGGGGAGCTGGGACAATGCTACTTGCCATACTTTAACCGTGCCTGAAGCAGGAAAATCCCGTCGGCCGAAAATTGACGGTCACCAGTCGTTTGCAAAGGTCAGACAAGCAATGGCCCACGAACCTTTTTGGGACTGTAATTCATCCTGGTGAAGCAATTATCGAACAATTCACTGAGCAAAATGCGTGGCAGTTTTGTTCCAAAAATCCCTGTAAGGAAAGCGGGTCTTGCATTATGTTTGCTGGAGCCGGCACCGTTGAAATTCTGCGACACTCTAATTGCCGTCAATGCGGCGGCTGGAACAAGAAAGTGGTTCCAGGGGGGGCTTTGGTGGAAACTGTTTCTTCATGACAAGATCAACCTGCTTAGTTTCTCATCCACAGTAGTCTCGAATCTCCTCAATGGGAGATCGACACTATTTCTCGATACTTTTTTTTCCTTTCCCATGTGCACGTGGTGTTTGACTGGGATCAACATGCACGAGCAACTGAGGAAATGCAACAAAATCCAATGCATCATACAAGGATGAAAGGAGCAACAATGCGGATATTGTCCGGTTTTGTCATATTGCCCGGTGCTCGAATATTTTGCCTCGTTAGTGTACAATGCGGCTTTTCTTGCTTGACTGTCCCTGGGCTGACGATTGGATTCAACGCCCCCGTAGACAAACAACCGACTGCCAGAATTTCGGAAACCGTACCTGCCAAACAGACGGAGCGAGGAATACCTACCATTGGGCAAAGGATCGTAGGATCGAATGGTCTCCCGTATCTTCTCACTTTCTTGGACGCTTGTACCGCCTCATCCTCGCACAGACGCAGGGGCCGATGGAGGCGGAAACGTAGCAGGCCAGCAGGTTTCAGCTCTTCAATAATGGTCTGACAGCATCATCATAATAATGTCTTATTGACGTCGTGGAAACAACTGGAGGATTCGCGCCGCCTCCAAGGTCAAAAATTGGGCGTTGGCTTAACAGAACCTGGCTGTAGTACCATAAACTAACACCCTATAGTTTTCAAACAAACAACAACCCAGCATAGAAATATGTCAGATGTATAATCATAACTGAACCAGCTATTTTTGGGCTTATCGCTGGGATACCCAAGTAAGCAAGCAGTCATCTTAGTAACCTACAAATGCAGCGCTCAGCAGGCTAATAGTAGGACTGGAATCCACAAAAAGCCAGGATGTATGGAATACAGAGTATGTCACATCCATGAGCTGAGGAGTCTTGTTAGTCTGGACCTGCCGAAGAGAGCAATGATGAAATCATGTCGATAGGTACGTTGTCGATCAAACGGCCGACTCGGGTCTTGGTCCGTCGGTATTTACAGGGCGATGAACACACTAGGCCATATTCCAGAGTAAGTCGAGTAATGTGTCCACTTGTGTTGTGTGGTTAATTTCTAATCCGGGCTTCATGTGTACTCCGTAATCCGTACCCTGTTTGAGCTGGGCCCGGGGTCAGCAAGGGCACGTATTCACAAATGTTAGACGAATACCTAGCGCTCTGAGCGGCTGAATAAATTCCCGAACGTAATTACTGCTGTACTATGTCCATGAGCACGGAGTTCCCCATTGTGGCCGAGCAAGCTTTGAGCTCCATAACACTGGGCTGAGCTGAACTTGACCCAGACGGGAAACAGCCGCTCTCCGGAAACTGCTTGGCAGGGCATAGCCAAACTCAAAGATCCGAAACCTCAAGGCTTCCAGGTTTCACACTCAGCCATAACCAGGAAGCACTGCAAAGTAGATCAACTAGCAGAGTCAGAGGAAAAGGAAAGAGCCAGGAACTCGCGAGAGATTCGGTGATTGAATAAAACCCGATCCCGTGCCTGAACATCTACGTCATTCTTTGTCATTGGAAACGATGCGGGTAACTATGCCACTTTAGTACTAGCGTATTTTGCTATCCAGACAACACAAATTGTTTCCATTTTGGGACTAGCGCGTCTCGTGATCTGTCGCAGAGACAATGTGGCCGTGAACAGGTGAAGGAGCTCGATCTGAGACAGCGGCTGTATACAGTCTTGGCGAGGTTGCTATTGTTTGTTATCCTTGTGTTGATCTTGCGTTCGAGATCTTCTGATATAACAGAGATGTGCTAATAGACTTTGCTGGATCGATGGTTGCTAAAAGTCTGGAACCGAGAGATCTCCGTTCGTCGTTGTGGAGACGAGTCTGATACCAATATCCTGATAATCATCGCCGTGCAAAAACAACCCAAACAATCCGTCCTCGTCAACTCCTTCACCCCCACAAGTCGGCATCATGGGATTTGGGGAATTTAATGCACTATGTCAGAAGGCAGCGGTTCCCCTATGTTCTTTGGTGGGACCAGCCTCATCGATATCAGGCGCAACCGGCATCATACCCAATTGCTATGCGCGGAACATTGAGTTGGCCAATACGATCATCTTTGAGGGTGCTGCTTCATTTATGCACATTATTGCCCTGGTTATGACGGTTATTATGATTTTGCATGTTAGATCCAAGTTTACTGCAGTTGGTAAGTGTGCCTCGGGGACCGCAAAATAATATAATAATAAACACTAACAGCCTCATAGGCCGCAAAGAAATTATTACATTCTTCTATATATACATGGCATTAACGATCGTCTCCCTCATTGTTGACGCAGGCGTTGTTCCACCAAGAAGCGGCCCTTTCCCTTATTTTGTGGCCGTCCAGAATGGACTGGTTTCCGCGCTGTGCACCTCTTTACTCGTCAACGGATTCGTGGGTTTCCAGCTTTACGAGGACGGCACTTTATTGTCAGTCTGGCTTCTACGACTGACCTCTGTGACTATGTTTGCCGTATGCTTTCTCGTGTCCGTTCTGACCTTCAAATCGAAGGGAGGGCTGAGTCCTACCAATACCATTGGCTTGTTCTTGGTCCTTTATGTTTTTAATGCAATATGCATCGCAGTGTACTTGATTATGCAGCTTTTTTTGGTCGTGAATACCCTTGAAGACCGCTGGCCTTTGGGCCACATTGCTTTCGGTGTTCTTGTTTTCATCGCCGGACAGGTTATTCTCTATGCTTTCGGTGATACGATCTGTAACAAGGTACAGCACTACCTAGATGGCCTGTTCTTTGCTACGTTTTGCAACCTCTTGGCTGTGATGATGGTTTACAAGGTATGTCAACTACCAAATAATCTGCCAAGTAGCATGCTACTAACTCTGCCACAGTTCTGGGACTATATCACCAAGGAAGATCTTGAGTTCTCGGTAGGTATCAAACCTAATAGCTGGGAAGTTAAAGAGCTTCTCCTGGATGACGAGCGACGAACATCACTATACCCGGATTCGGAGTATGCCAATAGCTGGCACCACCGATCTTCGAGCTATGGCCGTTAAGCCCCTGAAAGCCTGATTCCCTATATACCTCTCGTTGTATTTATCTTTGAAAGCCGGGAATGAACTATGCCAGATTTTACGATGTGGCCCTATGCATGATGAATTAATGTACCTAGGTTTGGAATTTATGACATTGACAATAATGGGTCTTGAGCTATATTCAGACAGGGGACAATAGCATTACACTACATCTCTTTACTAACCGGAACACACCCAAAATCTAACTACATAAACAGATCCATGATATATTACTTATCCCTATCTAGCTACGAAGATGAAGAGAGCGTACAGAGGTGCAACCTCCAGCAAAGGTATTCGCAACAACAATTCTCGAAATAATCACAGTGGGTCTCCAAGCAAAGCGAAAGTGAACTAGGTACGACCCAGACGGTGGACCTAATGGGCTTGAGATTCTGGCAATAGCTTTCGAAGTCGGGAAATCGTGGATAAATATGCGGCGCATAAGGTGTTTATAATTATTCTCGAAAGCCCATCAGCGCGCTACCAAAAGGGGAACACAATGTTTCACGGGATCATAACCTAAACGCGCAGGTGATGGAGGTTGAGGATTGGTCCGAAAGGCCCCTAAGCTGCTGATATTAAGTGTCGATATATTCGAGTTGCAACATTGATCTCAGCAAGTAGTCTCATTCAATTGATCACCACAACATCATCCCCACTCATGAACGGGCTATCCGTGTCTCTTCGACGATTGCCCGGGCGGCTGACACGACTGACGTGGCTATTGCTGCCATGACTGTCGCTATGACGACTGCTGCGACTGCTGCCATGGTGACTACTGCGACTGCTGCGACTGCTCTCGTGACGACTGCTGCGACTACTGCCTTCGTGTCGAGAGCGACCACTGTCTTCAAGTCGAGGGCGCCCACTGCCTTCATGTCGAGAGCGCCCACTGCCTTCGTGTCGAGAGCGCCCACTGCCTTCATGTCGAGAGCGCCCACTGCCTTCGTGTCGAGAGCGCCCACTGCCTTCATGTCGAGAGCGACCACTGTCTTCAAGTCGAAGGCGTGAAGATCCCTCGTTGATCTCTTCAATTGGTCCCTTCGCAGAAGCATACCAGTCCTTGTCAATTGATCTGACTAGCAGTCTGCCCGCATGGTCAACAAGCTCCTGAAAATCCGGGTTTGCCTTCTGAGAAAACATGCTGACATGGGCACTGAGTTCGTTCTTGACTTGGTCGTTTTGGGCTTTGACCCATCCCAGTCCCAGTTCTGCCTTTTCTTCTTCGGTGGGAAGGGTGCAAAAGGTGCGGTTTTTCGAGCGTATGATTTTCTGGCCAACTTGTGTCTGTCCTTCGTTCGTTGTCTCCACTAGTGGGTCTGCACCCTGACCTAGTGCAGTGTAGAAATTTGTGCAGCCTATGTTGCGTTCTCGGCGCACCTTCGATAAACGAGCGAGTCGTCGACGTAATACTGCGGGACGGGCTAAGCACCCAACGAACGATAAGTGAGACGATACCCAGCCCCATCCGTCTGTTAGGCGGTCACGTTGAGTATACATTGCTGCTGCTCCGCCTGCAGCAACGGCGCCTGCTGCTCCCGCGAACATGGCGTATCGACCCCATCGTTGCCAGGACGGCGTGGCGGCAGCATCCGTGGCAGGGCTGGTTTGGCCCGCCGACGTTTGGGTAACTGTCGTCGTGACTGCTTCTTTTTGTTGACTGGCGGCAGTGTCATTATTACTCTTCCCCCATCCGAAAAAGCCAGCTACTTCTGAAATCGCATTGTATGCTGACGTGGCTGTTTTATAATGCCCTTCAGCATTATATGAAACAACCCCCGGTGCTATTCCCAAGTAAGGTGTATCGAATGCAATCACGCCTTGGACATGAGGGAACATATAGTCACTGGGCTCCACGAGACGGGGGCAGTGAGCAACCGTCGAATCGTGCGAATTTGCCGATATTTGACTTGATGCATCATCGTCATCCAGTGGCTCTTCGGGAGTAAGGGGTCGTTCTGATGCTAATAGCAGAAGCGTATCCGCTGCTACTATGCCACCCATCGAATGACCAACCAGGAAGACATGGACGGAGGGGTCAACAGTAGGCGAAGCAGTCCGATTTGCCACTTCCAAATCGATTACTTTATCTTGCAGCCTGCACAAACGGGATACAATCAGCGACCAACCACGACTTCGTATAGAGCAAATGAATCCCATTGTGATGATGTCTAGACGTACCATTCGCGGAACCTGCCCACGCTTTCTCTCAAATCGCCCCGAGTCTCGTACTTAGGATACACTATAGTAACGACTTTGATAGCGGGAAGTTTCCGTCTAATCAGTGCACGGAGGTGCTCTGGGAACTCGCCAAATGTAGCATCATCGCCCTATCAAATCAGCATGATTCGTCAGTCGTCCTCGTTCTTCACTTGCCGGCGTTGCTCGCACGTGCCTATAAGCACAGGGTCTTGGAGATAAGCCATCTAAAGACGCACCTTGAAGCCGTGAATAAGCACAATGAGAATTGTCTTGTTCATTTTGAATTATGCAGCTGCTATGTGAAAAACATCCTTGTCGTTGTGTTAAAAAAAAGAAAAAAAGGAAAAGCATCGATTTGAACCTTTGAGTTGGCATCGCAATTGCTGTAATATGTTTACGTCATCCGTGCTTTTGACACGTGACAACACCATTAAGGCACCAGAATATAATTTTCAGGCACAAACTAAGTAAAGTGATCCACCACCGAGCTGCGCACCCGCTTCCCATTTATAGCAATTAAATCAATTTTGCTCAACCAAAACGCCAATCAATTAAGAACTAAGCTATCTAGGTCTATCTGGACAGGCATTTCTCTTGTATCCTTTATTTTCACAGTCACCACACTTCGGTAAAGCCCTAGTGCGCGGCTGCAAAGGTGGTGAAGGCCGTCTTGGCCGGGGGGATGCTGGAGCCATTGAGATCTTGATTGGAGCCTCAATTAGCTCAAAAGCCTCTGGAACTGAGAGGCCTTCTTCATAAGGTATCTGCATTCTAGACCGTGCACGCCTTTGCTTCTGCTTCACATTCAAAGCGTGTAAATCTCTTACTTCTTTCTCAAGAATAGCGGCTGATTGCATACCAATTTGGCATGCCTTAAGAATCTGATTTATTACAGTATTGAGCGGACTTGGTGGGTTTCTTGATTTTATGCGGATCAATGCTTAAATTTATGATGATTGCTTTTGTGATTGCATGTAGTTTGAAGGTGTTTTTGGCTCCCAATCACTACCTTAGCTTCTATAGGGGGGTTGGCGTACGAAGCCGAATATTGAGCTTTGAAAGCACCTGATCAGGGTCGAAAGGTATTAAACCAGCTGGAGCTGGCCATCTATGTATCAGCAGACGGTGCCGCAAAGACAACTGTCGGCCATGTTGCATATTTATCTAGTGCCATTGTCTGGCTGCTATGAGAAATGGATTCTTTGCAATTGATAGACACTCCTATACAGCCCTTGACCACTTATTTCGGAAGTATTACGGAAGTTTTGAGGGGCCCGAACCTTCTTGCATCATCCTCTATGAGTATTTGTCCAAACCTAGTGTGACGGCTCAAAACCTCAACGTCGCCCTGATGGCTGATATCAACAAACGGCACCATGCAGGCAAACTGAAGGAAGCACCAAGCGCAGCCACACAACCTACAGATAAACCCCCTTTTTTTCCTGTGGATAGATCCCTCTTCTTCTTTCCTCCCCAGATTCGATATTCTCGTCGATGGCTACTAGTTGGTTTAGATAGGAATATCAATCCGTCAATATCTACTAGCTGCCGAGCCCGTGACACCTAGGCAATCTTGAGGGCAATTCATCAGACATGGCCGTCGAACTACCCTCATGCAATAATAGACAGGTGAATAGCTCAGGGGCCCACGTGACTACTCAGTAAGCTTCCGAGGACCCTCACTAAAGCGGCGGCATCCAGAAGAGGAAAGCTACGGCCGTTCTAAAAAATCCGGTGCGTATAGGAGCATACATATATAAGCAAGGTAAGCTTGATTTAATGATGAATAGAAGTATGCTATTTGGTGACCTGTATATATGTTCTCTTCTCTAAAAATTGGTTTTATATCCATTGGTGGTTGAGTTATTAAAGATATAAATAATGCCATTTTATATGGAATATGGGGGTGTGCAGCTCGCTTGCCGGTTACATTACATATTACATGCTTGGCAGTAATTTTTTTGAGGATCACGTGACTAACTGTCTAGTCATATAGATATGATAAGGATCGATCGGATAAATGGTTGACCCGAGTAGCGAGGTCAAGAGATTCTTATAGTCGATGTGTGCGCACATATTGTAGATTAAGCACTCAATCAGCTGCGTATGCGCACATACGTTCGTTAGGCAATATATCTCTACCTTCAACTAGTTATCTACATATAGACCTCGTTTAGTCCGGAATAATCGACCCCCAATTTCCCTTTTGAGCTACGATCCGAGAGACCCCGTTTCATTGGTTATGAGCCCGGGCCTGCCCAAGATATTTGGATATATCAACGTCTAACCAGCGTGAGGCATCCTGGGGGTTCTATAGTCGCTTAACATCGTCTATAGACCGATCGATACGATTCCGACTACGTGTTTCGCCCTCGATTAGTTCCCTACACGATTACTGGCCGATAATCTGCTCAGCGGAGCCAATTGGGTTGTGAGAGAAGTCATAATGGTAGAAACTAGCAGCAAGAACAAGGAGATGTCTGAGAAAGATGTGCCTTTACCTAGCTCACCGGACAGAGAGCTAGTGGAAGGGAACGCGATCAAAATATACCCTTTCTCGATTGACAAGCTGTGTGAGGATAACGCTCGCTATTGGTTCCATGCCATGGAGAAGCAGTTGAGACTTCAATACTGTTGGCAAACGATCAAGTATTACGATGACGTTGGGGACCGCGAATATACTGCTGTTTTAGGACGCAATGAGAAGTGGTTCCGTGCCGATCTAAAGGCAGATGCCATCATTGAGCAAGGATTGAATCCCCAGACGGTTCTTGAGGTTAAATTGCAGCCAAATTCGGGTCGAAAATGGGAGTATCTCAAGCAGAGGTTTCTGAAATCATCCAACACCAGGAAAGCCATGAAACTGATGCGGATGGCGAATTGGACCTGGGATGAGCAGAAGACAGATGAAATTGGTGCATTTAGGGAAGTTATGGAGATGGCGCAGGAGTTCATAGAAATGAATGGATCCACAACTGTTGAAGTTAAAGAGTTGGCCCTGTTATGGTATCTCCGCGGCTTGGGGAATAAATACGCCACTCTGCGTGATATGTTGATGGGATCGGACGCCAAATTAACCCCTGAATATGTGCTAAGCCGAGTTGAAAACACCATGCAAATGCGAAGCGAATCGACCGAGAAGGCATCAAGAATTCAAAAGAAAGGCGCAAAATGTTTCGCTTGTGGGAAAACTGGACATCGTGCGAAGAATTGTCGGAGCAAGCGTGATGATCACGATGCTAGCACTGATGATGACAAGCGCCAAGATAGTCGAGGTGGCCGAGACGGCCGAAATAAGAAGCCCAATCGATTCTCCAAGCAGAAAGGGAAGTCTGCAAAGGAAGGAGGTAGCACGGCTCGCAATTATGACAATGATGATGATGATGGGCAGTATACGAGCGAATATGGTGCTCGTGCCCTAGAGACAATGTTTGATATAGCACTTGATGAGGTGACGTTGGAGAAAGGAAGACCAACAAGTGAATGCGTCACTGAGCTCGCTAAGTGGCCGAATGAGGTGGCTGGATTAAGCGAGGAAGCAACTGTGTGTGCCACTGAATGTGCAGATGGCTGTGTGGAAGAAAACAGTGACATGCAAGATGATTTCATATGTGAAGAAGTCCGAATCCATGGAGAGCAAGATGCTAGTACAACAGCTGTCGAGGACATGCAAGCTGGCCCCATTACTGAACTTAAGGATGAGAGAGCCAAATATATCGTTGAAGGAGCTCACCGAGCGAGTATGGATCCATCAAAGTGGTGCTTTGATAGCGGTGCTACAAGCATGTGCACTGGCAACCGAGGCATATTTGAATTCCTGGATGAGAGTAGCTGTGGTCATTTGACCATTGCTAGCGGCACCAAGATGTCCATCATGGGGCGTGGTATTGTTCAATTCGACCTGCCAGATGGCTCAACGGCCAGGTTAGGCAGGGTAGTGTACGTGCCGGGTCTAGCAGAGAACCTATTATCACTAGAGGCCCTACATATGGCTGGATTTGAATCAATCGGTTCGAAAAGAGGCTACGTGATCAGGAAGAATGGGAAAGTGGTCGCCCGAGGAAAGCGAGAAGGGTGGACTACATACCTGCACTCAGTTAAGCATGTCAATGCATTATTTCTCGGTCCAAAGGAAGCGAAAAGACAGCAATACGCCCGAATGGCCCTGTCTGCAAATGAACAGACGCGAAGGAAGCAGGAGCTGATTCACCGCCGCCTAGGCCATGCAGGAAGAAGTCGATTTAACACCTGCCTTGAATATATGGAGCTGGATGAGCTGAAAGTGGGCAAACAAGATCAGCTACTTCATGATAACTGCGAAGTGTGTGCTAAGGCCAAAAAGGTGAAAAAGCAGAGCCATGCACCAGTTCCCAGGGCTAAGAAGCCACTTCAACGTGTGTACATGGATTTCTGGGGTCCAAATCGCGATAGTATGGGGCCGGAAAGATATTACCTGTCATTGGTTGATGATTGTACGCGATATTCATGGATCTTTATCAAGACAGACCGAAGAGCTGAGAGTGTCATACACACACTGGATAGTTGGCTGCGTCAGGTTGAAAGGCAGTCAGGAAGAGTACTATTGGTCATTCGTACCGATAATGCAGCTGAGTTCACGGCATTGAGACCATGGGCAGAGCTCAAAGGGATTGAGCTTGAATTCATTGAGGCTGAAACACCTGCACAGAATGGTGTAGCGGAGCGATATAATCGTGTTATCATGGATATAGCGCGTGCTCTGTTGATTGACACCGGTATTAGCAAGCGATATTGGAAGTACGCTGTTGTCACGGCTAATTATCTGAGAAACCGGACGGTACTGGCAAAGCACAATGGCCAAAAAGATGAGAAAACGCCATATGAGCTATGGCATGGATATAGGCCTGATTTGACCCATCTTCGTGCTTGGGGCTGTCGAGTACTTTTTTACCATAAGCCAGAAAGCAAGCTGGAAAGCAGAGCAATGGAGGGTACTTTCTTGATGTATGGGAAGAGCAACAAGCAGTATTTGGTGCTGCCAAGGGGTAGTAGCGACCTTAAGCTAGTCACGAACCCCGAGTTTCGAGAGCGGGAGAACGGCTATTTGAGTGAATTCAATAAGGCCGATGTGAGAAGCCTGCCAACTAGCCTACCGACTGGCACTGTTTTACCTGCCAGACCACCTACCGAAGCGCCTGCTCAAGAACCCACTCATATACCCACTGAGGTGCCTGCTAGTGCAGAACCGCCAGTTAATGAGTCCTTGCATACCGATAAGCCGATGATTGATACAACACCAGAGCCGCCGAACTCGTTGTCGAACAGAGAGGATGGAGAGAAGGAAAGAGATAATTCTTCATCAACTGGAGGCACAACGGATAAGCCATCGAAACCATTCGAAGTCCAGCCTGAAGGGGAGGCAGAGCAGAGAGCTCCTAAGAAGCCTGATGAGATACGCGAGGTCCCGCGTGCAGATGAAACCCCACCAGAGGCAGAAGAGATGCCTGTGAATACTGGCCAAGAGAGCATGCCAGATAAGCCACCCGGGCGACGCTCAGAACGCGTTCGCCAGCCATCAGAGCGAATGATGGAGAGCCACCAAACAGAGCAGACCTATGGCCGCAAGCGCAAAGCTGAAGGGGAGGACACTGGGAATAGTGATCGTCCAGCTCAGCGCATGCGGGCTCATTTGGCTAGGCTAGCAGTAGCTGTGGAGCTATTGCAGATCGATAGAGAACATGAAATTACAGAGAAGGCATGTGTTACATGTGAGAAAGCTGGAATCCGCATACCAAGATCGTACAGTGAAGCCGTCAATGATCCGACATATGGCTCGAAATGGAAGGAAGCGATTCACAAAGAGCTGAACACCTTGATAAGCTTCGACACATGGGAATTGATACCCCGAAAAGAAGCCGAAGGAACAATTTCATCAACTAGATGGGTGTTTGATGTGAAGTTAGGCCCAGATGGCCGAATCGACCGCTTCAAAGCCAGACTGGTTGCCAGGGGGAATGAGCAATCAGATGATGATTTCGACGAAACATTTGCACCAGTTTTTCGGATAGATAGCTTACGAATCTTAGTGGCTATAGCAGCCCGACTAGGTTTGTTGGCACATATGCTTGATGCCAATAATGCATTCGCTGGATCCGACCTCGACAAGCCTAATTGCATGGAAATCCCGGAAGGATTACAGGACTTTGATCCGGAGGTTACTAGCACTAGAGGCCTAGTTTTGGAACTGAAGAAGTCGCTATATGGCCTTCGCCAGTCCGCTAATTTATGGCATCGAAAGATTAGCGATTTCCTGAAGAAGATAGGTTTTAGGCCGATTACCGCTGACCCCAGTGTATTCATTAATGACAGGGGTATGATCATCGCTGTGTATGTGGACGACATAGTGATATTTGGCAAGGATGCCAAAGATATCGATGCAGTGAAGCAGAAGCTCAAGAAGTTCCATCCAATGACTGATTCAGGATTGGTCAAGAAGCTGTTGGGCATTCGTTTCACATGGGGAAAAGATAGGTCTATTCAACTGGACCAGGAGTCCTATGCGCGACAAATTCTGGAGGAATTTGGCATGGCTGACTGCAAGCCTGCAATCACACCTATTGGCCCAAGTGTTAAGTTGGAGGCGCCGGATAGCTCACTGCTTGGACGAGCCGAACATAAGCTATTTCGGAGATTAATTGGGCGGTTGATTTTTTTGGTGATAGCCACGCGGCCGGACATTGCTTTTGCAGTGAATCAACTGTCTCAATACCTCGCGGAGCCAAGGAAGGTCCATTTGGCAGCGGCCAAACACGTGCTTCGATATGTCAAGGGCACTATAGGCTGTAGCCTGACGTTTAGTGCAAAGGGGAGACCGAAAGGATTATATGCATATGCTGATTCCGCGTATGCTAATTCAGCGAAGAATCGGTCAACCACTGGTTTCATTTTCTTTATTGATGGCACGCCAATCACCTGGACGAGCAGGAAACAATCGGTTACTGCACAGAGCTCGACAGAAGCTGAATATATGGCCGTATCGGAGGCAGCCAAACAAGCGGTTTGGATTAGACATTTCCTATACGCTATAGGAAAGGGATCCGTCTATCGTGGCACTCCGACCACCATCTATGAGGACAACCAGGGTGCTATAAAGATTGCTGACAACCCGGTTAATCACCCGAAGACGAAGCATATAGCCGTACGATATCATGCCATCCGGGACCACATAGGCAATGGAGAGATCCGCCTCGAGCATCTCCCTACGGACAAAATGATTGCCGATGGCTTGACAAAGGCTACCAACCATGCTAGCCAAGGACGGTTGGTTGATGACCTGGGTATCGCTTAATCAAGCGAGAAAGGAATTCAACATCTAGGAGAAGTTGAAGCATGCGTCCAACCGCCGCTTATCAAATTGCCAGATATATTGTTTTTGATCGATTTGAATACGCGACGATTGTACGAAGGGGAGTGATAAGGATCGATCGGATAAATGGTTGACCCGAGTAGCGAGGTCAAGAGATTCTTATAGTCGATGTGTGCGCACATATTGTAGATTAAGCACTCAATCAGCTGCGTATGCGCACATACGTTCGTTAGGCAATATATCTCTACCTTCAACTAGTTATCTACATATAGACCTCGTTTAGTCCGGAATAATCGACCCCCGATTTCCCTTTTGAGCTACGATCCGAGAGACCCCGTTTCAAACACGTACGAATACGCTGTCGCCATACTAACAATTCTTTCTTCTTCAACGAGTTCTTTTTGTACATATCTATATATTAGATAACAAGGCTTCGGCCCATTACATCATCAAACTTGAAGATTGTATCGTCATCGAAAGAGAGACAGCATGGTAAGCGACATATGTTTAATTCAGTTGGAAGACTGACATAGGGCATGTCATCTATGCCGAATAAGAGGGTGCCGTAACTTGGTCGTTCCTTAATTAAAAGCCTATGTCTAGATGTCTTGGTCCTTCATATCACCA
This sequence comes from Aspergillus pseudoglaucus, assembly GCA_039880875.1. NCBI lineage: Eukaryota > Fungi > Ascomycota > Eurotiomycetes > Eurotiales > Aspergillaceae > Aspergillus > Aspergillus pseudoglaucus. The sequence goes on from JBDODC010000015.1 coordinate 561,075, forward strand.
CAAATCTGTTCCCCACCGATATACGCCAGAGATTTGCTGATCTCAAAGACGGACTTGATGAACTTCCTTGTAGTTACTTTCCATGTTCTCAATTTCGAGAAATTCTTGTGAGAGAAGAATAGAAATTGTATTTCATGGGAAATGATAGTATTTAAAGGTTCGGGTGAACCGTTGGTCATGCCGAGACTGGGAACGAGGCCGAATCCACTTTTGACAGTTCACCTTACCCATTAACGTTGATAAGCAATAATGTCGGACCGACTGGACAATTTCCGCCAAGCCGATATATAGGCCAGTGTGCGCACGTTTAGATATTCCCGTCGTATGTCCCGCTCCGGGACCAGAGCCTCACCGCCTCCGTGGAAGGACTCGCCCCCGACGATAAATAGCACACACGCACGTTTAGATACATTTTCGCAATAATGCCGCCGGTCACCAGGCATTCGACCAGAGGCCACGCTTCAGGAGGCCCCCGCTATGGGGACAGCCCCCGGGAACAAGGCATAGCCACGCTAGTGAAAGCTCGGAGACACCGTAAACCCGAAAAGCCAGATAAACAGACAGAAGAGGACCCAGGCGAACCAAATGCCTCATCAGCAGCTCCAGCGCCTCCAAACATGGACATGGAGGTGGAAACTGAAGCCCCATTGACCACGCCACAGCCCCAGAGCCCAAATGAGCAACTAGGTCTTGAGCTCACAAAACACGCCAACATCGCCCTACAAACCCGGGCTGCGAAAGAAAAAGAAGAGGACAAGGAGATACTAGAGATTCTAACTCTACTTGACAAGAAAGTTTCCTCCATGAAGCAGAGAAGCCTTGCTAGGGCCTCCTCCTTTGGCAATGCCCTCCAAATCTTCATCCATAACTACTTCGCCCAACCCGGCACCAATACACGTGACCAAGGTCCCACAACCAACCCAGGCCCAGCTAGCCCCCCCATGACATATGCAACCATTTCCTCCACATCCAAATCAGAGAGCAAGTCTACAAAGAAAACATATACTGCACCCACTAAGCCAGAAAGGCCCCTCCGCCTTTTCCTTCGACTCCCAACAGACCACCCTGCCCGCCATGCCAGCCCACATGCGGCACTACAAAAGCTTCGCAGCAGTCTGGATCCAGCGATCACTGACACCATTAAGGAAATACAACATGTTCCCACAGGGCTCGCCATTGGGCCCAAAAGCACCCAAGCCGGACAAATCTTGCATAGCAAGAAAGAGGAGATACAGCAGGTAATCCAAGGCTCTAACGCCGAGCTAGAGCAGAAATGGGCAATATTTGTCATTCCTGGGGCTATCAAGCAGTATATTGGCTATGATGGCTCTATGGCCACAGTATCTGAGCAAGCAGCAAAGGAGGAGTTCAAACTACAGACTGGTGTCACACCTCTGAAGCTACACTGGTCTAGGAAGGACCACATTCACAATACAGAGAATACAGCAACAATGATATTAGCAACGCCAGAGTCAGCCATATCAGATGTTCCACACTGGATCCACTTCTTCGGCAGAAATCTCCGCATAAGACGCAAGAATATAAACCCCAAAGTACAACAATGTGCCCGTTGCTGGGACTTCCATAATCCCAGAACCTGCACCCGACAGCCCAAATGCCGGATATGCGGAGCTAAAGACCACACTGAGCAGGATCACAAAGAAAGCACCCAACGATGTGCCAACTGCTTAGGACCTGCTCCCGCAGATCATGCAAACTGCCCAGTACGGCCCAGCATCAAGCAGGGTATATTGGTCCGGGTTCCCAAAACACAAGTAGCAGCTATTCGACGGATTGAGTCCAGTCAACAACAAGCTCTGTCATCCAAAACTGCGGAGGACAGCAACCAGGATAAACAAACAGACACTGATGCCTCCTCTGAGAACACTGCTGTAGAAGCAGTTCCCATTCCCACATCACCTCAATGAGATATGACAAATCTCTCCCACAACTGCGGATCCTCCAGGTCAATGTGGCCCGGAGCCCATCCCCTCATGAAGCTGCTCTTCAACTCGCTTTTGAACAAGAATATCATGTGGTTCTCGTCCAAGAGCCTTGGATATCCAACTTCCGAGAACGACGCCTTTCCAAACATCACCCTGCTTTCCAACTCTTCACACCAATAGAAGACTGGTCAAACAGGCCACGCACCCTCACATATATCCACAAACACCCACAACTCAAAGCAGAGCTAGTGCCACATGGCTTCCAGCCCAGTCGGGACCTGACGGCGGTCCAGGTAGGCTCAGGAGACCAACAGTTGACTCTGCTAAACCTATATAATGCTCCCCCACGGACTGTGGACTCTGGTGAGGGTCTGAAGCACCTCACAAGCCAGTCTCTACCTGTTGGACCCTGCCTTGTTGCTGGAGACTTCAACCTGCATCACCCTCAATGGCGAACCAATACCAATGTCACCTCACCTGGCGTGGAGCCATTTCTACAGTGGGCAGACCAACAAGGATTGCACCTAACCCTCCAACCAAACACCCCCACACGAGGGAACAGCACCATTGACCTAGTTTGGGCCAATAGCCCTCTCATTTGCCAGGGCACACACACAGAACCGGCACCAGGATTCCCAGCCTTGACAGATCACATAGCAATAAGCACATCAATTCACTGGCACCCTGTCAACAACAAAAAGCCAGTACCGCCCCTCCGAATGGCCACCATGCAGGAAGACATCTTTCATTCAGCCATACACAAGGAAGCAGCAGCATTGGGTGAACCTCCACCAACACATCTGGACCTTACACCTGAAGCTCTAGACCAGTACACTTCTGCAATCATACAAACAATCAAAAATGCCCTGGAAGCATCCACAAAAAGAGCCCATGCTCGTCCATCAGGCCATAGATGGTGGAATGAGGGCTGCCAGGAGGCAGTCTTGACACTCCGAAGAGTCTCACGAGACCCAGATAGCCCCCCAACTGAGGTAGAAACAGCACAACGAAATTTCCGCTGCACAGTACGCCAAGCAAAGCGACACTACTGGCGTACACAGCTGGATAACTTCTCTGACAGCAAGGACATTTTCAAAGCGATCAAATGGAACAGGACAGAAGGGACCTTCCCAACCCCTCCACTCAAAGATGGTAATAGGGTACACACCACTGCCAATGCCAAAGCGGAGCTCCTGGTAAAAACTCTCCTCCAGAAGGCTGTCTGTACAGAAGATGTCCCTGTCAACTGCAGCAACCCAGAGGCAACTCTCCCCTTCCCAGACATCACAACAGGGGAAGCACATCAAGCCATTTTCCAAGCCAAAAGCAGCACACCTGGCCAGGATGAGATATCAAATGCTGTCCTAAAAAAGGCCTGGCCTGCTCTTGGCCTGCATATCTCAGCACTTTACAAACACTGTGCTGCAACGGGTTGGCACCCAACTCCCTTCCGTCAAGCACTTTTGGTAGCCCTCCCCAAGCCAGGGAAGAAGGACTACAGTAGCCCACGCTCATACAGACTAATTGCTCTCCTCTCTACCTTGGGGAAAGGACTGGAACGTCTGATTGCCCGGAGATTAGCTTGGATAGCCATCAAACACAAGGTCCTCCACCCCCAACAATTTGGGGCCCTCCCCTGCCGTTCAGCTACCGACCTGGCAGCAGCACTGGTGCACGACATTGAGGAAGCATGGGCCCGCGGCCTTCTGGCCTCTATGTTAACTTTGGATATCAAAGGCGCATTCGACGCGGTCCTAAGAGGCAGACTAATCCAACGACTCCACAGTCAAGGATGGCCCCCTACAGTACTCCGCTGGATATCAAGCTTCACCCAAGACCGAACAGCAGCCTTACGGCTGGATGGACACCAGAGCCCAACTTTTGCAGTCCCAGCAGGCCTGCCACAGGGCTCTCCGGTGTCGCCAATCCTTTTCATGCTGTACATTGAACCCATTTTCAAAATAGGGCCAGCAGTAGCCCGCAGAGGTCGATTTGGATATGCAGATGACATCTGCCAACTGGTTGTTAGCAAATCCCTTGAAGAAAATACGGCCAAACTACAAAACACTGTGATGGATCTGATATCATGGGGCCACAGAGAGGGACTCACTTTTGATTTAGCCAAAACAGAACTCCAACACTATGACAAAACTCGGAAGGGCAACAATCCCACCTGCACAATACACACCCTGGAAGATACAGTGGAGATCACGCCTCCCCCACCCAATGGGGCCACACGCTGGCTAGGAATCTGGTTTGACCGGAAACTGAACTTCAAAGCACATGCGCGCACACTAGCAGGCAAGGCTAAGCAAGCAGCAGGAGGCATCCAAGCCCTGGCCAACACTGTACGAGGGGTCAAAGCACCCCTATTGCGACAAGCAACAATAGCTTGTGTGGTCTCAGTCCTATGCTATGGAGCAGAGGCATGGTGGCCAGGGATGAATAGACCAGCACAGGACAGTTCAGGCAGACAAAAGCCCATCTCTAATAGGGTGTCCATCCAACTAGCCTGTCTGGACCGGGTGCTCCGCAGCGCACTATCAAGAGTTCTCCCAGTCTATAAGACCACACAGACAGCCGTACTGCACCGGGAAGCATCCATCCCACCAATGGAACTCCTCCTCAACCAAAGACGTCGGGGACTGGCAATCAGAGTACACAAATTAGACACCCGACACCCTCTACACCGTCGGGCCACACACCAGAGAGGCTTCCACATCAACACCCGCCTGCTCCGGGCCATCAACCCATCAAATTTTCACACCATCGAACAGATAGACCCACTGCCGACAAGCCCATGGGACACAAATCTGATGCCCAAAGAGCAGCCAGCGGCAATTGATAAGGCACAGGCCAGTGAGGACTTCCAGAGGTGGCTTACTTCTATCCCACCACGATCGATGGTCGTCTATACAGATGGATCAAAAGGTAAAGACAGCAGCGCTGCAGGAGCCGGCTGGGTGGGCTACTGGGGCGCCTGCAAAACCAAGATCTTCAGTGGACACAGAAAACTCCCCAACCATGAGGTCTTTGATGCAGAGGCCAGAGGGGCCCTGCTTGGCTTACAGTCTGCCCTCAAGGACCCCAATGCCCAGCACTCCACAAACCTATACATCTGCTTGGATAACCTGGAAGCGGTACGGCAACTCCAAGGCCAACCCACAGGATCAAGCCAACCAGTTTTCAAACAGTTTCAAGAAGCTGCCCAGACATGGCCATTCTGCCTGAGAGCACCCAACACGCAACCAGACAGGGTACAGGTGAAATGGGTACCTGGACACTCAGGCATCAAAGGGAATGAAGAAGCAGATAAGGAGGCCAAGATGGGCTGCCAGGCTCGCTTGGGGTTCCCCCTACCACCCGCCTCAATAGCAGCCACCAAGCGCGCAGCCCAGAGGGTGCACTGGCACGCCTTTACACAGTATTGGTCACAAAACGCTCCCAAACGTTACAGGGACCTCAGAATAGGCCTGGAGAAACGGCCACCAGAGCTCCATCTTCCCCGACCAGCTCTGGGCCGTCTCCTAGCTGCCAGGAGCGGGCATGGCGACTTCGCAGAATACCATGAGCGCTTCAAACATGATGAGGCTTTGCTGACATGCTCATGTGGCCGCAGAAAGGAGCCCTCCCACTTCTATTTCTGCCGAGAGGGTCGCAAAGCAGTGGCACATCCATGGGGCCAACAAACAGTAGCAGACGTCCTCACCAAAAAGACAGGATTCACTGCATATGCAGATTGGCTGGGAAAATCACTTTTCTATACAACCATCTGCAAACGCCATTAGGTTGCTAAATGCATCAAACCTGGGAACCAATAGGCTTACCTCTGGCTCCCCCCTCCATTCCTCCTTTTCTCTTCCCCCTCCATCTCTCCTTTGTTCACCCTCCACTTTTCTGTTTCCTCCCCTCGGTTTCCCTTCAGGAAAACCCCAAGATACGCAGTTTGCTGTTCAACAGTTGTGAAAACCCAAGCAGCCCCCCGCGCGGGGGGCTACCTGTATTTAGATGATAGATGGTAGTTTAGCTAGAGAACAGGCAGTTCCGATCTGCCCGTCGTATGTCCCGCTCCGGGACCAGAGCCTCACCGCCTCCGTGGAAGGACTCGCCCCCGACGATAAATAGCACACACACACACACACACGCACGTTTAGATAGTCAAGCACTCATTCTACCATCTACGGTGCCCGTAGATATCAATGTCACCTTCCTTGTAATTCAAATCCCTCGCCTATAGCCTCGTGCAGTCCGGATAAACGACTCCCCAACCTCCCCGATCGAAGTTTAACCGCTTTATTGGTTTGTCCGTATCACCTGTTAAGGGATCTATGACTTGGAACCTCCCCAGGATCCCTCCCCAGCCTTTCTCTCTATCTTGCGTTCGCCTTTTCCCCATCATTTCTCATCAGTTAACCTTTTTATTTCCATCGTATAAGGCAAGCTGCAAGGATGTTCGAGTGTGAAGAGTGCGGTAACGAATTCTGGTACCGCGAGGACCTCACCGACCATCTGGAAGATTACGACCACTGGCGTGAGTGCGAGACTTGCACCAGGACCTTCACCACCCAGCGCGCTTGTAACCAGCATATGAATGACACCAACCACTGGGCACCTCGATATGAATGTGAGAGTTGTACTAGGGAGTTTATGTCTCAGAATGCTGCCAACAAGCATATGAATGCTGTTGGACATTGGGCGCCTAGAGTTCCCTGCGAATCGTGCTCTATGAAATTCTACACTCAGAAAACTGCCGATCAGCATATGAAGGCTCGGAATCATTTCAAGAATTACTGCAGAACTTGTGATCGCCGTTTTATGAATGAAAATAATCTGCGAGCTGTGATTATCATGTCCCCGCCCAGGCGCGATTGATGCTAATGAGACTTTTACTGTAGCACCTCAATTCCAAGACCCACCGTGGCACCAACGTCCCCTGTCCTTTCTGCAAGACAAAATACACATCAGCCAGTGGCCTTGTTCATCACCTTGAAACTGGCTCCTGTCCTAACGCCGCCAAGCTTAATCGCGAGACCATTCACCGCATGATTCGCGAGCGTGACGCCAACGGAGTCATTACCAAAGGGCAGATCGAATGGCATGGAAGAGCTACTGCTGAGTACACAGCAACTGATTACGCATTTAATGGATCTCACTGGGAATGCTACATCTGCCATAGACAGTTTCGGCTCAGGCATCACTTGAACCAGCACCTCAATTCGCCTGTCCACCAGCAGAAGGTGTACCATTGTCCGAAGCGAGCCTGTGCGAAGGAGTTTGTTTCCTTGGCTGGGTTATTCAATCATCTTGAAAGTGAGAGTTGCGGTATGATGAGATTTGAGAATGTGCAGCAGCACATAGGCAGTGTCATTCAGGGACGGCACCTCATCGCTTTTTAGTGGTATTTATCTCGTACGACAGGCTTTCACAATGTGAACGGGGATCGCGATGCATCATTGAAATAAATGGAATAATCAAGGAAATAAAGATGAATAAATGCCGCGCTTACAAATTCTCGAAAACAATGCCTACGGAAAAAGTATGAGATAAACCATGCACAACCCAATGCAACCGGTGCAAATGCTGGCGCAGATTATCTCCCCGGTTGAATAACCTCTGGCAGTCCAGCTCCGGACACTCGTAGGACCTTAGAAAGATATGCTTCGTGTCAACGTGTCGCTTCAATTCAATCCGTCGAGAAAAGACACTGGGATACGTGCATCCCTTCAATTTGTATTTCACGGGTCCGGTGTTGGTTACCGCGTCGCTGCCGAGAAATAAGAATTCATCTGACCTGAAAGCAGGATAGCAGGGAAACGTACCTTCTGCGTGCTATTCAGAGTGGCTCTCGAGTCGCCGCCGCCTCTTTGAATTATTATTATTATTATTGTTTGATTAAGTTTATTGTCCATATCGAGCCTTAGAGCTATGACAGACCATATTCCATGAACCCGAGGCTAGCAGCTACTCTGCAGCCTCTTTATGAGTTTCCGAGGTAGCACCCCTCTTCTATACTCTTCTAATCCTTTTACCCGCCCCAAGCCGCCTGTACGCGCAGGGCTTTTGAGCCTCGGGAAAGTGTTCTTCTTGTGTTTTCGGAGCAGAGTGGGTGTAGTCTATGCTGGATTTCAACCTGGACTACCCTCCCTGCTACCCTTCTCCTGTTCTACTTGCCTCCTCCGATGCTTCCAGTCCCCATTCTTCATCTTTCCAGGCTCTTTCTGCCGCTCGCTCTAGATTCCCATGGGGTAGAGCTACACTGGTGCTGGCGAGGAAATGTAGCAATGCCATGGTAGCTCTGGGTTCTCCTATGAGTCGTCCTTGTGGGTACTCCTCTGCGCTGATGGGTCTCATAACCTCATCTGTCTCCAAGTCCTTGTAGAGCTTGGTTCGTTGGTGTCGCTGTTGCCGGCATTCAAAGAGAAGATGATGTACTGTCTCCTTTGAAGAACCACATAATTAGCAAGTTACATCTTCCTGGGCCTGAATCCAGTGTAAATATGCCCCAATGGCTGCAAGTTCTGTCTGTCTTCAGTTGGAAAAAGCGGCTTGCCAGGTATATGGGAGCCACTACAGCTAAAGGGTCGAGCCGCCAGTTCCTCTGCGGCCTGTAGGTTTGTCAACACTGTCGGGGTCGTTGGCTGAGTTCTTTGGCAAGTCATCTCTGCTTCTGTGCTGTAATGACCCCTGTCCGGGCTTTGTGGGCAAAAGCCGGAGAGATCTCTTTTGGGCCCGTCCCTGGAGCCTCTGGAGGCCTATTGGCTGCTTACTTTGCTGCTTGATCAACTCTCTCCTTCCCTTTCACCCCTGCGTGTCCTGGGACCCACTGGATGGTGGGTGGGCGATCTTGGGCTTGTAATCCCGGCTATAGCGTGTGCCTGGGTCGCCAGTGCTTGACCTGGTTGGGTGTGCTGCAGCCTTGCAATGGTGGCCTGGTGGTCCAGCTGTGACGGCTCAGAGCCTCAACGCTGCCCTGATGGCTTATATCGACAAACGCCGCCATGCAAGCAAACAAAGAAAGCACTTAGCGTAGCCATACAACCCATGAATAAATCCCCTTTCTTCCTGTAGATAGATTCCTCTTCTTCTTTCCTCCCCAGATTCGATATTCTCGTCGATGGCTACAATAGTTTAGATAGGAATTCAGTTCGTTATTATCTGTTATTCTGAGCCCGTGACACCAGCGGGATAGTGACTGGTCTGATATCCCGCCTTTTGTGCTATCTGGAGGGCTCGAACCACCCCAAGAAGATCTACATCAAAGACCTCATATCCTTGTCCAACGGGAATCTCCGGGTCTTCGATGCTCCTCCTAGTTCTTGTGCAGCCAGATGCAGCAATTGAAACACCAACACCAACCCCCCCCCTCCAAGCCAAGAAGGCCTTCACCACCTTTACAGCCACATATGAGAGCTTTACCAAAGTGCGGAGCCTGTGGAAATGAAGGTCATAAGAGAAATGCATGTCAAATTAGACCTAATCAGGTAGTTTTCTTAATTAAACGGCGTTTTGGTTGATATAAATGCATTTAAATACTAGATGGGGTAGAGGGTGGCCAGTCGCTTGTGGATTACGTTACCGAGCGGCGCACCTCTGTTTTCCATACAAAATGTCACATTTCACAACTTCCAATTCTCCCCGCACAAGAGCCGTAGAGCAACTAGAGGTTTTAGAGAAATTAAGCGGTTCCGCCGAAATACGCGTGATCTCACGACGAGTCACAGATCCCTGTCTTGAGCGTGATATCCCTGGAGGCTGCGGTTATGTCCCCTCTCGTTGGGTCCTGTAATTATGGTTGCAGAATTGATCTAACGGCGCGACATGTAATGTATCAGGTCAGCTGACCATGTCATACCCCCCCCCCCCCCCCTCACTTTGCCCTGGATGATCCGTATGCTGACGTCCACTTGCCCACCATCTCTCTGTGTGCATATTTGATATTCCATATTATTCGCTCATCGAAATATTCCCCGAGTAGTTCATGGGCCACGAGCCTAAATCTTGACTCAAGGGGCTTCTTGCTGTACGCCGACTCGATCAATCCTATTTCGCGATTTAACATCCCTTGCTTTATCAGCCGTCATGGAGGGGAATACACTTCTACCAGAGATTCTAAGCAGAGTGATGGAGTACCTCAGGTACGATGCCACAACTCTGCGGTTAGCACTCTTGGTGAATAAAGCCTGGGCTGCGGAAGCCATCAGGGTCCTGTGGGAGAAGCCGCCAGTGGCAGCCTTGGCGGCGATTGGAGAGGACCATCGCCAATTCTACGCGCGTCAGGTTCGCGAGCTAAATTTTGGTGGTGATGAGGACGGAGCCGAACACTTAAACTTTCGCAACCTAGAATTCCCTCGGCTGAGACGTATCACAATCGACTACTTTCGCCCAGACAATGGGGAGAAATTGTGGCTTGGCCAATACATACAGCCGAGTATGGAAGATTTCAGTTTCTACGGCGCCGAGCCGGCTGAAGACATACTCCACCTACTAGAAACGCGTTGTCCACGATTGAGGAGTATTGTGATTGACTTTCAGTTTGAGGGGTTGACCTCCAGTCGTTTGATAAAGTTCTTTGACAGCTGCAAATCCTTGACGTCAATACGTCTTCCAAATAACATAAAAGATACCATCGACAACCGGCTGCTTGCATATCTCGCCCGTCATGATGGCCTCGAGGAGTTGGAGTTGGGAACGTTTCTCAGGTACGAAATGCTTGACAAGATCTTTGAAGGAACTGAGCGGCCTTTCAGAGATATCCGGTATCTTGCGGTTCAAATAGAGTCGAAAACTGTAGCACTGCTGGTAGCAGGGTTCAAATCTGTTATTGGTCTTACACTCACAATTGAAGACAGCCGGATCAACCCTTTGCCACAAGTCAGCTCGCTGGTAAACCTTCAAGAACTTCATATTAGCTATATGGAACAAGGAGAGTGGGCCGGCACTGACTTCCTCGCACTCAAAGGCCTGAAGAATCTACGCAGATTAACTATATCTCCAATCTTTGATCCCATCGCGTCCCCGACGTTGACAGACGAGGAGTTTATCTCGGTGTTTGAGAACATGAGTGAACTTCAGGAGCTGGTCTTCCAAGTTCAATGTGTCTTGTCAACTGCAGCAATTACTTCTCTAGGAGAGCGTTGTCCTCAACTCATGATTTGTGAGATACTCGGCTTGTATGACTTGCACGGCTGGCAAAGCGTTGCAAGACCCCTCTTTCCACAATTACAGCGGCTTGAACTCAGTGCAGCAATAGATGGAGAGCAAGGATCATTGTAAGCTTATTTCAATGACTTGTATACGATCATTATATGCTGACAAGATTGGCAAATTTTAGATCATCATCCTTGTCGACAAAAGCTGGGACACTGGCGCGTTTGATCTTGGAGCATGCGCCAAAACTGGAAGAATTATATTTGCATGATCATGACGAGTTTTCTAAGGAGGTGGTGTCAGCTTTCAAAGAGGAGATCGGAAATGAGTACAACTCATAGTACCTTCAAGCATATGTAACTAGATGATAAGACACTTACACAATTTTTTTCAATTCAGACGTTCTGCTGTTTACCGGAGAAAATACTGTCTGGGCACTTTAAATTAACATGACTCAAGAACATGATACATAGGTGGTGTTGGTCGCTGTATATAGTTGGTTTATGTGATACTAAAGGCGCACCTGACAATATCTGTACAAAGACAAGATTCACCGAGGCTACTAAACACTTCATTGGCGTAGGAACCCGGATATGGGCACATATCATGTTACTAGAAAGGGTTGTGATGCCTGAAAGCATCATGAGGACACATATGGTAAGAATAGTAGACATGAATGTCGACTATCTACCGTCAACTGCACACAGGGCAACCCTACATATCTCCTCAAATAAAAACACTAGATATTTCTGCCCCTCCCGATGCCATACAAAGAACGCTCATACTGAGGCCACTTAACCTGAGCAAGTACCACTGAAGCAGTAGCCACAGTTCTCACCACCACCCTTGTTCACGTCAATACCTCCCGAGCCATCGCTGTTCTTGGCGCAGCATTTGCCCTTCGTCTTGCCCGAGCTTTCAAACCACCATTAGCAAAGTATTCCCAGTCCCTCCGAAGCCTAGTATAACTTACCAGTTGTGGAAGGAGTTCTGCGTCGCGAGCTTCTTTCCGCCACACACGTCGGTATCCTTCCTGTCACCGCTGCAGCCCTTGCGCTTCTCTAATAGGTTTGGGACCGCGTCACCCACCGGGGTGACATTCTCAGCGGCAATGTCGTTGCTGCCAGTGGGATTTGCGGCACCCAGAGTGGCAACAGCGAGGAAGGTGTAGAGAAAAGTAGTAGAGAACTTCATATTGCCCAGGTGCTGAAGTTTTGAGTGAAGAATTTCTTGTTCTAAGCTGGTGCTGTCTCTTGTTTCCTCGAGCACGATGCTCCCTTTTATAGACAGTCTGGCACAGGGCAGGGGAACCTCCTACATACTAGAGATGTTGGTGAGCGCAGTTTCTCTCATTGACCTCGCACCCACATCTACAAGATGTCAAAGTAGCAAACATCGCCGATCAAGGTCAGCACTTGCTTCATTTAATAGTGATCTACTGTGGCTGAGTTGCAGGGAGACTAAAAAAAAAGTAACAACAGAAGAAAATGGCCCGTAAGCCTCCATATACCCGTAAATCTGACGTGAGACTGAATGCTGATCTTCTATATGAATACCAACAGACTCCTATAATACAAATTCGTAGGTTATATGATACAGATCTCCCGATTCCGCTGATTGGTCAAGGGGTCAATAGCACGTGACATATTTACCATTTTGGTGCATGGTTGATTGGTTGGTGGCCTATCTTGAAACGGGGTCTCTCGGATCGTAGCTCAAAAGGGAAATTGGGGGTCGATTATTCCGGACTAAACGAGGTCTATATGTAGATAACTAGTTGAAGGTAGAGATATATTGCCTAACGAACGTATGTGCG